>CM052901.1:51473744-51515883 GCA_028534135.1 Potos flavus
TCATCCTTTCTGATGGAGGCATAATATTCCATTGTATATATGGACCATATCTTCTTTATCCATTCATCTGTTGAAGGGCATCTTGGCTCTTTCCACAGTTTGGCGACTGTGGCCATTGCTGCTATGAACATTGGGGTACATGTGGAGTGGCCCCGTTTCATTCTGTTGCATGTAGCTGTCCAGTTTTCCCAACACCATTGGTTGAAAAGATTGTCTTTTTCACATTGCATATTCTTGCCTCCTTTGTCAAAGATTAATTGACCATATAATTGTGAGCTTATTTCTGGGCTTTCTGTTCTATGCCATTAATCTATTAATCTATCTTTGTGCCAGTACCACACTGTTTTGATTACTACAGCTTTCTGGTATAACCTGAAATCTGGAATTGTGATACCTCCAACTTTGTTTTCCTTTTTTAAGATTGCTTTGGTATTGGAGTCTTCTGTGGCTCCATACAAATTTTAGGATTTTTTGTAGTTCTATGAAAAATGCTGTTGGTATTTTGATGGCGATTGTATTAAATCTGTAGAGTGCTTTAGGTAGTATGGGCATTTTAACAATATTTCTTTTTCCAGTCTAAGAGTATGGAGTATCTTTTCATTTGTTTGTGTCATCTTCAATTTCTTTAATCAGTGTTTTAGAGTTTTCAGAGTACAGGTCTTTCTTCTTAGGTATTTTATTATTTTGGGTGAAATTATAAATGTGATTATTTTCTTAATTTTTTTCTGCTGCTTCATTATTAGTGTGTAGAAATGCAACAGATTTCTGTACATTGATCTTGTATCCTGCAACATTACTAAATTTATCAGTTCTAGTAGTTTCTTGGTGGAGTCTTTAGGGTTCTCTACATACAGTATCATGTCATCTGCAAATAGTGAAAATTTTGCTTCTTCCTTACCAACTTGGATGCCTTTTATTTCTTTTTCTTGTCTGACTGCTGTGGCTAGGACTTCCCGTACTATGCTGAATAAAAGCGGTGAGAGTGGACATCCTTATCTTGTTCCTTACTTTATGGGAGAAGCTCCCAGTTTTTCACCATTGATTATGCTTAAAATCTATTTTAAAGCCACGCTATTCAATGCAGTAGCCACTAATCACATGTGGCTATGAGTATCTGGAAGATGGCTAGTGTGATTGAAGGACAGAATTTATTTTATTTTATTTTATTTTATTTTATTTTATTAATTTACAGTTTAGTTTAAATAACCACATGTGGCTAGTGGCTACCATATTGGACAGCACAGAATAATGTAGGGATGTTGACTTGAGTGATCTGTACAATATGTCCTAGGTGGTCTGTGTTATTCTTTTCAACAGATTTCATTCAAACTCATCTGAAATTCTGTTAGTGTACTCTGAACTCTCCAGAAATGATAATCCAGGATTGCTTTATATTCATGGGGTGGGCTCTGAGGCAGGAAGAGGAAAAGTGTTCAAAGCCGTATTTTCACTGCTAGACTGATATTTTTTCTTTTTATTTAAATTCAATTTAGTTAACATATACTGTATTATTAATTTCAGAGGTAGAATTTAGTGATTCATCAGTTGCATATAACACCCAGGGCTTATTACATCAAGTGCCCTCATTAATGCCCATCACCCAATTACCCCAAATCTCCATCTACCTCCCCTTCAGTGACCCTGTTTGTTTCCTATAGTTAAGAATCTCTTGTGTTTTAATTCTTATTTTATTTTTCATTCCATCACCCTATGTTCATCTGTTTTGTTTCTTAAATTCCACATATGAGTGAAATCATATGGTATTTAAACTGATTTTTTTTATTGTCTCTGAGTTTCCATAAGCTGAAATGAAAGGATGAATCAAGTCTATTACAGTCCCATTAGTATTGATTGTGAATTTATAATTGAATAAGAATTTCTGTTCTGGAAGAAAAAAAATGACTCCTCTTGATTTTGTGGTAAAATGAGTACATCTTGAAAAAGTCTCTTTCTCTCTGGCCTCAGTTTCCTCGTCTCTAATATAAGAGAGTTGGACTAGATTTATTTATTTGATAAACCAAACAAGACAGTAAGCTAACATCTTGGGACAGAATCATCAGTTAGACCTGTGATACTCTCAGGAATTCAACTGAATAAAAAAACTAAACAAAATTATTTTAAGATCACTTTTCAGCTCTGTGAGCCCATGTAAGCTATGAATCTTGTGGCTCACAGTTAATGTGTGAATGTTGTATCATAATCCTTCCTTCTACCCAAGTCCTACTTCATTAAGACATAGTTCCCATGCAACTACCTGCCATTCCCCTTCTTCCTCACCATTCCCTACTTGATCCTCTCCAACTCAGTAATTAAGTAAGAACTGACAGAGTCTGGGGAAATGAGGAAGAGTAGAGAGAAAACAGCAGTGGCATCAGTTTGAGCATTTCACCATTTTCTGGAATGATAGAAAATATTAGAATAAGTATATAATGAAGATAAATAGAAAGGAGAGTAAAAGATGGAAATATGAAGGAAGGAGATGAGTAGTCTGCAGTCAATTATATCAAACATGGTATAAACTGATACAGCTAAACAGGGGAAAGACCCAATTGGGTATGGGTGGAGCACTACCCTTCCCATCGCTCAGGAAGCAGAGAAGCAGCTAAGGGAGGAATTAAGTAGGGGAACACACAGGAGCAGCACAGGGCATCCCCTCTCTGTTATAGCTATTGTGGTCTTATCTTGAAGATCAAATATATAAACCCTTTCTCTTTACTTCTTACCTGAGTATAAACTACTTTTCCACCATAGCTCAAGATGACTGTAACAGTCCAGACTAAAGCGGAAGTGATAACTCATCCTTTGCCTCCCTTATTAACTTTTGCCTGGGTCTCTGAGGATCCAAACTCAGCTAAAGAAATTCTAGTTATAATGTCACTTTAGTTAGTAAAACTCCCCAGGGGAGGATTAAAGAGTCTGGTCTTGGATCTAAATGTTATCTCCCCTTTTAATTTGCTTGGATGACCTTTTCCTCTACCCACTACCACAGCTAATTCTATGAAAGAAAAAGATTTCAGAACTCTTGGTCCCCTGACCCCAGGTTTCCTGTAATATAATTCAGGTACCTACAGATGCAAAGTTTGAGTAAATGGCTTCGTTTCTGCAACAAGTAGCAAGCAAGAGGGCTATTGCTGGGCTCCTGTTTTACTGAGTACCAAATTAATTATAATTATTAGTTATGGGACCATGTTTAAAAGGTATTAAAATGAACATATTTATACCCATCCCCATATAGTCCACCTTAATGTAACTCTATATAATTGATGTAACCAACTCACACCAGGGTCTCATCCATTTTGTTCATAACATCAAGCTGCCACCCCAAGCTCCAATCAAGACATAGCAGACTGCTATGTCCTTATTCTCCAGAAGACAGATAGAGCATCCCATTATTTCAACAGCCCAGAGCCTAGCCAAAATCTAGGAGTATTTACCTGCCTTCCAAATTCCTAACAGAGGACCACTAACAGCGACCGCATTCATTCTAGGTCATTCTCAGTGTGACAGAAACAAAATTACCTTTAATCCAGTGGAGGCAATGTCTGTTGTGGGGATTTCATGAAATGAAACTCAGACTAAGACAATTATTTTCCAGAACATAAGGCACAAAAAGAAAAAGGCCCCTCAGAATGTGGATAGAGCCACAAGTATAATAAAGGAAAAAGAGACAGAGAGAGAAGGAGAGAAAGGGGGAGAGGAAGGCGGGGTGGGGGGGATGAAATTTATCTTGCCTAAAATCAAGTTTCACATAATGGCAGTTAGATTAGCATATGCCGGTAAGATTATCTTTCTCCGCCTAAAAATACTCTAACCACCCCCCCAAGTCATAAAAATTAGAGACAACTAAGCTGGACAGAGTTTACTCCTTCCTGTTTCCCATCTCAGAGCAGCTACAAGATTTCCTGAGGATTCTGTTGCTGGAGCTAGGCATAAAAGCTTATTTATATACACACCAACTTGCAAGTCTCCAGTTTCTATTCTTCTTCCCTTCCTCTGCCTTCCCCTCCCCCACTTTGCACCAGAGAAGCCAAATTTATGCGTGCTTTACAGTTTGAGAACTAATCTGAAAGAGGAAGAAGAATCTGTATACATTGGCTAGCATACATGCCCTGCCCTCTTTCTTCTTGAAAATTGCAGCAACCCATCTTTTCAAAGAAGTTTGCCTAAAGAACAGGCACCCTGTAAATGGAGTGTGCTTTCAAGACCCTTCAGGGTATTCTGATTCACTGTGTAGCTCACCAAGACGGTTAGCTCTCCAAGGGACGAGTAGATTGGATTTAATGAAGACTTGGAGTGTGCTTCTGAGAATAAATGCAAAAGGACCCCAAACTGTCAATCCTGAAGGTAAAAGGTAAGATTTGATATTTCAATGCTATTACTAAAACAGAATGTAGTAAAATTGTGCTGTTAAGAGATTTTAGCAAATTCCCAGGAGTTTGGGGATAACTAATATGTCTTGCCTGCTTTAAATTAAGCTGCTACTATGAATTCTTTCTGATTTATTTATTGGCCAGATATTTGATAACTAATCAGTCTGTCAACAAATATTGCTCAGTGCTTCTGCTAGCTCAATGTGGCAAAATATAAAGGAGCCTCCAGCTCCTTTGCAATTAAGTTAGAAATAGAAGACATAGTTTAGAATCCTATTTTAAGGGCTCAATGGGCTTTCTCTAATCTATAGTGGCAGTTTCTTTCATTTATGGAAAGAAAATAGTGACTGGTAGAAGTAAAACAAATACTGAAGAATGGCCTGGTATATTTACAAAGTAGTTTCACATTCATTATCCCACTTGAACCTCTCAACATCCTGCATTTTAGAAAGGGTGAGTGTTACTATCCCTGTTTTGCAAATAAGGAAATAGACTCAGAGGCATTAAGGAACTTTCTAACAAACAGCATACAACTAGAAATTGACAAGTTCTAACTAGCCACTGCAAGTAGAAAGTTCTCACAACTATAAATGAATATAAGAAAATTGCATGATCTATTTAGTAACTTAGACACATCTGACATAAACCAGGTTTACAGAGAGCCAACACTTCATACATTTCAGTCAAAATCTTTGGTCAGGAGCATAATTCTATTTAGCAGCAAAGAAGCTGTTTTCAAGGGTAAACAAATAAAAGGAAAACAAATAAAAAACAAATAAAAGGAAAAAAATCTTAAATCTAGTGGTTCTGCCTTTCAGTGCTCTGATTGTTTTGAAGGCTAAAAAGAGGCCATGACATCATATATTTACCAGCTGATTATTCTAAAACAAATTGTAAGTAAACTGGGATTTGGGACTGCAGTGTGTTTCAGATATGTTAGTGAAATTTGCTCAGATATATTAGTGAAATTTTAAGCTTACGGTATCTATTGCAATCATTCAAAAATATTTTCTATTGTTGTTTTACTATTAATTGCCCAATTAGAACTAAAAGTAGTCTCTGTTTATATAGCAAATAAATGACCCCAGGTACCACATTTATATTTTTAATACACTCTTAATAAAAACTGCTCCCCAGGCCCCATAATATCTAAATGACTAGCTAATCAGTTCCTGCAAATGACTTAAATCTCCCTGGGAGTCAGTGAACCCAAACAGAATAGGTTAAAGAAAGTTTTCAGATTGAGTCCAGTCCAAATTCAGCATTTTGGTGTCTTCCTAGACCAGAATCATCAATTTCATTTTTTACTACTTTTTCTCTCTTACCCTTGATCAAACTTTTGATATATTTAGGAAGTACTTATCTAGAATAAAAGCAAGATTCTTCTATGGTGCAGAAAATTATAAATTTGCCTTTGCAGGATCACTGGCTGATAATAAGGGATTAAAGGGATGGCACTGATCCTTACGAAACATATCTATCAGGGTCCTCTTTGGTGGGCAGCCACTCTCCCCAAAAGCTGTCATCCGTTACCTTACAGTCCAGCGGGGGTCTGCGTAGGTGCAGATCCTCCTGCCTCTCTCTGGCTTCAGCCCAAAGCCCATCCTCCACGCTAGGGGATGACTCCTCCAGAATGACTTCAGGGTGTGCACCCCTGAGGGGCAGGGCTCTGCGTCGTGCTGCACGCTGCACGCTCGCTGCCAAGTGAAGACCTTCTTACTAGGAGCATCATTCCAAGGGAGACTCCTGATTCGGAAGTCTGGTGTTGACACTGGAATGACAGCACAGAAAAAAAAAAATCTATGACTCCCCATACCTTCAGGAATAAGTAATTTCCCCTCGTTAATACTACGGCCCTCCTTGTCATTGATAACCATGGCAATTCGTAAATAGAGGAAACATTAATGAATTAAAAGCATTCCTTATTTTTTTAACTCATATTTGCACATTTTCTTAGTATCTTTCCAAATCTTTGCCTCTTTTATTCCTTTGACAGATGGTATACCCCTTCCTGGGTCATTCATTTCACTGGGTTTCCTAACTTTAGGTTTACTTCACTTGTTATTTGACTTAGCAGGTGCAACAACAAAGTGTGCACGCCCCACTTGCCTCTTAACTGAAAAGCTTAAAATAAATTTCTGAAATATGTAAAAAAAAAAAAAAAAGAAACATATCTAATCTTATTTGATGCCACGAAAGCTAACTATCATAATCTCTTAAATACCATAGCTCTGCATGGACCTCTACCTTGATCCACTTTTTTATTTCTTATGTTCTCATTAAAATATCTCAAATCTGCTGTAATCCATTAAACAAGTGTCAGTTAAGCTCAATACATTATGTGGTACAAAGGTAAGACGTAGTTCCTGCCCTTGGGGAATTTACAATATTGGTGGGCATTCAAGACCTACAGAACATAAAAATATGAGACAGTAAACCAATGCTATGTGGTTTTTTGGGTTTTTTGTTTTATTTTAAAGATTGTATTTATTTATTTGTCGGAGAGAGAGCATGACCTGAGCCAAAGGCAGATGCTTAACTGACTGAGCCACACAGGTGTCCCACAATGTCATGTTTTTAATGGTAAAGGAGTTTATGGAACAAAGAGAGCAATGGGCTGGGCTGAATGGAGAAGGCTTCATAGAGGAGGTAAAATGCGATAGGCCTAAAAGAATATCTAGGATATGGGACCATGCTAAGCAAACTTTCTGTGCACAGAGTAAGTGGTCAATATATGTTGTTTGAATTCAATTCTAGTCACAGAAATGATGTCAGAAATATATTGTTATCAAGAATGAATTTGACACCTGCAGTGATTTTGACACCTACAGGATACACCAAAGAGCCTAATCTGGCTAGGGTGAAGGGACTGAGTTGAGGAGTAATAGAAAATAAATTTGGATAGAAATTTAAGACCAGATTATTAGACATTGGATTCCAGGCACTTTTTAATGGGAAATCGTATCAGCAAACTTTGAATAAATGAGAATATGATAGAAAAATGTTTTTAGTAGATGAATCTGGCAGAGTTTCATAGGCTTGACTACATTTGAAAAAACTGGAGCTGGAAAAGCTCACTTAAAGTGTATAAATTAATGCAGCTATAGGCTAGTTTGCAGTTAGATTCGCATATACTGGTTTCTTCTTGAGAAGAACTCAAGGAGACATTTAAGAGGAATAATAGATGGAAGTTGGTGAGTGATTAGATATAGGCAGCATAGGAAAGTCAGAGCTACCCCTGAAACTTTGAACCCATGGGATCTGGGCAGTGCTGCTACTACTATCCATAGAATTAGGCAACTTGGGGATGGAAGTGGGGAACGTAGGACATGATGAGTCTGTTTTTGACCTATTGAGTTTAAGGAGATGGCAAAAATTCCAAGAGATAATATCTTATGATGGTTGGAAACAATGGCCCTGAATATGAGTGATGAGTAAGTGTTAGAGGCCAAAGTTAATTTGGGGAGTGTGACAGCCAAGGCCATAAGACTGTCTCATCTTAGAGAAAGCAAATCTGAGATGACCAAAAACTGAAACTTGTGCAGTTCATACAGTTTTGGTTAAGAGAAAGAAGAGAGTCCTGAGAAATAAGGGCCACGGAATTATAATTCTTCTTCTCAAAATATACCAAGAGTCTTGAGAGAAGGTATCAGGTTATATATTCTTTTAAACTTCCTCTTCCCAACAATAACTAGCATAGTGCCACATACATACCATGAGCACCCAATAAATATTAAGTTATTCTAATAAATAAGCATAGAGATATTTTGCTTCAAGTTATCTTTCAAATTGGACTCTGTCATAAACTCTGCAACAAAACAGTGGCATCTTTAAACTACCTTGCTGCATGGGTTTCAATGGGAAGGAAACTGGGCCGGGATAACTGGGAGTTCATCCTAGATTTGCCTTTTAATCAGCTGTGTGTTCTCCAGCAAGTTATTGAACATCAGTATTTCTCAGTTTCCTCATGTATCCAATGTAATAATGAGCTTGTAGTGATATTTTTCAGATCTGCTAAAATGATAAATATGAAAGCAACTTGAAAATACAAACCACCATCCAGAAGGATTTTGTTTAAATTCCATTCTAGGAGAATAAGATAACAAAATTGATTGCATGGTGGAGGGAGTAGGGTCAGTTACTTTTGCTCCCAGTACTTCACCTCTAAACAGGGACCTTATTCTAAGTAAGTATCAGCAATCTCATCCTACTTTTAGGATGTCAGTAGGAGCCAACTCTCTGGTTACCACAAATTCTATTACACCTGTGCAAGCCTCAATGTGAATGCCAATTTG
The DNA here is from genome assembly GCA_028534135.1 of Potos flavus. Classification (NCBI taxonomy): domain Eukaryota; kingdom Metazoa; phylum Chordata; class Mammalia; order Carnivora; family Procyonidae; genus Potos; species Potos flavus. The sequence continues at coordinate 51,482,410 of CM052901.1, forward strand.
GTGATTTTCACTGAGGAAATAAAACTGCTAAGAAGACTAATGTACTCATAGCAGGTGGTGGTACATCCTCACCCTTACAGAAAAGGCAACAAAGTAAGCCATTTAACCTGATTTGATAAATCCAGATGTCTTTGGGCCATTAATTCATGTTACAATACTGGTGCTAATTATAATCACTTTTGCTTTCAACTGATAACTGGTAGGAAAAAAAAACCACTGTTTAAAGAAGTGCACTACAAAACTCATCTATCGTACTTCCTCATTCCATCCCATTCCACTCCCTCCCATCATAATTCCTCTTTTCTTTATGCCCCACCAGTTTTTCTTCAGTATTTAGGAGAGAATTAGAAAGAAAAAACTTTAAATGTTTGGGAGAAGTTAGTTAGAGAGGGGCCCTGGCAGAAATAGGGGAAAAGAGACAAAACTGAAAAGTAAACATAGACCCTTGAGCACTTAAACACAGAGTTGATTTTCCTTTTGATGAATAAAATGTCATTACCATATTTAAAAGGTTTGTAGAATCAATACATCCCAGACATTTGAACATCTACTTAAATGTAACTAATGGAAAGGAAAAGGAGCTGAGATCTAGACTTAGAATCCTCTGGAAAGTTCAGGCTTTCTCCTATTTTCTATCAATCTCTCTTTAAAAAAAGGAAAGAAAAATCCAATTTGAAATCATATTTTGAGATATCTAACATGTAAGACTTACTGGTATTTCTCATCTATTTCAGATTAACAGTCTTTGTTTTTACATACAATTGTCCTTGTGTTGTCATGGATTTAACATAAGTGGAATTAAGCTAACAATAACAACACTCAGACATCTCTGACACATCTTATGTATTTATTGCAAAGTTCCTAGGAAGTTCAGGCCTCAGAAAATGTAAAAATCTTCTTTTCATTCCAAATTGGTTGCCTATTATGTTTAATCTGAGTTTGAATTCTGATTTAAGCCTTCAGTAAAAAGCAGTCTCCTACAGAACAATTAACCTGTTTCTAAAACCCGGGCATCTAAATTCCAAGAAGTTAAAGGCAGGCCTCAGAGTCAGCTCTGAGCAATGGCCTCAGAACTCAGGGGGATTCCAAGTTGCTGATAATTAGGTAGAGACTTAACAGGTATCCCTGTAATAAAGTAGGCCCTCTAGTTAGTGCTTTACAAAAAATCTAAAAGTATATAAGCTGTCTGTAACATATTTCTATCACCCAGACTAAGGGTAGAAATATCTTCCCACTGTGCAGTCCCACCAACGCCCATGCATTCCTCAATACCTCTATTGCTATTTTGTAAGTTGCATTTCCCTTCAGGTCTGTTCTTATGCATCACTTTCTTCTGATTATACAGGATAAAACATTTGCGTCACAGTATTATGTAAAGGGACATACTGTGTCATTAGCTCTGAATGCCACAGCCCAGGGTCTTTTTTGGGCTGAACACTTTCCTTGGTTTGGAATCCAGCTGTCTGGCAAGAGTGGCCCAATTTGATTGGTGCAATATTCTCCCCTTAATGATAAATAAACTGCCCAAGAAAAAACATCTTAGAGTTGTCAACAATGCAGTATTGACTCCCCTGTAATTTCTAATACCAGTGAGAATGCTGCTAAGCATTTTCATGGAAATACCCAGTTAAAAAGCTACGTACTGTGACAGTAAGATTATAGTGATGACAGGCAGGTCTTTCTACTCCCCTCCCCAAAATTATTTATTGCCATGGAAGAAAGCCTCTGCAATCATTAATACAAGCCTGATTATTTATAGATTAAAACCCCAGAAAGGATGTGTAGCTTTGCTCCAATTAATGACCAATCACTTAATAAACATTTATTGCACATTTTCTATGCCACAAAACATTGTGATAGGCTAGGTTTTGGGTTCACAGAGCTTAAGAAAAAAAAGGGCTGGACTTTTTTTCTCCTACCCTATAAAAGTTCACAATCTACCTAGGGAGACAAGATTTCTACACATTACAAGCTAGAAGATAGCAGAATACCAAGTGCCATATTGTTGGTACAGGCAATAAACATAATACAAGTTGAAAGAAGAGAGATATGAGTGTAGAATGGGGTGGTCAAAGTAGGCGTCAGGAAGTAGAACTGAGCCGAGCCTAGCATGAGTAAGAAAGAGAGTCATAAAAATTTACATTTGTATAGTGTTTTACAGTTTACGAAACACTTATATTTGCTGATTCTCCTATTTATTATGCATCCATTCATTAAACATTTACTGTATCAGAAGATTAACAGAACATTGTCCCAGTTTATTAACTTGATGGGGGGATTCCCCTCACAATGTGTATGTGTATGTATAAATATCAAGTCACCACATTCTACACTTTAAATATCTTATGATTTTATTTGTTAATTATACCTCAGTAAAGCTGGGGAAAATTTATCTCTCACTTCCTTGAGCTTACCTTTATCGGATAAACAGCACAACTAACTTTTTCCTTTTGACAATAATAGGATACATGGAGAAGGGCAAAAACAGCACTGGGGAGTTGGCCAAATAAAAGCAGGGCCCCACTGAACTGTATTTTCATGAAAATCAAACTTCCTGCATCTTGCTACTGCTCAGCAGAAGTATCTGCCTCAGAAGACTGAGCCCAGAGTCCCAACCTCCCCCACTTCCTCTTCTGCTTTCACCCTGTCCCCATCACCCCACCCTTGTTGGCAGTCTTCCAATACATGCAGACCATCCGGTGCATGCTAGCATTTACTAGAAAGTTAAAGGAAGTCTTGGGGGAGGCTTCAAACTTAATTCAATCTTAAAACTACATCCAAATACTGATTTAATCTTTCCATCTCTCCTGTTGGCTGAATTCAAAAACACTCATCATCAGTTTCACCCAAACCTTATAGTCAGACACACCCTTGGGTCTTTGGATTCTCATCAGTCTCTGACCTAGACCACTTCTGAGCTCTCCTTCAGCCCCAACAAGCTACGTCTGCTTTTTTTTATTTAAATTCAATTATTCAACGTATAGTACATCGTTAGTTTTTGATATAATGTTTTGCTTTTTTTGTTTTAAGGTCTTTGCCTTCTGTCCCTTCCTAAATGTGTGGCTTCATCTGCCCCACCTCCTTTACTTTCTTCTCCAGTGATTTGTAGTGTTCATCCACAGGTCATGGTCCCCTATACTCTTGATTTTTCAGGTTTCTTTTTAATAGACTCTACGCTGTAAGTGGAGTCCATATTTCACTTCTACTTTATGCCATTATCTAGATTCCTTCACAATAAGACCTGTGCTTCCACACCAAAAACTTGTTTCTCCCTCCACCTACCCAGGCATGCACCTTGGGAAATTAAGGCAATATATTACTCAAAAGCACCCAATACCACATAGTTATTCTTCCCAAGTTGCTCAATTACGAGGTGAAGAGAGCAAAACTGAATGAAGTAGACTCACTGTTATTAATAGGGCCACTGTCTAAATGGATATGACAGACATGTAATCAAAAAGAGTGATTACAGTGATTATTTACAGTAATAAACAAGATAATAGAACCACAAACAAGGGAACATTTGTAAAGAATAACAACTTCAACTTGAATCTTGAAGTATAAGTAGAAATTTACCAAGCTCACCTTTTTGACTATGTAAGGGTGAATGAGAATAATACATAGTTTGAGTATCTTCAGATAGACAAGGCATGATGAGACAAGGACCCTGATCTAAACTGGTGGGAGAAGGCCAAGAGATACTGCAAAATAAGAATCAATAGAACTTTGGGTTCACACATGAGGAATGAGGTTATGGAAGATCAAATATGACAACCTTCGTCATATTTGCAGAAATAACTGGAAGATGTTTAATGTCAATTTAAAAAAAAACAAACAGAAAAGTCACTTGGAACAGTTGATTTGGGAGGGAAGATAATATATGTGTCTTTAAGCATGTTGAAATTGAGAAAAAGCATAAGATCCAAGAAGTTATAGGCATTGAAAATGAGACTAAAGTTCAGCTAAGTGGTTTGTGGCTGAGACAGAGATTTGAGTCATCCACATGAAAGTGATCTTTTTAAACCATGGGAGTTTGTACTTGTTCAAGGGAAAGAGAGAAGCAAAGAGCTAAACACCAAAACACCAAACATTTGCATTTCACAGATCTTGGATACACTTAACAACCTCAACTGGCTATCTGAAAAACCTGTCATTGAAGACTAGTAGTGTGGTAACAGAACTGGACTGAAGGTTGTAATGCCTGGGTTCTAGTCCCAGCCCTGTCATTACCTATATGATCTTGAGCAAGTCATCGCCATTCCACTCCCATTTACAGGTTTCATTTTTTCACATGTAAAAGTCCATTGGAACAAGATTTCCAAGATCACTTCTGGCTCAAACTGGCACGTCTTGGAATAACAAAAAGGTACATTCTAATAACATGATTCAATAATATACTTTTCTTTTAAAAGAATGGCAACATATTATGGCCTTTTTCAAAGGTCTATTCGTAGATATAAAACAAACTCTCTAATTAAAACCTTTGCTTATAGACACATTTCCTGAGTAAGTAAAGCCTATCAAATCCAATATGAGTGAAACACTGTACACTGGAAACAGAAAGGAGCCCTGGGTGGTTGACAATGGTCGTGTCATATAACATTTTGTCACTCCCACCACAACAGCAAATATGCAACCTTAAACTAAGTGAAAGCTTTCTAAATTTAGGTACTTCCAAATAAGGCATCTTAAGTTATATGTAAAGGTCTAGTAAATTATTTATTATGTCTCTTATCTTTAATAATGGAATATCATGTTTAACTTATAATCAAAATGGAAAGAAAGCTGTTATACCATGTATTACTGTACCAGGACTCAGAGTTTCCAGTCTATATTTAGTTCACATTAAAATGGAAGCAAAAAGGCAAACCAAGCTAAAAATAAAATGTTCTACAGAGATAAAAACAAAAAAAAAGAATGTCATAGAATCTCACTAGACATTCATTATGTTCCTGCTGTGTGTGCAAAGTACCATGCTAACCACTCTAGAAGAAAACTGGGGAAATATAAAAGGTGGTAAAATGGGAAAAAGAAAACAAAGATTTAATCCCTGTTTTCAAGGAATTTGCAATCTAGTTGAACTTGCTGGCCTCACTTTCAGCTGATCCACAGTAAATCATAATTCTGCTGCCAGACTTGTGTATCACTTTAGTTGGATGAGAAACAAGCTGTTTAAATTTAGTTCTCATACAAAGTTGTACTTATTAATTTTTTTGCCTTGATAAAATGTTCTGAAAAAAGTTCCTGTTCCTGTTTTAAAAGTTACACCAAAGGGAAAATAAGAAGAAATATAATAAAAGAAATATACATCTAAGGTGACTCAATAAAACAATTTTGAAATGAGTTAGTCTGATTCAACACATTTATTGAGCAACAAGTGTAATGTTCCTTGCTAAGCTTTAGAGAAATTATTCATATTAGTTAGATCTGGTCTTTGTCCTCAAAAAAATCCATAATTTAGTGGTAGAGATTATGTAAATATACAAATTAATGTAAGAAAAAGTTTAAAAAGGTAGAAATAAAAAATTGAATTCTGCAGTTGAACCATTGGCCACTGTGGTCAAATGCTCTCCAAGGTTCTAACATCCTGAGAATACCTTGTACTTCCTCCCTCCTAATTTTTCCTTCCACATCTAACCTTTCTATTAACCCTCTCTTCAGTGTGCCCTCTAGAACTTCCTTTTTCATTATAAGTTCCCCTATATCCTAAATCTCTTCAAATAATTCTCCCACCACATCATTGCTTTTTGTGAAACCTGACCCTCCCCCATCAAAAGTAAGCTGCTTATTTTTCTACATCCTATCTACTTCGAGACCTAGAGAGTCTGTTGTATGTCTCCTGGCTTCCTGGTGCCACGTTAAACCATTACTCTTCTATTGCAACACAAAAGCTATTCACCTATGCCACCCTTTAATCTTCCTTATTAATATCTATTTCAGTTAATATCTATTTTAATCTTCCTTATCAATATCTATTGACCTCCTGGTTATTTTTCCCTAGCTCACTGAATAATTTAGCATTTGGCTTGTGGTCTCCCTCTCTACCCCAAATCCTTCTATCACCTTTATAACTTCATCTTCCATGTAAACAACCAACCTAGTAAACTGACTTCAAATTTCTTGACTTCCTTATCTAGAGCATCCATTCGCATTCCACCTTGCCTACTCATTCCATGACCACACTTGGAGCCTCATTTATTATCACACAACTGAAATCTTAAACTCCCGTGTACCACACTCTGACCACAGACTCCTAGACTTCCAGTTCTCTCACACCCTATTGCCACTACACCACTTCATTTTTTTTTTAAGATTTTATTTATTTATTTGACACAGAGAGAGACACAGTGAGAGAGGGAACATAAGCAAGGGGAGTGAGAGGGAGAAGCAGGCTTCCCGCTGCGCAGGGAGCTCAATCCCAGGAGCCTGGGATCATGACCTGAGCCAAAGGCAGATGCTTAACAACTGAGCCACCCAGGTGCCCCGCCACTACACCACTTCTTAAATTTCAGTAAATCTTTCAGTCCCTTGGTCACTCCCTTCTCTCCCAATCTGTTAAAACTTCTTCATAGTTTCACTGTTAACCACTTTTTTAGTAGCATCATCTTTCAACTTCTTTATCTTATTGTCCTACCATAAATTTGCCCTATTACTTCTAATCTTATATCAATGTAAGCATTTATATTTTTTTCTCTCCTAAACCCAGGCTGTTGATAAATCCCAGGCTGGGATAAATCACACAATTGTGCAGACTTGGGGCCATTAAAAACCCACACTCCAATTTCTCTTGGGCCTTCAGTCTCTTCTTGGTCATATTTCTCTCCCAGTTCCCAGACCTACCATTCAAACCTTCACCAACTTTCAGAAGACCTGAACCAGAGTGAAGCCCTCTATTTCTCACCAGACAACATTATTTTTTTATTTTACCAAGAAAATTAAACCTCTCAGGATTATCAACCTCTATCTTTTCTGCTCCACTTCCTCTTTCCTTTACATGTCAGTATATTTTCTCACTCTGCACCCTCTAATAGCTCCTTATTCCCTAGAGGATAAACTTGAATTCTCTAGAATAGTATACAAGATTTTTAATGATCAAGTTCCTGCATTTCTTTCCAATTGTTTTCTTACTTTTAAACCCCATAGTCCAATAACATACAGATACATACACCCAAACATGCATGCCTGCACACACCTTTATCTTATATTTCATCCCTATCACACCCTTACTTTCCCCTACACATGTCAGGCTATTTCTTATCTCCAAGCCTTTGCTTATTCTACTTTCTTCCCCTGCCAAAAATGCTCTTCATACCTGCCATACTCTTCTATATTTTATGAAACCTTTTCTAACACGCATGCACCATTTATATTCCGATTCTGTGTCCCTTATATACTTCTATTAGTGCAGCTGTAATGGTGCAGTGAATTAATTTGTTAACACATCTATGTCTCCCTCTAGTGGAGTGTAAATCTTTAATGGGCAGGGCTTGTATCTTATTTTCCAAAGGTCTAGCACAGAATTGACATATAGTAAGAAGCTTATATATCCCTTTTAATATAACCAACATAACACAGTAGTACGGAGGATCAGGAAATTTTAAGGGCGAGATGATGTAAGAGATGGTCTCAAAGATGGTTAGAATTACATCTGATAGCAATGAGGAAAAAGAGCATATCAGATGACAAAATGGCCTAAGCAAAAGAAAGGAGACCAAATAAGGGATGAAGCTGGTCATAAGTTCACATTATATAATATACATATAATAAACAATGGAGAGTGATGCTATAAGGTTAAGATAGAATATTACTGTGGTCTTAAATGGTGCATCAAGCTTAACTTAATAAGTCACTAGAGACTTTTGAAAGGGAAGTGATATGACTAAAACTGTGCTTTAAGATGCATAATCTGGCATAAGTGATAAGGACAGACTGAACAGAAGAGAAACAAGAAAAGTGAAAGGAAAGTTGTAATTTCTAATACTAAAAAGTAGTCCTACATTATAACCAAAGAGAGGACCAAGAAATGGATCCTTGGGTTTTGTGCAGTTTTCTGCACAACAACAGTTTGTTCAACTGTCATGATTTGTACCAGTATATGAGTTTGTCTTATATTCGTGTTTAGTGATAGATCTTGTGTTATCTGAAAGTCAACAGTGTTGTGTATTGAAAATAACAATGGACTTTGAGTCAGGCATCCTGATGTTGCCACTGATTCTGTATGTTGCTTTTGGCAATCATTTTATCTTTCTGGGTCATAAAGGGACTGGGGTTGGGTTAGATGCTTTCTAAGTGCTATTCCACCTCTAACATTCTATAAAACTAGGTCATTCAATCACAAACAGATTTTAATGCCATTTCTGGAAGGTTCAGTCAATGGAGTAGCTCTGTTTAAGAATTCTTTTTGGTATCATGACACGTACTTTCTTATTTATTGACTTGATTACAGTGACCTGGTTTCACCTAACACTTGTATGGGAACATAGATATTGCCCCTTCTCATATGACTCATTCTGTGATCATGTCTAGTCTCAAATTCTCATGAAAGCCTGAACACTGGGACACTGCTAAGTTACTTTTTGTCCTGTCATTTCATATTGTAAACAGTGCCCAGGTATCACTGGTAGAATTATTCAAATAATTGAATATACCTTAGAGAAGCAAATTTGATATTATGCTAACAGATTTACAGTAACAGAAGAGACTTTAAGAAGCAATTTAGTACAGACTAAAGGGAAGAAATTTATATTTGCTCTTATAGGCAATCAGGAGATTCTGAGGAAGGAGAATGTATGATCAAGATGGTGTTAGTGAGAGCTACTTCCTCACTGCTCATTTATGAACAAATTAAAGCTTGCTTTCCACGTATATCCATGTATATCTAGTCTGTTCATTCTTTCTTTCTTTTCCTTCTTTCCTTCCTTCCTTTCTTTCTTCCTTTCTTCCTTCCCTTCTTTCTTTTTAGCCCTAATTTCAATAAAACAGTATATTTCCTGACTCCTATGTAAGAAACCACACAAACTTAGGGGCAGGAGCTAAGAGGGTGGAGGAGTAAGAGGACCCTAGTCTTGCCTCATCCCTCAAACACAACTGGATAAATATCAAATCATTCTGAACACCCAAGAAATCAATCTGAAGACTGACAAAGCAAACTGTAAAACTAAAGGGAGAGAAGAGGCCATATAGTGGAAGGCAGGAGGTGCAGAGACATGATTTGGGGAAGAAATGGATCACAGGTGCTGTAGAAGGGAAGGAGCCATGGTCACGGGGGGCGGGGGGGGAAGAGAGAGAGAGAAAAGAAAGAGAGAGAGGAGGGGGGAATCCCACAAGGAAAACACTTCCTCAAAGCCATTAACTGGGAATACAAGAGGGCATGGATTTCATGAGTTTTACAACCAGTGAGGTTCAAAGACTGGAGTTTTAGTGGTCCATAGCATGGCTAGTGTGGAGCCCTGAGGGTGCAGCACTGCTCCTGCAGAGAAGGAGGGCAGATAGTCCATAGCAGATGATGTGATCTGAGAATCCCCTGGAACACACTGAGAGAGATCGTTCCCCCTTCTTGCAGTGCATCTGGGAGAGGCGGCATTGCCTCTCTGGGGACAAGAGAGCCAACATGAGCCATTATCCTCCTCATCCTCTTAGCATAAGTGCAAAGACACCTACTGAGGGCAGTTAACCTGGACACTGGCTCTTTGCTGTGCTTTATAACAAACTCCAGGCCCCTGCGCTTTGGTGTCACTGCCCTTCTGGGACAAACGTGCGTTACTCCCACCATGGTGACACCCTCCCCCAGAGGACCAATGTGGGTCCCCGTGATGCCAAGTCCCTAAAGCTTGGAGTTTTAAAACTCAGCCTGCCTGCCTGCCTGCCTGGGATACAATACATGTGCAGGAAAGCAGCCCAGACAAAGACAGGGTGAAGGCATGGATCTGAGGGATGTCTGGGATACAATTCATGTGCAGGAAAGCAGCCCAGACAAAGACAGGGTGAAGGCATGGATCTGAGGGATGTCTGGGACACATAAAGGAAGAATGTACACTCATCTGGGAGGGCTTCCCAAACATTGGCAGGTGTGAACACCCCTTTCCAGAATGGGGTAGTGGCTCATGCCATTTCTCTCCTCTGCCCCTCAGCATAAACTAACGTCAATAAGCAGCACAGTGCCAACAGTACCAGCCAAAACCACTTGCATCAAGCCCTAGTTCCCTGCACTTTGCAGGTACTACTTTTCTGGACAAGTGTGTCTGTGAACCAAAGTAGTGGGCCACTCCACCAGAAGACCACCACAAAACCCCTGAATGCAGCATTCTACTGACCATAGAGTTCCGCAAGGCTTCAGCTCTAGTGGAAATAAAATCAGGTATCTTTTAATAAGCAGAGCAGAGCACGCCTACTTAAAACTCGCCACACTCTGGCTGAGGTCCAAACACTCACCACTCCAGGCAAGGAGAAACTCTTCAGAGGACTGACCTGAGGGAAAGAGCAGCCAAAACACAGCTGCAAAATGCACACAGCATACATCAGAGATATTTCCTGAAGTGCCAGGCCCGGGATAGTAAATGACCTCTTCTTTTCAAAGCCATTACTCTCAGGAGAAGGAAACATAACAGGTTTTCCTAACACAGAGAGGAAGACAAAGACCTAGACAAAATGCCAAGATGGAGGAATTCGTCCCCCCCAAAAAAGTCATGGCAAGGGATCAGATCAAAACAGGTATAAGTAATATGCCTGATCCAGAATTTAAAGCAACAATCATAATGATACTAGCTGGGCTTGAGAAAAGCTTAGAAGACACCAGGGAGTCCCTTACCACAGAGATAAAAGACCTAAAAATTAGTCAGGCTGAAATAAAAAATCCTATAACTGAGATGCAAAACTGACTGGATGTAATGAAACTACATCCAGTAGGATGGAAGAAGCAGAGCAATGAAAAAGTGATATAGAAGATAAAATTATAGAAAATAATGAAGCTGAAAAGAAGAGCAAAAGAAAAATATTGGATCATGAATATAGACTTATTCAGTGACTCCATCAAACACAATAACATTCATATCATAGGAGTCCAACAAGAAGAAGACAGGGAAAAGGGGGCAGAAGTTTTATTTGAGGAAATTAGAGTTAAAAACTTCCCTAATCTAGGGATATAAACAGACATCCAACTCCAGGAGGCACAGAGAACTCCCCTCAAAATCAACAAAAGCAGGTTAAACCAAGATATATTGCAGGTAAATTTGCAAAGTATAGAGATAAAAAAAAAAAAAATCCTAACAGCAGCAAGACAAAAGTAGTCCCTAACTTACAAGGGAAAACAAATAAGGTTAGCAGCAGATCTCTCAACGGAAACTGGCCAGATCAGAAGAGAAGAGCACAATATATTCACTGTGCTGAATGGGAAAAATGTGCAGCCAAGAATATTCTATTCAGCAAGGCTGTCAAGCAGAATATAAGGAAGATAGTTTCCCGGACAAAAAACAAACAAAACAAAAAAACAAACAAACAAAACAAACAAACAAACAAAAAAAACACGAAAGGAGTTCAAGACCACTAACCCAGCCCTACAAGAAATACTAAAGGGTATTCTTTGAATGGGAAAGAAAGACCAAAAGCAAAGAAGACTCTAAAGGAAAAGAGAAAATCTCCAGAAACAACAACAAAACAATCAGTAAAATGGCACTAAATTCATATCTATCAGTAATCACTCTGAATGAAAATGGACTATATGCTCCAATCAAAAGACACAGAGTGTTAAGATGGATTAAAAAAAAAAAAAAGACCCATCTATATGTTGCCTACAAGAGACTCATTTTAGACCTAAAGACACTTGCAGATTTAAAGTAAGGGGATGGAGAAACATTTACCTTGCAAATGGACATAAAAAAAAAAAAAAAAAAAAAAACCAGAGTACCAATACTTATCTGACAAAACACATTTTAACCAGACTGTAACAAGAGATGAAGAGGGCACTATAATAAAATAAAGGGGTCTATCCAACAAGATCTTATAATTTTAAATATTTATGCCCTCGACTTGGGAGAACCCAAATATGTAAAACAATTAATAATAAACATAAAGGAACTCATTGATAATAATACAGTAAGAGTAGGGGACTTGAACATTCCACTTACCTACAGATTAGCAGAAAATCAACAAAGAAACAATGACTTTGAGTTACACACTGGATCAGATAGACTTAACAGATATACTCAAAATATTTCATCCTAAAGTAGCCAGAACACATTCTTTTTAAGTGCACATGGAACATTCTTCAGAAGAGAACACATACTGGGTCACAAATCAGACTTCAACAAGTAAAAAAGATTGAGATTTATACAATGCATATTTTCCAACCACAATGCTATGAAACTTGAAGTCAACAACAAGAAAAAATTTGGAAAGACCACAGATACATGGAGACTAAGGAGCATCCTACGAAAGAATGAATAGGTCAACTAGAATAGTAAATAACAAATAAAAAATACGTGGGAAAAATGAAAATGAAAACATGATGGTACAAAACGTTTGAAATGCAGCAAAAGCAATCCTTAGAGGGAAATATATAGCTATACAGACCTACCTCAAGAAGCAAGAAAAATCTCAAATACACAACCTAAACATACACCTAAAAGAGCTGGAAAAAGAATAAAAAATATAAAAAGAACAAAAAAAGAAGCCTGAAACCAGCAGAAGAAGGGAAATAACAAAGATTAGAGCAGAAATAAATTATATAGAAATAACAAAAAAAAATAGAACACAACAATGAAACGAGGAGCTGGTGGTTCTTCTTAAGGATTAATAAAATTGATAAACCCCTAGCCAGGCTTATCAAAAGAGAGAGAGAGAGAGAGAGGACCCAAATAAATAAAATCATGAAGAAGAGAGGAGAGATCATAGCCAACACCAAGGAAATACAGTTATAAGAGAATATTATGAAAAAATATACACCAACAAAATGAGCAATGAGGAAGAAGTGAATAAATCCCTAGAAACATATTAACTACCAAAACTGAAACACAAAGAAATAGAAAACTGAGGCATACTGATAATCACCAAAGAAATTGAATCAGTAATCAAAAATCTCCCAAAAAACAGAAGTCTAGAGTCAGATGGTTTCCTGGGGGAATTCTACCATACATTTAAAGAAGAATTAATACCTATTCTTCTCAAACAGTTCCAAAAAATAGAAATGGAAGAAAAACTTCCAATCTCCTTCTATGAAGTCAGCATTATCTTGATTCCAAAACCAAAGACCCCACTAAAAAGAGAATTACAGGCCAGTATCCCTGGTGAATATGGATGCAAAAATTCTCAACAAAATACTAGAAAATTGAATCCAACAGTACATTAAAAGAGTTATTAAAAAAAAGAATTATTCACCACAACAATCAAGTAGGATTTATTCCTGGGCTGCAAGCATGGTTCAATATTCACAAATCAATCAACGTGATACACCATATGAATAAAAGAAAGTATAAGAAACATATGATCCTCTCAATAGATGTGGAAAAAGCATTAGACAAAGTACAGCATTCATTCTTGATAAAATCCCTCAATAAAGTAGAGATAGAGGGAACATATGTCAACATCATAAAGGCCATATATGAAAGACCCACAGCTAAGATCATCCTTAATGGGGAAAAATTGAGAGCTTTCATGCTATGGTCAGGAACAAGACAAGAATGTCCACTCTCACCTTTATTAGTTGACATAGTACTGGAAGTCCTAGCCTCAGCAATCAGACAATAAAAACAAATAAAAGGCATCCAAATTGGCAAGGAAGAATTCAAACTTTCACTATTTACAGACAACATGATACTCAATGTAGAAAACCTGAAAGACTCCATCAAAAAATTGTTAGAACTGACACTAATTCAGCAGAGTCATAGGATAGAAAATCAATATACAGAAAATCATTGTATTTCTACATAGCAATAATGAAGCAGTAGAAAGAGAAATCAAGGAATCGATCCCATTTACAATTGCAACAAAAACCAAGAGATATCTAGGAATAAATCTAACCGAAGAGGTAAAAGACCTGTACTGAAAACTTTAGGACACTATGAAAAAAATTCCATTTTTTGTGTGTTTATTTTAAATTTATTTCATAACACAAAGAAATGGAAAAACATTCCATGCTCATGGATTGGAAGAACAAATACTGTATAAATGTCTATATGATTCAAAGCAATCTACACATTTAATGCAATCTCTATCAAAATACCACCATCATTTTTCACAGAGCTGGAACAATCCTAAAATTTGTATGGCACCACAAAAGACTCCGAATAGCCAAAGCAATCTTGAAAAAGAAAAGTAAAGCTGGAGGTATGACAATTCTGGACTTCACATTATATTACAAAGCTGCTGTCATCAAGATAGTATGGTACTGGCACAAAAACAGACACATAGATCAATGGAACAGAATAGAGAACCCAGAAATGGACCTTCAACTCTATGGTAAAGTAATCTTTGACAAAGTAGAAAAGAATTTCCAATAGGGAGAAAAAAAAACTGTCTCTTCAACAAATGGTGTTAGGAAAAATGGACAGCGACATGCAAAAGAATGAAACTGGACCACTTTCTTACACTATACACACAAATAAACTCAAAATGGATGAGAGACCCAAATGTGAGATAGGATACCATCAAAATACTAGAGGAGAACACAGGCAGCAACCTCTTTGACATCATCTGTAGCAACTTTTTACTAAATATGTCTCCCGAAGTAAGGGAAACAAAGGCAAACATGAACTATTCAGACTTCATCAAGATAAAACCATAAGAGACTCCTAAACTCATGAAACAAATTGACGGTGGGTAGGGGGTAGGGGCGGGTAGGGATAGGGTGGCTGGGTTATGGACATTGGGGAGGGTATGTGCTATGGTAAGTGCTGTGAAATGTGTAAGCCTGATGATTCGTAGACCTGTACCCTGGGGCAAATAATACATTATGTGTTAATAAAAAATAATAATTTAAAAAATTTTTTTAAAAAGATAAAAAGCTTCTGCACAGCAAAGGAAACCATCAACAAAAAAGGCAACCTTTGGAACGGGAGGAGATATTTGCAAATGACATATCTGATAAAAGGTTAGTATCCAAAATCTATAAGGTTCTTATCAAACACCCAAAAAACAAATAATCCAGTTAAGAAATGGGCAGAAGACATGAATAGACAGACATTTTTCTGAAGAAGACATAATGGCCATCAGACACATAAAAAGATGCTCATCACTCATCAGGGAAGTACAAATCAAAACTACGAGATATCGCCTAACACCTGTCAGAATGGCTAAAATCAAGAACACAGGAAACAACAGATGTTAGTGAGGATACAGAAGGAGGTGAACCCTCCCATGCTGTCGTTGGGAACACAAACTGGTTCAGCCACTGTAAAGAACTGTGTGGAGGTTCTTCGTGAAGTTAAAACAAGAACTACCCTATGATCCAGCAATTGCACTACTAGGCATTTACCCAAAGGATACAAAATACCACATCAAAAGGACCCCACTGTTTATAGCAGCATTATCAACAATAGCCAAGTTATGGAAAGCGCCCAAGTGTCCAACAACTGGTGAATGAATAAAAAAATCTTGGCATATATACATATGTATATATATATCTATATACGTATATAGATACATATATATATACATATATACATATACATATATATATACATATGTATATATATATCTATATACGTATATAGATATATATATACGTATATACGTATATCTATATACGTATATACGTATATAGATATATATATACATATACATATGTACATATATATATGTATACATATATATATACATATACATATGTACATATATATATATGTATACATATATATATACATATACATTTGTTGCAATTGTAAATGGGATCGATTCCTTGATTTCCCTTTCTACTGCTTCATTATTGCTATGTAGAAATACAATGGTTTTCTGTATGTTGATTTTCTATCCTATGACTCTGCTGAATTAGTGTCAGTTCTAACAATTTTTTGATGGAGTCTTATAGATATATATACATGTGTATATATATGCAATATATTACTCAGCCATAAAAAAGAATAAAATTTTGACATTTGAAACATCATGGATGGAGCTAGAGAGTGTATTATGCTAAGTGAAATATGTAATTAGCTAAATGAAATATGCTAAGCAAAATAAGACAAATGCCATATGATTTCACTCATATGTGGAATTTAAGAAATGAAACAGATGAACACAGAATAAAAACGAGAGGCAAACCATAAAACAGACTCTTAACTATAGAGAACAAACTGGAGGTTGCTGGAGGGGAGGTGGGCATGGGGACATGGGTTAAATGGGTGGTGGGTATTAAGGAGGACACTTGTTGTGATGAGCGCTGGATGTTATATGTAAGTGATGAATCACTAAATTCTACCTTACTTCTGAAATTAATATTACACTATATGTTAACTAACCTGAATTTAAAAAAAACTAGAAAGAAAGAAAGAGAAAAAGAAAAAGAAAGAAAGAGGGAGGAAGGAAGGAAGGAAGGAGAAGAAAGAGAGAAAGAAAGAGACTACACAGACTTATTAGGCATTCACCTTAGTTACATCTTCTAACACATTTAATTTTTCAAAGTAATTTAGAGTTCTAACCCTTACCTGTAAATTGGTAACATCTGCATAAAGTAACTGATTCCTTGCCTATTATTGAGGATATCAGTAACAGTGGTAGGCCAAGGCCAAACCTGTGAAATATGGCTTATATTAATCTCAGACCAACACAGATCAATTATCATACTCAAACATATTCCTGCCAATTCAATGCTAGTCATTAACACCTTTGAGGGCTCACCATGTCCAAACTCTGGACTAAGCTTGCTGAGAAAACAAAGATGAGAAAGTCATGGTACCTGCCCTAAAACCTTCAGGTGAGAAGAGCTGAGCCAAGTACATAAATAGAAATGATAGAGGTTTAGAATATATTTTTTAATAAATTGAATATAATATTAGGCATAAAGTAGTAAGTTGTATAGTTACACCACATTTTTCTGCTTTATTATTGAGTGTGTTAAAAAGATAGAATTTAAAGTTTTATTTTTTTTAAAGATTTTATTTATTTATTTGACAGAGAGAGATCACAAGTAGGCAGAGAGGCAGGCAGAGAGAGAGAGGGGGAAGCAGGCTCCCTGCTGAGCAGAGATCCCGATGCAGGGGATGCGGGGGAATGCAGGGCTCGATCCTAGGACCCTGAGATCATGACCTGAGCCAAAGGCAGAGGCTTTAACCCACTGAGCCAAACAGGTGCCCTGAATTTAAAGTTTTAAATCAGTCTAGTGGGCTCTTCTCTTTAAAAGTCAGCTTAATTTCCTCTTAATACATCTAGTATTATTTAATTTTTTTAAGTTTTTATTTAAATTCCAGTTAGTTAACATACAGTGTAATATTAGTTTCAAGTGTACAATGCAGTGATTCAACACCTCCACACAGCTCCTGGTGACATCACAAGTGCATTCCTTAATCTCCCTCACATATTTAACCCATCCCCCCCACCCAACTCCCCTCTGGTAACCATTAGTTCCTTCTCTATAGTTAAGAGTCTGTTTCTTGGTTTGCCTCTCACTTTTTTCCCTTTGTTCATTTGTTTCTTAAATTCTACGTATGAGTGAAATAATATGGTATTTGTCTTTCTCTGACTGGTTTATTTCACTTAGCATAATACTCTCTAGCTCCATCATGTACTTGCAAATGGCAAGATTTCATTTTTTATGGCTGAATAATATCCATTGAATATATATTCCACATCTTTCTTATCCATTCATTGATCATAAATTTTTGGGCTGTTTCCATAAATTTTTTTGTTTACATAATTTGGCTGTTATAGGTAATGCTGCTATAAACATCAAGGTGCATGTTTCCCTTTGAATTAGTATTTTTGCAGCCTTTGGGTAAATACCTTTTAGTGAGATTACAGGATCATAGAGTATTTCTATTTTCCACTTTTTGAGGAACCTCCTCACTGTTCTCCACAGTGGCTGAAACAGTTTGCATTCCCAGTGACAGGGCAAAAGTGTTCCCCATTCTCCACATCCTCACCAACATCTGTTGTTTCTTGTGTTCTTGATTTTAGCCATTCTGACAGGTGTGAAGTGACATCTCACTGTAATGTAATTTTGATTTGCATTTCCCTGTTGATAAGTGATGTTGAGCATCTTTTCATATACCTGTTGGCCATGTGTATGTCTTCTTTGGAAAAATGTCTACTCATATCTTCTGCCTACTTGTTAATTGGATTATTCATTTTGGAGGTGTTGAGTTTTATTATTAGATATGTCATTTGCAAATATCTTCTCCCATTCCACACGTTGCCTTTTAATTTTGATTATTCCCTTTGCTATACAGAAGATTTTTATTTTGATGTAGTCCCAACAGTTTATTTGTGATTTTGTTTCCCTTGCCTGAGAAGACATATCTAGAAAGACGGTACTATGGCCAATGTGAAAGAAGTTACTGCCCTGTTATCTTCTAAGATTTTTATGGTTTGAGGCCTTACAGTTAGATCTTTCATCCATTTTGAACTTATTTGTGTGTCTTGTGTAATAAAGAGGTCTAGTCACATTCTTTTGCATGTTGCTGTCCATTTTTATCAACAACATTTGTTGAAGAGACTGTCTTTTCTCCATTGGATATTCTTTGCTGCTTTCTCCAAGATTAATATAATTGCGGGTTTACTTCTGGGTTTTCCATTCTATACTATTGACCTATTTGTCTATTTTTGTGTCAGTACCATTCTGTTTTGATTACTACAGCTTTGTAATATAACTTGAAGTCTGGAATTGTCATGCTTCTGGCTTTGCTTTTCTTTTTCAAGGTTGCTTTGGCTATTTGGGGTCTTTTGTGTTTCCACACAAATTGTGGGAGTGTTTGTTCTAGTTTTGTAAAAAAAATGCTACTGGTACTTTTTTTAAGAATTATTTTTTTATTTTAGAAAGAGGGAGCATGAGCAGTGGTGGGGGGGAGGTAGAGAATCTGAAGCACACTCCCCACTGAGTGTGGAGCCCAATGGCAGGCTCGATCCCACAACCCTGAGATCATGACTAGAACCTAAATCAAGAGTCAGATGCTTAACCAACTGAGCTTCCCGGGCACCCTAGAAATGCTGTTGGTATTCTGATAGGGATTACATTAAATGTGCAGATTGCTTTGAGTAATATAGACATTTTAACAGTATTTCTTTTCCAATCCATGAGCATGAAATGTCTTCCATTTCTTTGTGTCATCTTCAATTTCTTTCATCAGTGTTTTGCAGTTTTCAGAGTACAGATCTTTCACTCCTTTGGTTAGGTTTATTCTTAGGTATCTTATAGTTTTTGGTGCAATCGTAAATGAAATTGGTTCCTTAATTTCTCTTTTAGCTGCTTCATTATTGCTACATAGAAATGAAACAGACTTCTGTACATTGATTTTGTATCGTGTGACTTTACTGAATTCCTTTATGAGAACTAGTAGTTTTTTGTTGAATATTTGAAGTTTTCCATACAGAGTATTATGTCATTTGCAAATAGTGAAAGTTCTACTTCTTCGTTGCCAATTACAATGTCTTTTATTTCTTTTTGTTTTCTGATTGCTATGGCTAGGACTTCCATTACTATGTTGAATTAAAATTGTAAGAGGGTACATCTCTCTCTTGTTCCTGACCTTAGCAGGAAAGCTCTGAGTTGTTCCCCCATTGAAGATGATATTAGCTGAGGGTTTTTCACACATGGCCTTTATTATGCTGAGGTATGTTCTTAATGTGATGTATCATGTTGATAGATATGCAAATATTAAACCATTCTTACAACCCAGGAATAAATCCGACTTGATCATGGTGAATGATTTTTTTTTAATGTATTGTTGGATTTAGTTTGCTAGTAGTTTATTGAGGATTTTTGTGTCTATGTTCATTTTAGTTTGCTTCATTTAGCTCATTTAGTTCTCATAATTTAGTTCTCCTTTTAGTGGTGTCTTTATCTGGTTTTGGTATCACGGTAATGTTGGCCTCATAGAATGAATTTGGAAGTTTTCTTTTATTCTCCATTTTTTTGAATAGTTTGAGAAGAATAGGTATTCACTCTTCTTTATATGTTTGGTAGAATTCACCTGTGAAGCCGTCTGCTCCTGGAGTTTTGTTTCTTGGGAGTTCAATTTCTTTGCTGATTTTCAGTCTCTAAGTTTTTCTATTTTTCCTGTTTCAGTTTTGGTGGTTTTTATGTTTTTAGGAATTTATTCATTTCTTCCAGGTTATGCCATTTGTTGGCATATAGTTTTCATAATATTCTGATTGTATTTCTGTGGTGTTGGTTGTTATTTATCCTCCCATTCTGATTTTATTTGAGTCCTTTCTCTTTTTTTCTTGATAAGTCTGGGTAGAATTTTCTCAATTTTATTAGTTGTTTCAAAGAACCAGCTCCTAGTTTCATTAATCTGTTCTATTGTTCCTTTAGTTTCCATATCATTTATTTCTGCTCTAGTCTTTATTATTTCCTTCCTTCAGCTGGTTTTAGGCTTTGTGTGCTTTTATTTTTCTAGCTCCTTTAGGTGTAAGGTTAGGTTGTTCATTTGAGATTTTTCTTTTTCTGTAGGTAGGTCTATATTGCTACAAACTTCCTGCTGAGAACTGCTTTTGCTGCATCTAAAAAGTTTTGGATCATTGTGCTTTCAGTTTCATTTGTTTCTGTGTACTTTTAATTTCTTTTTTGATTTCCTGGTTGATCCATTCATTGTTTGTTAGCATGTTGTCTAACCTGCATGTATTTGTGGTCGTTCCAAACTTTTTCTTGTGCTTGACTTCTAGTTTCATAGCATTCTTCTCAGAAGAGATGTATGGTACAAGTTTGATGTTTTTGAATTTGTTAAGACTTGTGTTTTGGGCTAATATGTAATGTATTATGGGGAATGTTCTGTGCGTACTTGAAAAGAATGTGTATTCTACACTTTTAGGATGGAATCTTCTGAATACATCTATTAAGTCCATCAGGTCTAATGTCTCATTTAAAACCATTGTTTTCTTATTGATTTTATGCTTAGATGACCTGTCCATTGATGTAAGTAGGATGTTAGGGTCCCATACTATTATTATGCTATTATCAATGAGTTCCTTTATGTTTGTTATTAATTGTTTTATATGTTCTAGTGTTCCCATACTGGGTGCATAAGTATTTACAAATGTTTTATCTTCTGGTTGGATTGTCCCCTTGATTATTACTTAGTGCCCTTCATTTTTTGTCTTGTTACAGTTTTTGTTTTGAAGTCTATTTTGTCTGATGTAAGTATCGCTATTCTCTCTTTCTTTTCACATCCATTTTCCCCTCACTTTTAATCTGAAAATGTCTTTAGGTCTAAAATGAGTCTTTTGCAAGACATGTCTCTAAAGGCAAGGGAAACAAAAGCAAAAATGAACTTTTGGGATTTCATTGAGACAAAAAGCTTCTGCACAGCAAAGGAAACAGTCAACGAAACAAAAATGTGACCCACAGAATGGGAGAAGAAATTTGCAAATGACACTACAAAGGGTTGGTGTCCAAGATTTATAAAGAACTTCTCAAACTCAATACCCAAAAAACAAATAATCAAGTCAAAAAATGGTCAGAAGACATGAACAGACACTTCTCCAAAGAAGACATACAAATGGCTAACAGACACATGAAAAAATGTACATCATTAGTCA
This sequence comes from Potos flavus, assembly GCA_028534135.1. Lineage (NCBI taxonomy): Eukaryota > Metazoa > Chordata > Mammalia > Carnivora > Procyonidae > Potos > Potos flavus. The sequence continues at coordinate 51,504,091 of CM052901.1, forward strand.
TCAAGGAAATTCAAATCAAAACCACATTGAGTTACCACCTTACACCAGTTAGAATGGCAAAAATCGAAAAGGCAAGAAACAACAAATGTTTGAGAGGTTGTGGAGAAAGGAGAACCCTCTTACACTGTTGGTGGGAATGCAAGTTGGTATAGCCACTTTGGAAAATAGTGTGGAGGTTCCTCAGAAAATTAAAAATAGAGCCACCCTATGACTCAGCAATTGCACTACTGGGTATTTACCCCAAAGATACAGATGTAGTGAAAAGAAGGGGCACCAGCACCCCAGTGTTCACAGCATCAATGTCCACAATAGCCAAACTGTGGAAAGAGCCAAGATGCCCTTCAACAGACGAATGGATAGAGAAGATGTGGCCCATATACACAATAGAATATTACTCAGCCATCAGAAAGGATGAATACCCAACTTTTGCATCAACATGGATGGGACTGAAGGAGATTATGCTAAGTGAAATAAGTCAAACTGAGAAAGTCAATTGTCATATGGTTTTGCTTATTTGTGGAACATAAGGAATAGCATGGAGGACATTAGGAAAAGGAAGGGAAAAATGATGAAGGAGGAGACAAACCATAAGAGACTATGGACTCTGAGAAACAAACTGAGGGTTTTAGAGGGGAGGAGAGTATGGGGATGGGTGTGCCTGGTGATGGGTATTAAGGAGGGCACGTATTGCGTGGAGCACTGGGTGTTTTACGCAAACAATGAATCATGGAACACTACATCAAAAACTAATGATGTACTGTGTGGTGACTAATTTAACATAATTAATTAATTAATTAAAATGAGTCTTTTGTTGGCAGCATATACTTGGGTCTTGTTTTTTATCCATTCTGACACCCTATGTCTTTTGATTGGTGTGTTAATCCATTTACATCAAAGTAATTATTGATAGATAGGTATTTGTTGCCATTTTATTACTTTTTTGTGCTTTTTTTTTTTCTAGAGATTTTCTCTGTTCATTTCTTGTCTTTCTCTCTTTCATATTTCCTGGTTTTCTTTTCTTTTTTTTTTTTAAGATTTTATTCATTTATTTGACAGACAGAGAGAGATCACAAGTAGGCAGAGAGGCAGGCAGAAGCAGGCTCCCTGCTGAGCAGAGCCTGCCGCAGGGCTTGATCCCAGGACCCTGAGATTATGACCTGAGCTGAAGGCAGAGGCTTTAACCCACTGAGCCACCCAGGCGCCCCCCTGGTTTTCTTTAGTGATATATTTGGATTTTTTTCTCTTTATTCTTTTCATATCTACTAGTGGTTTTTGATATATGATTAACATTTATATATGTATATAACCTCTTCTATACATAGCAGTCCATATTAAGTTTGGTCTTAATATGGTCATTAAGGTTTGAACCCATTCCTTTTTCCTTTCCTTGTCACATTTTTGGTGTATGTTATTATATTTTAATATCCTTTTGTGTGTGAGTTCCTTGATTTTTACAGAAACATTTATTTTTACTACTTTTGTGTTTCCTGCCTTTATGTTGTCACTTTTGGTCTCTCCTTTCCACCAAAGAGCCCCCTTTAATATTTCCTGCTCGGTCGGTTTAGTGGTCACGAACTTCTTTAGATTTTGTTTGTCTGGGAAATTCTTTATCTCTCCTTCTATTCTGAATGACAACCTTGTTGGATAGAGGATGCTTGGCTGCAGATTTTTCCCATTCAGCACTTTGAATATATCATGCCACTGTCTTCTGGCTTGCCAAGTTTCTGTTGATAGATCTCCAGCTAGCCTTATGGGTCTTTCCTTGTAAGTTAAGGAATTCTTTTGTCCTGCTGCTTTTGAGATTTTTTTTTCTTTATCACTTTTCAAATTTAATTACAATATGTCTTGGTGTTAACTTTGTTGATTCTGATGAGAGTTCTCTATGTCTCCTGGATCTCGATGTCTCTTTCCTTCCCCAGATTAGAAAAGTTTCTCAGTTGTTATTTCTTCAAATAAAATTTCTGCCCCCTTTTCTCTTTCTTCTTCTGGGACTCCTATAATACAAATGTTATTACATTTGACGGAGTCATTGAGTTCCCTAAGCTTTTTTTTGTTTTGCATAATTCTTTCTCCTTTTTGTTCAGTTTCATTGCTTTCCATTACTTCGTCTGGGTCATTAATTTATTTCTCTGCCTATTCTAGCCTGCTGTTCATTCCATGAAACTTGTTTCTAATCTCATTTGTTGCACTCTTCATCTCTTTGATTCTTTTTTAACTCTTTTATCTCTATGGTAAAGGTCTCCCTGATGTCTTCTTTTCTCAAGACCAGTGAGTATCCTTATGATCATTGCTTTAAGTTCTCCATCAGACATTTTACTTATATTTGTTTCACTTAGATCTCCGGCAATGGCCTTATCTTGTTCTTTCTTTTGGGACAAATTCCTCTGTCTTCACATGTCTCAATCTCTGTTTTCTTCTCTATGTTAGAAAAACCAGTTATATCTCCTGCTCCTGAAAGTAATGGCCTTATGAAGAAGATATCGTGTTGTGCCCAGGCCTGGTGCTCCAGTGTGTGTTGTGTGTTCTCTGCTGTTCTGTTCTGGCTTCTCTATCTTTCAAGCCTGTCATCTGCAGAGGTTTTCCTTGACTGCTGTGGGCAGTGTTTGGTCCTTGGCCTTTGTGGAAAATTTTAGCTAGGTGTGATGTGCGAACAGAGGCAGAAGAAAAGTTATTAAATTTCCTTACTATCTAGAGCCCACTGACAAGTCCTTGAAACAGGCAGAGTGACATTCCTCTAGGGACTCAGCTGCCTCCACCTTAATACTTTGCTAAGGGCAAAAGGCAATCCTAGCCTGACTGTCCCCCCACCCCAAACCAGGATCCTGTAAGTCTACTTTAACATATAAAACTTCCTTTGGAAACTTCCTTTATGTCTAAACCCTCCAAGATATATGCTGGCAATCATCCCCAAGCATATGGCCCACCGATATACATCTGAAGGGTCTCATGACTAAGGGTTTATTAGATAGTAATAAATGACCTTTTCCCAACAACAGCTAGCCCCCTCAAGGTCCTGGAAACCTTGCTTCCAAAATTCCTTAGAGACTTACGCTATCCCTGACCCCCTCCCAACTTGCAAGTATATAATGGACCACTCCACACACCCCTGGTGCAGCAGCAGCAGCGGCAGCTGCCACGGTGGTGGCAGCGGTGGCAGCAGAAGCTCTTTCTGCCCATGGGTCCTGTCCCCGTGCTTTAATAAACCACCATTTTGCACCAAAGATGTCTCAAGAATTCTTTCTTGGTCATCGGCTCTGGACTCTACCCCACTGAACCTCACTTATATTCTAAAACTTCATCAGGTGTGCTCTGGTCTGCTTGTGAAATGAGACTTGTCACCACCTCTACTGGAACTGAAGCCTTGCAAAATTCTCTGGTCTGGAAAATGGTGTGGGGAGGGATTTGTGCTAGTATTCTGGTGGAGGGACCTGCTCACTGGTACTGGGGAAAGCGTGACCAAGAAGGGCAGTTCCATGAGATCGCAGGAGAGTGGGTCTTGGTGTAAGCAATTTAGGTAGCCAGTTTCAGTGCTGTGCTATTTCCTATAGGTGGCTCTGTGTTTATGCTGAGGGGTGGGGGAGGGAAATGTTGCCAGCCAACTCCTTTTTCCCTGAGAGGTGTCTCCATGAATGCTGCATCTCAATGATGCACTCTGAGAACAAATAATCTCCCCACCGTGTGCCCCAAGTGCTCTTTGTGCTCTTTAGACTGCTGTTTCCACGCTGTCTGTCCCCCTCCAAGTTGTTTGCTGTCTTCTCTGCAGGAGCAGTGCAGTGCCTTCAGGGCACTATCCCAGCCAAGCATGTTTACCTTTTGTATTCTAGGCTTTAAGCCCTATTGGTTGTAAGAACTCACGAAATTCAGCCCCTCTTGTTTTCCACACCAGTGACTTTGGGGAAACATTTTCCTTGCACATTTCCTTGTGTGTTCATCTCTCTCTTGCCCTTCTCCAAGGACCTTGGCTCCTTCTCCTCCACAACACCTACAATCTATTTCTTCCTTAAACCACCTCTCAGCACTTCCTGCCTTCTTCAATATGGTGTTTCCTCTCCCCCCTCCTTTTTTTTTTGCAGGTTTTTTTCTCTCTTTAGGCCAATTTCTGGAGTATTTAGGATGATTTGAGAGCTATCTAGTTGTGTTTGTGGGACGTGGCAAGCCTAGGGCCCTCCTACTCAGCTGCCATCTTCCTGCTCCTCATTTAGTATTTACTACAAACTGATCTTGCATTTTTACCAATCTTTATAGATATAGAAATATAGAAGTTAAATTTAGAGATTCAGTTTCTAACCCTATCCTTCAAAAATTTCTGTTTAACTTCAGTAAGTTTAGCTGAATATTTAATAGTTTGAGGTAATTTAGACATGACTCAGCAGACATTTCATTTTATTCTATTCATGACAAACAATAAGCCATTAAACAAATAATTAAAACCAGAAGAGTTTTGCTCAATTAAATTAAATTTAGTTAAATTTTCATCTGCCATTTATTTGCATAGTCATAGACCATTTCCAATTCACTAAGTAGATAATGGGGACGTATTTGCCAAAGTCTCAAAAATGTATACCTTCCTGAGAAGAATGTAACTGCATTACTGTTCTGTAACATGTATGGAAATAAGGCATAGTCTGTTCCTCCACACTAAAGGCTACCCAATATTAAACAACTGGATGATCTATTTCCCCATTATTTCTTTAATGGTATTTTGTGCCTTTTTAAAAGAGCTTCTTTCCATACTGAAAAATCTTGCCTTTATCTAGAAGCCTTCAGTTTCATTCATAGCTTTTCCTTTAAGTTAGCCAGGAGACTTCACCTGGACTCTAGGCAAAGATTTCTGATCTTTTTCTGTTAGAGCATTTCTATGCAGACTACAACTGTTTCACTCCCATCTTACCAGGAAAAAAAAATATCCGAGATAACATGGACACCCACTTGAAGAACTTTAACCAATTATCCTTGAATTTTTATGTATAAATCCACACTTCTATGGCTGCCACTCTTGCAGATTTTTCTAGCTTGCCTTTGGACCACACTTTCCTCCCTAGAAAATCCCTTCTAGACATTTCTTCTTTGGAAGGTGGAATTTAAAGATGGCTCCAGGATTCTTTCTCCCTTGTGAACAAGCCCTATAAAATCAACTCTCCTTGAGTGTGGATGGGACTACAAATATGAGGGAATTTCACTGATATGTTAGTGTACCACTCAGTTGGTTTTCAGTTAACCAAACAAGAAGTTATCCTGGGTGGCACTATTTAATCAGGTGAGCCCTTTAAAAGAAGACCAGCCCCCACCTCCCACAAAAGGCCTAAAGTTCATAGAAAGAATTCAGGAAGAATTGAAGAGAGAGATCACTCTCCTGATATCCTGGCAGAAACCAAATCAAATAATCATGTTGTGAGAGAAGAGGGTGATATGTCATGGGCCTGAGGGTGATCTCTAGGAGCTGAGAGTGGTTCCTGGCCAACAGTCAGCAAGAAAACAGGGCCTCAGTCATACAAAAACAAGGAATGAATTCTACCAACAACCAGTGATCTTGGAAAAGGATCCCTAGCCTCCAGTGAGATCAGAGCTCTGGCTAATAACTTGATTGCAGCTGTGTAAGACCCTAAGCAGAAGACCCAGATAACTCATACCTGAACTCGTGAACCATGGTAACTAAGAGAAAATAAGTGGATGTTGTTTTAAGTTTATGATAATTTGTTATACAACAATAGGAAACTAATATATCTTCTTTCATCTTTTTTCTCTTTTTATTGATGATGATTATCTAAATGAAGACCAAAAAGTCTGATTAAAAATATTAACCCTTGTATATTTGTTCTAAACTCAATATTCTATTTCTAACCCTTGTATATTTGTTCTAAACTCAATATTCTATTGTAAATGTATTCTCTAAGGTCACCACTGGCCTCTTAATTGCCAAATCCAATCACCATTTTATGAACTTCATTCTCTTTCATCTTTTGGAAATATTTAAAATCAATGACCGCATTCTTCCTTAAGATTGTTCTTAAATCTAAATATTTTCTATTTGGACATTTCTTCAAATTCTAAACTTTATCTTTTTTAGATTTTATTTATTTATTTGACAGAGAGAGAGAGAGCACAAGCAGGGGGAGGGGCAGGCAGAGGGAGAAGCAGGCTTCCTGCTGAGCAAGGAGCCCAATGTGGGGGCTCCATCCCAGGACCCTGGGATCATGACTTGAGCCAAAGGCAGACTTAACCAACTAAGCTTAACCAACTTAACCAACTAAGACTTAACCAGACTTAACCAACTAAGCCACCCAGGCACCCCTCAAATTCTAAATTTAAAATAAAGTGAGTTTATAACCTCACTGTGGAGTTGTGGGTATTTTAAACAACTATAGTACTCTTGTTTATCCATGATAAACTGAAGAAATTTTCTGCTACCCCTCAACACCATAACCCACATCTACCTTTCTCAAAAACATACATTTTTTAAAACCAACTTATCATAAAATCAGCCATGTTCCTTTTTCTTTAATTTTGAATTATTTCACTGTCTTCCTATATTTTGGAAAACAAAGCAGGCTCAGTGTAAATTTCCACATTATCTTCTTGTTCCTTATAGAATGTATATCTTTCTCCTAATGCAGACTATTTTGGTTCTTTGGGCACTTAATAACCCAAATGAGTGAGTCCTTTTCCCAAGTAAGAAGATTTGTAATTTGCTTTATTCCAACAAAATGCAATCAGTAGTGTAAAGTCCCAAATTTAGATTAATACAGCTATTCTTGTTTGTGTGTTTTCAAAATTTTTCTCACAGTCTTTTGGCAGCCAGATTTCAGAATTAAGGCCATCTCCTAAGACCATTTTAGAGTCCAAAAGCCAGAACACAAACAAACTCCCACCTGTCATTGTGTTGATCAAAGTTGGCCCTGGCATCTCCCCTGATTAGGGTTATCAGAGACATCAAGTATACTTGATTATCTCCAAAGATATTACTTATAAGGAAAAAATGTTTATGATTTATTTAGATTGGATTAATAACGAGGTCAAAATAGATGTTTCATTGCTCAAAAGATGGTTCAAGTAGGGTAGGGCTGGAGGTGGGCCTGGGGAAGGAGTTGGGTAAAAAACATGGATACCTGTAAATGATAATGGGATAGCATTAAAAACAACTTAAACCTTGGTACTATAAGGCATGGTCTCAGGGAGAAAAAAATCACTGATCTGAAAAGCAAGGATATTGGCTTAATTTGGTGGCTCCCTATACTACACTCAAGGAATATGCCTGTCAAAACAATCAGAATTTTAAACTAGCATGTCAGGGTAACCTTGTCCCTGACCCAAGTTTGGCCAAGAGTCACTCTCCCAATAATTAAGCTGTCACTTTCATTCTACAGCGTATCTTAGTTTGAAAAAACTACATCCAAAAAGATGCCACAGATTATTTCAGGGCCCTCCTTAGTACTTACTAGTGGATTTTTTCTTTTACCAACTACTAATATTTCTTTGGCTTCTGTCATTGCTACCTTTTTCTGTAAGACAGAAGGTTGGATAGGAGACTAAGGTTAGCTTGTGGAGGAGGTTGCCTGAAATATAGGGTTGGGATTTTATTATAGTCATTGTAGGCTCTTGAGCAGCCAAAAGACAAGTGCAACAGAAAGTTAAAGAATGACCAGTGTGAAAAATAATTTTTAAAAATTTTTAAAAAGAATGACCAATGTGGAAGTGATATGTAAGATGATTTTGAGACAAAAGAGCCTGAAATTAATGGGGTAGGAGAAACATCTCCAGGAATTACAAATAGTTCAGCATGGCTAAAATACAAGCTGCATGTAAAAAGTAGGTAATTATGTCATCTATGTATGAGGTAAGAAGAGCCAGAAGTGAAGAAGCAGTAGCAGAAATGAAAGGGAATGAAGAAAAAAAGAGTAAAACCTAGTATCAGATAAAGTCATTTCAAATGAAATTAAGGTTTGTTAGATACTTTGCAGGATAGATTTGATGTATTAGCCAAGATATGGACGGATGTATTGTTGGTCCTGCAACCCTAACACCATATGATCAAGCATGGTGGGCATCTCGTAGAAAAGATGACAAAAAGGAAACAACAAAGATGACTTTAGAAGTTTCTCTGTTAGAAGATCTAAAGAATGAAAAAAAAAAAAGAAGATCTAAAGAATGGTGATAATACTCATATGGTGTCACTTATGTGTGGAGTACAAGGAAAAACATGGAGGACATTGTGAGAGGGAAGGGAGGGGTGAATTGGAGGAAATCGGAGGGGTGATGAACTATGAGAGACTGTGAACTCTGAGCAACAGACTGAGGGTTTCGGAGGGGTGGGGGTGGGGGGTTGGGCGAGCCTGGTGGTGGGTATTGAGGAGGGCATGTATTGCATGGAGCACTGGGTGTGGTACATGAACAAAGAATCTCGTAACACTGAAAAAATAAAATAAAAGTATTTGGGGGGAAAAAAAAAAAGAATGGTGATAATACTGCCAGAACTAAAGATGTTGTAACTTGTTATTATATAACAAAAGAGGTAAGGCCAGTGAGAAAGATGCCCTAGAAAGTGGGACAACTTTACATCATAAGATTAGACTTAGTTTAGAAACCACTGTCAAAGCTAGAACTTCTGTGTTGCCTTTAGAGGACCTGACCAAATTTGTATCCTGAGAACAGCTAATATAATCAAAGAGGAATTGAATATTTCTTTCAGATGTTCACCTAAAATGCAGGGAACACCTACTGGTCTTAAATCAAGCTTCCAAACATTATTTCCATTACTAAAAACATTATTAAAAAAACAAGCTTTTGTCCGTGTCCCTCTTCACTAAAGCCATAGATCTCTCATCTTACTTGCTCTTGCCTTTTTTTTTTTCTAAGATTAAACTAAACCAAGGAAAATGATATCCTGCCCTTCATACATTTACAGAATGGCAAACTGAAAGGAAATTCAGAGCTATATAATATAAACCTATTGAAGTGCAGATAAGTGAAGAGATCACAGAGAGGAAGTAATTTACTCAAGATGGCACAATTAATCATCCACCATAGCCTGAGGTATGATCCAGGTCTTGTGCCTATCAGTCCTATCAGACTTTCCGCCATGTTCATTGTCTTTCTCCATGCAAGGATTTCCTCTGATTTTGATATTACTGAAAGTATACAGAAAATTGATTAATTCAAATCAACCAATATTTAAAACACATTAAACTGTGTACAGCATGAAATACAGAAAGAGTAAGACTTGGTTATTGCTCTTTAAGTCTAGTGCAATTGGGGTGGGAATAAAGAAGTTTACATTGAAAAACCAGAGAGATGACTATGACACAAAACAGTAAATGAAAATTATCAAGAAAAGTACAAACAGGGGCGCCTGAGTGGCTCAGTGGGTTAAAGCCTCTGCCTTCAGCTCAGGTCATGATATCAGAGTCCTGGGATCGAATCTCGCATCCGGTTCTCTGCTCAGCAGGGAGCCTGCTCCCCCCCCCCACTCTCTGCCTGCCTCTCTGCCTACTTGTGATCTCTCTCTCTGTCAAATAAATAAATAAAATCTTTAAAAAAAAGTACCAAAAAAAAAAAACACTGCAGGACTTCAATGGAGAAACATACTAAATTGAATTGAGAGGAAGAGGAATGGCTTTTTGTTTGACTAGAAATAAAAGAGGAAGCACTATTACTATCTTCATTTAATAGAAGACACCAGCCTGGGTAGGTAGATCACCAGCTCTACACAGACCACACTTAGTACAAAATGTATAAGTCATTATTGTTCATAGGTAGTTCTAATGCAGCAACAATAAAGAGCATGGTATGTGAATTGGGACCTTGTATTCCCAGATTATTTCTGAATATCTTACTTCCCTCATTCACTGGAGCTTGAGCAGGTTATAGGTTCAGTGGAGGCTAAAGGCTGAAGGAAAGAATACACACACACACACACACACACACACACACACATACACACACACACACATTCATAGATTTAAGGTGACCCAAATAAAAGATCTATGTAAGGTCTGAATTAAATAATTAAAATCAAGAATTGTATATCCACACTTTCGCTTTTTTGCCCGATGCCTACCCACCCAATCACCCAGATAAGAATGGTAGAATCCAATTTTGGCAGAAGCTGCTGTCAGAGACAAGAGTCCTCTAGGAAACTGGGGGGTGGGGGGAACAAGGCAAAGAGTGAAAGTACTGAGTGTCTGCTACATGCAAAGCTCAGAATTTCTAAAAAATAAATAAATAAATAAATAAATAATAGAAGATACCTCAGAATCCCAAACTTGAGGAAACATTGCTGCCCATGTGACATGTAATCTCTTTTGCATGTACAGTGAACTAAACTATAATTGTAGAACTACCATGGATATGGATAACTAGTACATTAGCCTGGTAATACTACACTCCTCATAGATGGGTCTTAGAAGTTCACAAACTTTCTTTCTCTTTCCACACTAGGGAAAAATATAAGCTTTGTCTAAACACGAAATTGTGACAAAGCAAAGTTAGTTTTCTCCATAGATGAGTGAAATCATATAATTTTAGGCTCAGAGATTTTTTTCATTCAATATTCAGTCAGTGACGGCAAGCTAAACAAAAAAGAAAGTTTATTGACTGAGTAAAAAAATATAAAAGCCAGCTCAGTTTGAGTAGTTCCTCACCTGCAGCCTATACTACAGACTACTAGTAGTAAGTTACCTATAACAAATCCTTATCTGGAGAAGGAAGGAAATTCAGAAAGGGAAAAGAAGTTGGAGAGGATCTAAAAAATGATTATTTGAATACAGAGTGGATTCAAACAGCAATATTATAGCTGTAGGTTCATATTCCTACTTTTAAAGCGTGTCTATGTTTTATATTTTTAATTTCCTTTATTTTCCTTTTGATTTTTTTTTCAATAGAGCTCCTTTAGAAAGGTCTGGTGTGTTTATACTTGCTAAGAATAAACTAGAAGGTATTTATTTTTTGTATTTAGGCCACAGATAAATGAAAAGTGGCCAGCCTGGGTGGTCCCTGCAGACAGGGATGAAAATTGCCATAGGGGAATATAAATTTGGAGGAGAAAAAAGTGTTCAAGTTGCTACCATTTCACAAAAGCCCTTATTTGTTCATTTCTTGGAGATTTGTTACACTTTGTTAAGTTTTCCGATATAGTTTAATTGAAGAGAAGAAGCGTATACTCATGAAAAGTTAACAGTACAAACTACAAAACGGTTGATTTCCGAAGTTATATAAATATGCCAAATTAGTGATATAAACAATAACTGATACTATCAGATTTTAGGGAGAAGGGCCCAACGTCTTCTAGTCCATAATTCCTTCAGGAAGAGCTGTCCCTAAGCCATTCCAGACAGATATATTTGATATTTTTAATGTTCTAACTCTTCTTCCTAACAAATTAGATCCTTGTATATGAACTTCCAAATTATATCCCCTTTGAACTTAATAACAAACAGTTTAGAAGAGAAAATAAGGAAAATATCATGGTTTCATAGAGAGAGGAGTATTTTTATAATCCTAGGTTCATCTTTAGATACAGAAGCTTCCTGCACACAGTAACAAAAATCTGTGATCAGCCCTGGTCCGTACTGAAAAGTTCCACCCCCATCCCCTGGGGATGTAAAAATGATTGTAGGAGAAAGAAGGAGGCATGAACAGCAAAGGAAACAGTCAACAAAACAAACAGGCAACCCACGGAATGGGAGAAGATATTTGCAAATGACACTACAGACAAAGGTCTGATATCTAAGATCTATACAAAACTCCTCAAATTCAACACTCAAAAAACAGATAATCACGTCAAAAAATGGGCAGAAG
>CM052901.1:51516383-51536678 GCA_028534135.1 Potos flavus
GAACCAAGAGAGACTGTGGACTCTGAGCAACAAACTGAGGGTTTTGGAGGGGAGGGGAGTGGGGGGTTGGGTGAGCCTGGTGGTGGGTATTGAGGAGGGCATGTATTGCATGGAGCACTGGGTGTGGTGCATGAACAGCGAATCTTGGAACACTGAAAAAATTAAATTAAATTAATTAAAAAAAAAAGAAGGAGGCATGGAATCCAATAACTAGCCCTAAATCTGTCAGTAAAGCTGTAATGTCCCATAACATACCCTGGATCTGTACTTAAGGCCACTAAGTTCCCATGACCCTTCTGGACTGCTTCTAAGGTCATTGACTTCCTTTTCAGTCTTGTGATTTCATTTTAGGCTTCGTCTGAAATTACACCATAAGAAGCACTGACCACTACTAGGAACATTCGTGAAAGGCACTGTAGTGTCAGAAAGAGGTATGGTTTCATTTTCTAAATCAATCTCGTTTCTTCAACTTGCAAATTATCTTAACAAAGTAACTTCCTTTGTCATCTGCACAAAAAATTAATTTTGTGTGTGTTTATTGCTTGTTTATATTAACCAATTAATAGTCCATTTTCTTTGTTCTAAGATAGTTCTTACCACACTGTACTGTAAATTTTCCATACTTCTGAGTTATCACTCCTCTCCCCCACCAGACTACGAGCTGCTTGAAGGCAAGGATAGGATCTTAGGTATCTCTGAATTCATATAGTGTGGGTCTCATTATTTGGGGATCACAGTAAATTCTATAAAAATAAATTAAATGCTGTTTAAGACAAGCAAAGCCATAATTTGTGAGATGAGTGGCTTAGACTAAATGATCTCTATCCCTCTAGGATTCGTTACTTGTTTGAAAGTTTTACAATTTTCTTTTTGTGACCTAGTATAAGTAATTGACTTGACTTAGTTATAAATAAACAATCGAACCTAAATACCAACATTACTAGGAAAATTTATTTTGATCTGTAATTACTGGGAAATTTATTAATGGGACTAATAACCATCTGTCGTTCATTAATTTATTTATCAGTTTTATTTGGCACCTTTCTTTCAAAGATCTGGGAATGTCAAATTTATAATATTTAGCACAAAAAAATAAATGATTATTCTGTGTCAAGATATCAATGTTTTTCAATTTTACAGGTAGCATTATGATTTAGTTCCTTCCTTAATACCTTAGGAAGCAACTTTAGGCTCTGAGGCTGGAAAGATTTTAAATGATACTGGAATACAAAGATAACTCTAAGTGGTTTTGAATGATAAATAATAATTTAAAATGGCAAAGTTGTTCATCATTCACTTATTCATTCACTCAATTAGCATTTATTGAACACTTACAGTCAAAGTACATATGTCTTAGTCCTGTGTGACATGCCTTCTTATATATCAACCAGATAGTCTGTAAGGGAAGATAACATATACATACAAATCATTGATCTGAAAGAGAAATTTAGAGTTCTCTAGAAGGGAAAATGATAGAAATTACTTCGGAAGGAGGATGAGGAAAGTCTTAAAGTCTTTACACCCAAAAGGGGTGTAATTTGAGTTTTTGCATATACCTAGATGGCGGCAAGAGTATTTCAGGAAAAAGAAATGGCATGAAAAAAAGACAGGTGAGAAAACATGTAGCACATGTCCCTAGGATAGCAAAATAATTGTTTCATTGAAATATAGGGTATGCGAAGAAGGAAAGTGAGAGAGAAGCTAGGAAAATTTAGTTGCAACTAGACTATAGAGAGCCTTAAGTATCAGGCCAAGAAGTTTGGATTTTATTCTGAAACCCCTCAGGGACCATTGAAGGTTTTAGAACAGAATATGATATAGTTGGAAGAAGCTCCAGTATACGGAAAATTTATCTAGAGTTTTTAGAAAGATGTAGTGAGGATTGATGGTGGTAGGAAAGACAGATGGTAATCATCTAACACCTGTCAAGTGTAGTTCTTAAAGGGTATAGCAAAAAAATCTCAACACCGCCATCTAGTGCCTCATCATATATGCACAATTTGTGGAAAGCCTAGTAACAGGGCTAACAGAGAAAGACTTGATTAAGTTTAGGCAGTTTCCCTCTTTTCTGCAATTGCACCTGAGTTCAGGGAACCAATGGTGAAAGAGGCAGGTAACTGGAAAGCAAACTGAGAAATAATGCAGAAGTTGGGAATAGTCAACTCATTTTTCTCTTTAACCTTAGATATCCACCCTCAGAATGATTCATCCTCAATTTTTTGTCATATACCAACAGTTCTTGGTGAAAAATTATGACATTTTTCAATTAAAGGAAAAAATGAAACAAGTAGCTAAGTTGTTAGCAGTAGTAAACCTGGAAGTTATATCCCACCTACAACCACTACCATTTTTTTTTGTTTCATTATCTATAATTCAGAGACAAGATCGGTCTCCTCCATTGCTGGGAGTTCTTGCATGTTCGAGCAGTCTTTTCACCTTACAAACCCCAACTCTCTTTTACTAGGGAGAAAGAGCTGTGTAAAGGGCCAAGGAATCAGACTTCAATCAAAGATTATCCAAAAAAAAAAGATTATCCACCATATTTTATATTGATGAGTTGCTCCCACTTTCTTAAAGAATAAAAGAATCTGGAGGAACACTAGAAATCAGTATTTCCACATTGTTTCATCCCTAGATCTATCTTATCAGAGCTTGTTTACTGCCTTAATTGACTGTCTTGATACAGCTTAACTAAGCTAGACCAAGTAACAACCTCTTGGTATGAAAGAAATGACCACGTATCGTTGAATAGTACGGCTTTGAGAGTGAGTCTAGGAAGAGAGCAAGAATAAAGAACTTCAACAATATCCTTACCCAGAAAGTATATTTTAACTAGTTATGCTACATCTTTCCTCAGAGCCTTAACTTATGGTGCAGATTTTTAAAAATGTGTTTTACCTCTTTGGAACTTTTTTCCCTCATTAAAACAATTAAATGAGCATCAACCAGCAGATGTTACTTAGGAAGCCCTTTTCTTGAAGGAACCAAGTATTTTCAGCTATACTTTATTCTCCAAGGGAATTCAATGCTCTTCCAATAGATAGATGATGATAGATAGATAGCTGTAGATAGATAAATGATAGATGGATATTTATATTTATGAAAAATGACTATCCTTAAAGCTTTTATATAATAGAAAAACTCAATTAAAAGGAAGATTTACAGAAGAGTACTAGAGTAATATGACTTAAAGAAAACCAAAGCTATTCTGGCTAGGTTTTGAAGATTAGGAAGAAGTCCATTAGGCAAACTTGGGTGGAAAAGGAGGGAAAAAGAGTTTTCTTGATGCCTGTAGGGCCCAAACCCTTCTCCTGGAGGCAAGGTGCAGCTGAATCCCTCTTTATTGCCCCAACACCTCTGCTTCCTGCCATGGTCAAAAAGTATATATAATGACAATATAAAATTAAATCTTAGTAAGTCCTGTAATTTATTGTCTAATAAAAATTGACAAGAATTTATATATGTGTGTGTGTGTATATATATTGTAGGCACCAAGCAGACAGTCCTAGAGAAACATGGATGGAGTCGGGAACCTGACAGTATCTTCTGCCAATAATAACACGTGCAATGACACTATTGATGACTTCCGCAATCAAGTGTATTCCACCTTGTACTCTATGATCTCCATTGTGGGCTTCTTTGGTAATAGCTTTGTGCTCTATGTCCTCATAAAAACATATCATGAGAAGTCAGCTTTCCAAGTATACATGATTAATTTAGCAGTAGCAGATCTACTGTGTGTGTGTACACTGCCTCTCCGTGTAGTCTATTATGTTCACAAAGGCATTTGGCTTTTTGGTGACTTTTTGTGCCGCCTCAGCACCTATGCCTTGTATGTCAACCTCTATTGTAGTATCTTCTTTATGACAGCCATGAGCTTTTTCCGGTGTATTGCAATTGTTTTTCCAGTCCAGAACATTAATTTGGTTACACAGAAGAAAGCCAGGTTTGTGTGTGTTGGCATTTGGATTTTTGTGATTTTGACCAGTTCTCCATTTTTAATGTCCACAACTTACAAAGATGAGAAAAACAATACCAAGTGCTTTGAACCTCCACAGGACAATCGGGCTAAAAATTATGTTTTGGTCTTGCATTATGTGTCGTTGTTTGTCGGATTTATCGTTCCTTTTGTTATTATAATTGTCTGTTACACAATGATCATTTTAACCTTACTTAAAAATTCAATGAAGAAAAATCTATCAAGCCGTAAAAAAGCTATAGGGATGATCATAGTTGTAACAGCTGCCTTTTTGATTAGCTTCATGCCATATCATATTCAACGCACCATCCACCTTCATTTTTTACACAATGAAACTAAGCCTTGTGATTCTGTTCTTAGAATGCAAAAGTCAGTGGTCATAACCTTGTCTCTGGCTGCATCAAATTGTTGCTTTGACCCTCTCCTATACTTCTTTTCAGGGGGGAACTTTAGGAGAAGACTGTCTACATTTAGAAAGCATTCCTTGTCCAGTGTGACTTATGTAACCAAGAAAAAGGCCTCTTTGCCAGAAAAAGGAGAAGAAACATGTAAAGAATAATTTAAACCCATTTCCAATGAAAATCAATGAAAAGAGTTTCCCAAGCAAGTGTTGCCTCAAATTATCTACAACAAAATGAGTATTTCCATTAATAATTTACAAATACTTAATTGAATGTATGCCTATAAACACATCTCATTTATGAATCCACACTGTTACAGGTCCTAAGGATATTTTAAGTATTAAAAATTCAGTCCACAACTATAAACTAAATTATAAGTGGTTTTTTTGATCATTCACTGAAAGATGAAGAATATTTTTGTCTTGGCATTGTAAAAAATGGATCTGAGAATCAAGTTTTTTCCCTCAAATAAAAGCTTCACAAAGGAAAAGAACTAGCCCTTTAAGATACAAAATTAGCAATTAGTCCCCAATCATCCTAACATATTCCTTTTTTTTCCCCAAACACTTTTATTTTATTTTTTCAGTGTTACAAGATTCATTGTTTATGCACCACATCCAGTGCTCCATGCCATACGTGCCCTCCTCAATACCCACCACGAGGCTCACCCAACCCCCCACCCCCACCCCTACAAAACCCTCAGTCTGTTGCTCAGAGTCCACAGTCTCTCATGGTTCATCACCCCTCTGATATTCCTTTGCATGCATGCCATTAGATGAGAACTGGAATGATCCTGGAGTTACATTAAGATGTCCTGTCATCCTCTTCCTTTGTAGTATTGACTAACTAGGCAAAGTAGGGCCATTTCTTCCAAAACAGAATATGCAAGTGCTAGAACACCCTAGTATCCCACCAAATGGCCCTAAAGACTCCATGCAATGTGCAACCTGGAAACTGAGGAATATGAACTTGGTCAAAAGCCAGTTTGTGTCCAATTTTCTTCTGCTCCTGACCCAGGTCCTCAAAAGAGAATGATGGAGTTTTTGTTGCTTATTGAAGTTCTTACAGGGAATTCTCTTCCTACATGACATACGATTCTTAAGAACCAGACAACTGGCAGTCCCATATGTGAACAGAAGTAATTTAAAATTTATCTAAAGAAGAGGGAAAGGGTTCTACTTTTATACATGCTTATTATTGGGATCAAAACTACCTACAGTGGGTTACTGAATAAAATTTAAATGTTGATATTACAAGTCATTTTAGAAGTACTTATGTAACTATGTCAGAGATTTTGCTCTATGACATGCACTTATGAGTGGAAGTTAATTACAAGTTTTATTATTATTTTATACTTTTTCTTCTCTATTGGCATGCTGACAGGAATATGAAGGAGATGTTTACAGCGGGTTTTACATTACATTGGAAGCTTCGTTCTTAAAACACAACAACTTGATTATGGATGAAATAAAATATTCATGGGCAAGCTTTTGCTGAAGTATGGTCTGTTCCTTCATTCTGTGTTTCAAAAGGCACATTACCTCAGAGGAAATAAATGATAATGGTGAAGAAAAAAGCTACGAAAGGATTCTATCTGAATCTTCCATGTTTATGTTATTTCTATTTCACTTCTAATGTTGCAACCCCTTAGGAAAACACTCAAAACAAAAAGAAAGAGGACCTCTAAGGCATAGTATAACTAACTGGTGCCCATTTATTTTTAACATACCCGAGATTTGGCAATACCTACACTTTTATCCTATACCATTTTTTCCTTGTTTGAGGCAAAGATCAAAATAATATATATCAAAACATTCAGTTCTCGGGGCACCTGGGTGGCTCAGTGGGTTAAGCCTCTGCCTTCAGCTCAGGTCATGATCTCAGGGTCCTGGGATCGAGCCCCGCATCAGGCTCTCTGCTCGGCAGGGAGCCTGCTTCCCCCTCTCTCTCTGCCTGCCTCTTTGCCTGCTCATGATCTCTCTCTCTCTGTCAAATAAATAAATAAAATCTTTAAAAAAAAAAACCATTCAGTTCTCATTTCTCGTGTTCTAAGCTTTCTGCTATTCAGTAAATATAGTGTGATAGAAGAGCAATAAATTGGAAGCAGAAGACCTGGTTGCTAATCTGGTCTCTATTACTTATTAGTGGTGTAACTTTAAGCAAGTGACATAAATTCTGATCCTCAACTTCCTCATTTGTAAAATGGTAATAAAAATACTTGTCTTGCCTTTTTTACAGGGCATTTTTGAAACTCAAATGTGATCTTAACATACATATGTATATTAACATTCATATGTTAAAGTTTTACCTTTAAATAATTTTAAAGTACTTATAAATGGTTTTGTTACTTAAACATACTGATTCATATTTACAACATTGATTCTAAATTTTGAAAGATTTAGAACAAAATATGGGCATAGTTAAATTCTAATACACATAAAAGAACCTTGTGTCTTACTCATTCCCACTTCTAGGTGTTTTCCTATATTCTCACTTCTGCTAGCAGTCCCATTTTCTCCCACACAGAAGCATACCTACAAGATAACCACAAATTTGTTGTTATTCTTTACATCATTTATGTTTATATCTTATGTGAAACTGTTTAATAATTATTTTCTAGTTTTTTCTTATGTGTAAGTATTTTCTCCCAAAGTGGAATCATCACTTTATGGAATTATCAATTCCTTGAGGTTGAAAACTATGCCTTTAAATCACGGTACTTAATTAATGAGGCTTTTATTCTGTTTCAAGTGCTTTATCTATATCACCTCATTTAATGCTTATAGTTGCCCTGTGATATATACTATTCTTATTCCTATTTTGCTGATTTAAAAATTGAGGCACAAAGAGATTGAGTAACTTGCCCATTGTCAGACAGCTAGTAAGGGTCAGAACTATGGTTCAAATCTAGGCAGTCTGACTCCAGAACTCAATTTCTTAATTTGCTATGCTATCCTGCTGGACCATTTTTTACCTTCAAAATAAAGGAATAAAAGTGAGGGTTTTTTTCAATGATTTCTTTGTTTATTTTACAAAACAGGTTTAAATAAACTATATGCTTAATTTTTTAAATACATGAACACAGGTACCATGAACTAAAGCCTATGATTTTATTTGGAAAAACATCTTAAGAATATTGTATACTATCCTAGAATGTTGACATTCAAAGGACTTTAATGTTTATAATTTCTATTGTCTATATAATACTCTGTGGCATTACCATGCCACAGTCTTTACATACATTCCTTTGGCTTCTAATAGCCCTTTGAAAATACATCAGTTATTCAAGCTCATTTTCATTATACACTTGGTGTTTTTATTTTGCTCAGCCAATATAGTTTCAGTATCTCAAAAATTAATTTCAATAGTAAGGCAATGCTTTGTATTTTTTTCTCCAGAATAAACATAAATGGTTTTGTATACTCCTCTCAGACTGTAAACTTTGGTTCTCTTGGTTGTCAAAATCTCCTGGCTTTCACTTTAATAGTATGATTTTTCATTTTTAATTGACTTTTAAATGGTCTTTTGAGATAATTAAATATATGCCTCAATATCTAATTTTACTATCCTTTTAGTAACTCCAACAGTAAAAAATTCAGAAGCTAAGGTGAGATTGGATTTCAGAGCAATGTAAATTTGTGGGCCCTTTTCAGTAAGAATCACTGCATTAGAGGTAGGAAAAGAAGCTCACTTATTCTATTCTTCTTCATGTGCACAACCTGGGTTAGATTGCCTTTGTCTGATACCAAAGGAGCAAAATGCAGGAGAGCTTGGGAAAATAGCAGAGTAAGAGGGTCCTAAGTTCACCTCATCCCATAAATACAAGTAAATAATAGCCACATCATTGTAACTAACCCAGAAAATGACCCCAAACCGGCAGAACAGACTCTCCACAGCTAACTGTAGAGAGGAGGCCACATCAAAAATGGTAATAGAGGCAAAGACCCAGTTGGGAACCAAACTTCTGGTGAGATTAACTACAAATGGGAGGGATACCATAATTTCAAAGAAGGGAGAGGAACAGACCCCAAACCAGGCACACCAGACATGAGGAACCTGTAATGGGAAGACAAATCCACATAACATTTGGCTTTGTAAACCAGTGGGACTTAACTTCATGAGTTGTTATAATCAGTGGGGCTTGATTTCAGGTACTTTAAAAATCACCAGGCTCAGCTTTGGGAAAGCTGGATGGAGGAAAATGAATCCCTACCCTTAAAGAAACAACATAATAAACAACTCTGGCAAGATACAACATAGAAGCAACTGGTTGAAAACACCTGGGTATACTAAAAAAAGATTTATTTACCAAACTGAGAACTTGCACTGGGGAGGCAAGGATCTTTAAGAGATTTATCCAAGAACAAAAAAGCTGGCAGGCACCATTTCTGTAACCCACCCTTCAACCATGATACCCAGATACCTGCAGGAACCAGCATAAACACTTGCCACATAGCTTGCTCACACCAAGCTCATCCCACCCATGGTCTCCTACAGACTTGCCCCATCCAACCCAACCCACTTGGCAGGAGTTCCTCCAAAGTAGCTGGGGCCAGTTCTCATCGAATAAGCCCCAGAAGTAACTAGTACCACTCCAAAGTGATACTTGTCTGTCCTGGAAAGAGAGGAAGATAACATCCCACAACAGTTCAACTACAGCCCCAGTAGTGGTCTGAGAAGACAACTGAACTGACTGTTGGCCCTGCCACCAACAAAAACCTCACAGAAGGAAGCATAAGGAGAGAACGTTGTAGCTCAAGGTCACTGAAAACTCAGCAGATGGACTGGGGCAGACATCTGGTCTGACATCAGGACATGCCCACCAAGAAAACCCTCTCAGGAGACAACAGCAATAGCACCCTAAAGTTCAATGCAACCTAAGCCTCAGCAAATGGGCTGAGGGAAGACTTCTGGTCTGATGCAAGTATAAGCCCAAGGTACCCCAGACTGGCCCCTTAAAAGCACAGGGAACAAACCATGCTTGCAACAGCAAAGAGAGCCATTGCAGCTGACTGGACTGAAGGCAAACACAACTTAAACAGTAGGGCACATGTAACACACATAGGAGACAACACTGAAGCACCTGGTTCTGGTAAACAGGGGACATGGAACTACAGGGCACTATAGGACCTCTTCTTCCCAAGGACAATAGTTTCAAGATTTGAAGACATGGCTGATTTTCCAACCATAGAAACAAACAGAAAGTAAGACAAAATGAGGAGATAGAAGAATATGTCCTAAATGAAAGAAAAGAGAAAAAAACACAGCCAAAAAGCTAAACGAAACAGAGAAAAACAATGTACTTGATAAAGAATTCAAAATAATGGTCATAAAGATACTCCCTGGACTTGAGAAAAGAGTAGAGGATCTCATCGAGACATTCAACATAGACAGAAAATATTAAAAAGAAACAATCAGAGATGAAGAATTACAGAAATTAACAATATATTAGAGGGAATAAATAATAGACTAGAAAATGCAGAAGAATGGATCAGTGAGAAGGAAGACAGAATAATGGAAAGCAATAAAGCTGAACAGAAAAAAATAATAATAATAAATTAAAATAGGTTAAGGGAAGTCAGTGACATCAAGTGTGAAACATTTGCATTATAGAGATACCAGAAAAGGAAGAGAGAGAAAAGGGGGCAGAAAATTTATTTAAAGAAATGATAGCTGAAAAATTCCTTAATCTGGTAAAGAAAACAGACATCCAGATGCAGGAGGCTCAGAGAGTCCCCAACAAAATCAACCCAAGGAGGACCACATGAAGAGACATAGTAATTAAAATGGCAAAAAGTAGTGATAAAGAGAGAATTTTAAAAGCAACAAGAGAAAACAGTAACATACAAAGGAAATCACATAAGGCAATCAGCTGATTTTTTAGCAGAAAATTTGCAGGCCAGAAGGGAGCGTCATGATATATATTCAAAGCACTGAAAGGAAAAAAACCTGCAACCAAGAATACTCTATCCAACAAAGCTATCATTCAGAATAGAAGGAGAGATAGTTTCCCAGACAAACAAAAATTAGAGGATTTTATCACCACTGAACTAGCCTTACAAAAAACTTTAAAGATAATTCTTTAAGTGGAAAATAAAGGCCATAATCAAGAGGAAGAAAATTGGGAAAGTAAAAAATTTCACAGGTACATACCAACATAATAAAAATAGTAGATTAATCAATTATAAAACCAGAATAGATGTCAAAGCACAAAAGCAGTAAAATAAATCATATCTATAAAGATAACTCAAGCACTTCACAATATAAAAGGATGTAAAGTATGACATCATATACATAAAACATGAGGGGTCAGTAAAAAAAATTTAGTGCTTTTAGAATGGGTTGAAACTTAATTGACCATCAAACTAATATAGACTGCTATATGCATAAGATGTTATATATCAACCTAATGGTAACCAGAAATCAAAAACATGTAATAGAAATCCAAAAATAATAATAATAATAAGAAAAGGGAAGGAATTCATATCACTAAAGAAAGCCATTAAACCACAAGGGAAGAGAGCAAGACAAGAGTGGAACAGAGAAGAACTACAAACCAATCATAAAACAAGTAACAAAATGGCAATAAGTACATGCCTTTCAATAATTACTTTGAATGTAAATGGCTTAAATGTTCCAATCAAAAGTTATAGTGTGACTGAATGGGTAAAAGAAAACATAGGCAATAATCACTTTGACATCAGCCATAGAAACTTTTTTTTCTAGATATGTCTCCTCTGTCAGGGGAAACAAATTCAAGATTAAATTATTGGAACTATACCAAAATAAAAATCTTTTCCACAACAAAGGAAACCATTAACAAAACAAAAACAATCTGCTGAATAGATGATACATATAAATGATGGATCCAATAACAGGTTACTATCAAAAATATAAAAAGAACTTATAGAACTCAACACCAAAATAAACACACACACAAAAAAAAAGAAAAGAAAATAAATGAATCCAATTAAAAAATGGACAGAAGGGGTGCCTGGGTGGCTCAGTGGGTTAAAGCCTCTGCCTTCAGCTCAGGTCATGATCTCAGGGTCCTGGGATCGAGCCCCACATCAGGCTCTCTGCTCAGTAGGGAGCCTGCTTCCCTCTCTCTCTGCCTGCCTATCTGCCTGCCTACTTGTGATCTCTCTCTTCTCTGTCAAATAAATAAGTAAAATCTTAAAAAAAAAAATGGACAGAAGAATTTGCAATGTCATGTATGGAGCTAGAGTGTATTATGCTAAGCAAAACAAGCCAGTCAGAAAAAAGACAAAATGATTTCACTCGTACGTGGAATTTAAGAAACAAAACAGATGAACATAGGGGAAAGGGGGAAAAAAGAGAGGGAGGCAAACCATAAGAGACTCTTAACTAAAGAGAACAAACTGAGGGTTGATGGAGAGGCAGTGGGTGGGGGATGAGCTAAGTAGGTGATGGGTATTAAGGTGGGCACTTTTGATGAGCACCGGGTGTTATATGTAAGTGATGAATCACTAAATTCTACTCCTGAAACCATTATTACACTACATGTTAACTAACCAGAATTTAAATTAAAACTTAAACAAACAAACAAAAAATAGAAGGTCCTTCTACTACTTGTCTGAATTATACTTATGAAGAATCTTGGAGAATAAAGAGAATTTTTATAAATAAATAAATAAATAAATAAATAAGTTTATTTTAAACAAATTATTACTTTTTTTAAATGGGGAGAAGAACTTAAAAAGACATTTTTCTTTTTTAAGGATTTATTTATTCATTTTAGAGAGAGTGTGTGTGCTCATGAGTGGGGCGAAGGGGAGAGGGAAAGAATATCAAGCAGACTCCCACTGAGCATGGAGCCCATGCAGTACTCAATCTCACAACCCAAGATCATGAACTGAGCTGAAATCAAGCTCAACCAACTGAGCCACCCACATGCCCCTAAAAGACATTTTTCTCAAGAGGACTTATAGGTGGCCAACAGACATGAAAAGATGCTTAACGTCGCTAACCATCAGAGAAATGCAAATCAAAAACACAATGAGATATCACCTCACACCTTTCAGAATGGATAAAATCAAAACCACAAGAGATAACAACTGTTGGCCAGGATGTGGAGAAAAGGAAACCCTCATGCACTATTGGTGGCAATGTAAACTGGTGCAGCCATTATGGAAAATAGTACGGAAGTTCCTCAAAAAATTAAAAATAGATCGGGGCACCTGGGTGGCTCAGCAGGTTAAAGCCTCTGCCTTCGGCTCAGGTCATGATCTCAGGGTCCTGAGATTGAGCCCTGCATCGGGCTCTCTGCTCAGCAGGGAGACTGCTTCCCTCTCTCTCTCTGCCTGCCGCTCTGCCTACTTGTGATCTCTCTCTCTGTCAAATAAATAAATAAAATCTAAAAAAAAAAATTAAAAATAGAAAAACCATATGATCCAGTAATTCCACTACTGGGAATTTACCCAAAGAAGAAAAAACACTTATTGAAAAAGAGGAATGCACACCTATGTTTATTGCAAAATTATTTATAATAGCCAAGATACAGAAGAAATTGAACTGTCCATCCATAAATAAATGGATAAAGAATGTTGTACAATATAGTGATTCAACAATTGTATGCATTACTCAGTGCTTATCAAGAAAAGTGTACTCTTAAGCCCCATCACCTATTTCACCCATTGCCCCACGCTACTCCCCTCTGGTAACCACCTGTTTGTTCTCTAAAGTTAAGAGTCTGTTTCTTGACTTGATTCTTTTTTTTCCTTTGTTCGTTTGTTTTGTTTTCATTCTTTATTGTAGATGACTGATATTCCATTGAAAATACACATGATATCTTCTTTATCCATTCATCTATTGATAGATATGGGCTGCTTCCACAATTTGGCTATTGTAAACAATACTGCAATAAATATAGGGGAGCATGTACACTTTAAAGCATGCAAAACTTTAATGTTTTGCATTCTTTGGGTAAATACCCAGTGGTGCAATTACTGGATCATATGATAATTCTATTTTTAAGTTTTTGAGGAACTTTCATACCATTTTGCATAGTAGCGTCACCAGTTTGCATTCCCCCGACAGTACACAAGTGTTCCTTTTTCTCTACATCCTCACTAACAGTTGTTGTTTTTTGTGTTGTTGATTTTAACAATTCTGCTATGTGTGAAGCGATATCTCATTGTAGTTTTGATTTGAGTTTTCCTAATGATCAGTGATGTTGAGCATCTTTTCATGTGTCTGTTCACCATCTGCATGCCTTCTTTGGAGAAATGTCTGTTCATATCTTCTGCCCATTTTTTGATTTGATTATTTTTGTGTGTTAAGTTGTATAAGCTCTTTATATATTTTGGATACTAACCCCTTATTGGATATATCATTTGAAAATAACTTCTCCCATTCAGTAGATTGTTTTTTAGTTTTATTGATTGTTTCTTTTGCTCTCTCAAAGCTTTTTATTTTGATGTAACCCCAATAGTTTATTTTTGCTTTTGTTTCCCTTGCCTTCAGGAAACATATCTAAAAAATTGTTGCTACAACCAATGTCAGAGAAATTACTCCCTGTGCTCCCTACTAGGATTCTTATGGTTTCAGGTCTTATATTTTATATAATGGAATATTAATCAGTCATAACAAAGAATGAAATCTTGTCATTTGAAACAACTTGGATGGATTTAGAGGGTATAATGCTAAGTGAAATAAGCCAGTCAGAGAAAGACAAATACCATATGATGTCACTCATTTGTGGAATTCAAGAAACAAAGCAAACAAAAGAGACAAAAAGGACTCTTAAATATAGAAAACTATTGGTGGTTGCCAGAAAGGAGTCGGGTGGAAAGAGGAGTGAAATAGGGGAATGAGACTAAGAGTGCACTTATGGTGATGAGCACTGAGTAATATATAGAACTGTTGAGTCATTACATAGTACACCAAAACTAATATAACATTGTGTGTTGATTATACATGAATAAAAAATTAAAATTTAAAAAATTATTTTAATTTTAAAAATAGCAAAATGTTTCTGAAAGGCCAAATTCAAGACATTTTCTTTGATTCATCCTACCACATCCTGCTACCACAAATAAATTAGAAGAAAAATTCTAACTCCTCATTCATCTGTTTATTTTTACTCTTTTCTCTGAGCTACATAAATCCCTTCATATAATCCCTTCCATGATAACTCTACCAAATCACAAGTACATACTTCTACTCTAAATTACAAAAGCACAATTAACTTTTATCAAACAGATTTACATAAAATACTTCCTCAATTGACATTTAAATTTGTATCCCCAAGCATCTGATCTTTACTTTTTTTCTTATGAAGCTAGTTGTTTGACCTAAGAAATGTTTTACATGTCACTGGCACTATATTTGAAATATAACACAACTAAATTATCCAATGGAAAACTGTCCTTTCAGCAAGGAAAGTTATATTATTAACTATCCAAAGCAGAAAAATAAACATTTTCTATTGCCTGTGTCATTGCATTATAGGTAGACAAAAATAACCATTTTAATGCTTCCTGAATACTCACAATACTTTTATTTTGGTGTGCCGGGTTTTTTTTTTTCTGGTCCTACCTTGAAAGATTAATGGTCTCTTACAATCACAGACAACATTAAAATTAAAGATTAGGGGGAACAGATAAGATGGCAGAGGAATAGGAGGATGCTGAGCTTGTTTCACCTCTGGAAGACAGCTAGATATTTATCAAATTATTCTGAATACTCAAGAAGTCAATCAGAGATCTGAGAGAACAAAAACTGCAAGTCTACAAGTAGAAAAGCAACCACCTTATGGAAGATAGGAGGTGCAAAAGTTCACTTGGGGGAGGCATAGCTGTGGATGTGGTGGTTGGGAGGGAGCCTGTTTATGGAGGCTACTGCAAAGTATTAGAAGTGGTGGAGTGCAAAATCTGAACTTTTAAGTTCACTGCCGTGGGGGAAGTGCCTGGCAGAAAGGTGTTTAGGCGGCAAAAAGGGACAGAATCCCAGTAGTAAAACCATGGTCTGAGGATCCTCTGGGTCACAGTAAGAACAGGTGGTGCCGAAGTGCTGCACTTTTCCCACACAGAGGATCTGGGAATCCAGCAGAGAGCCGTTGGTCTTGGTGCTGGCTTTCCATTATAAACTGCAAACTGACTGGCAGTCATGAGACCACTTTTCCAGAATGGGTCCATAAACAAGGCAAGATTCTCCTGGAGAGGAACAGTGTTGGACTCCACCACAGGCATCCCTGAGATTTACAGTTTGGAAACTAGGTCACATGTCTGAGATAAAAAGGCTCAGACATGGACAGGGTTCAAATGGAAACCGGGGACACAAATAGGGTGATTGGTTTCTTTTCTGTGAGGCGTCACTAAAGAGTAGGGAGTGCGAACATTCACCTCCCAGGCTAGTGAGCTCAGCACAACCGTTTTCATCCATCCCATCCATCAGTGCTCAAAGCCTTCAGGGAACAAAACAGCGCCACCTAGTGAAGGCCAAGCTGCATACACCAAGCCCCATGCATCTGCTCACTAGAGAAGAATTTGCCACTGAAGCAAGTCAGCCTGAAAATAAGCTCAGCAGGCTCCTCCCCCAGAAGACCAGCACAAACAACTAGCTCACACCAAGTTTATTGGTCATAGGGTGCTGCAAAGCTTCAGCTCTAGGGGAAATACACTCAAACTTCCTTTTTAGTTTTGTTTTTATTTATTTTATTGTTATTATTTATTCATTTATTTTCTTATATTTTCCAATTCCTCTTTTAATTTTTCATTTTTTTAAATTTATATGTATATATATACTTTTAATATTTTTTTCTCCACATTCATTTTACTATATTTCATTTTATTCTTTTTATTTTGGATTCTACACTTTTAACAAGCATACCAAAACACACTCGGGACCTAATTTGTTGTTTTGTTTTTTTTTTTCTTGTTTTGTATTTTGTTTTCCTCGTTTTTTGTTTTTTTGTTTTTCTTCATTTTCTTTGCTTTTTGATTTGTTTTTTGTTTGTTTTTTGGTGGGCTTTTTTTTTCTCTTTATTCTTTCCTTTTCTGGACAAAATGATAGAGGAATTCGCCCTCAAGAAACAACACAAGATAGAACTCATGGGCAGGGATTCAATCAATACAGATATTCAGAAGATGTCTGAACTAGAATTTAAAACAAAGGTTGTAGGGATGCTCGCTGGCTTCAGAAAAGCATAGAAGACACTAGAAAATCCCTTAATACATAGATAAAAGAGCTAAAATCTAGTCAGGTCAAAATTAAAAATGCTGTATCGAGATGTAGTCTCAAGTAGAGGTCATAAAAATGAGGGTGCATGAAGCAGCAGAGTGAATCAGTGATGTAGAATTTAAAAATATGTAAAATAACGAAGCTGAAAAGAAGAGGGAAAGAAAGGTAATAGACTACGAAGATAGACTTAGGGAACACAGAGACTTATTAAAATGTAATAACATCTTATCCATAGGAGTTCCAGAAGATGAAGAGAGAAATAAAGGGTCAGAAGGTGTATTTGAACAAATCATAGCTGAAAATTTCCCAAATTTGGGGAAGGACACAGACATCAAAATCCAAGAAGCACAGAAATTCAACAAAAATGGACCATCGCCAGGCATGTCATAGTCAAATTCACAAAAACACAGCTAAGGAATTAATTCTGAAAACAGCAAGGGAAAAAAGGTCCTTAACCTACATGGGAAGACAGATTAGACTCACAGCAGATCTGTCCACAGAGACATGGCAGTCAGAGAGGATGGAAGGAAATATTCAATGTGCTGAATGGGAAAAATATGTAGCCAAGAATTCTTTATCCAACAAAGCTATCATTCAGAATAGAAGGAGATAGTTTCTCAGACAAACAAAAACTAAAGGAGTTTGTGACCACTAAACCAGCCCTGCAAGAAATTTTAAAGGGGACACTTTGAAGGGAGAGGAAAAGACCAAAAGCAACGAAGACTAGAAAGGATGAGAGAATGTCACCAGAAACACCAATTTCACAGGTAACAAAATGACACTAAGTTCATATCTTTCAAAAATCCCTTTGAATGTAAATGGACTAAATGTGCCAATCAAAATACATAGGGTATCAGAATGCATAGAAAAACCAAGATCCATCTTTATGCTGCTTACAAGAGACTCATTTTAGATCTAAAGACGCCTGCAGATTGAAAGTGAGGTGATGGAGAACTACCTATCATGCTAATGGACATCAAAAGAAAGCCAGGGTAGCCATACTTATATCAGACAACCTAGATTTAAAACAAAGATTGTAACAAGAGATGAAGAAGGACACTTTATCATAATTAAGGGATCTATCAAGATATAACAATTGTAAATATTTAAAGAAGAGTTAATACCTACTCTTCTCCAACTGTTCAAAAAAAATAGAAATGGAAGGAAAACATTGAAACTCATTCATGAAGCCAGCATTACCTTGATTCCAAAACTAGACAAGTGCCCCACTAAAAAAGAGAATTATTGGCCAATATCCCTGATAAACATGGAAGCATAAATTCTCAATAAAATACTAGCAAATCAAATTCAACAGTACATTAAAAGAACTATTCACCACAATCAAGTGGGATTTTCCTAGGCTGCAGGGGGTGGTTTGGTATTTGGAAATCAATCATTGTGAAAAACCATATTAATAAAAGGATAAGAACCATATGATCCATATGAACCAGAAAAAGAATTTGACAAAATACAGCATCTTTTCCTGATAAAAACCCTCAACAAAGTAGGCCAGAGAGGATGGAAGGAAATGTTATAATGTACTAATGTACAACGTAAGGATAGATGGAACATACCTCAATAACATAAAGGCCATATATGAAAGATCCACAGCTAATATCCTCATGAATGGTGGAAAAACCTCATGGTCAGGAACAAGATAAGGATGTCCATTCTCACCATTATTATTTAACACAGTACTAGAACTCTTAGCCTCAGCGATCAGACAAGAAAAATAAATAAAAGACATCCAAATTGGCAAGGAAAAAGTCAAAACTTTCACTTATTTGCAGATGACCTGATACTATGTGGAAAACCCAAAAAACTCCACCAAAAAATTCTTAGAATTCATATACGAATTCAGCAAAGTCACAAGATACAAAATCAAAAATAAAAATAAAAATTAAAAATTAAAAAAAGATATAAAATCCATGTGCAGAAATCTGTTGCCTTTCTATACACCAATAATGAAACGGCAAAAAAGAAATCAAGGAATCGATCCCATTTGCAATTGCACAAAAAAACAATAAGATACCTAGAAGTTAGATTTAACTAATGAAGTAAAAGATCTGTACTCTTCAAACTGTAGAGCACATATGAAAGAACTTGAAGAGGACACAAAGAAATGGAAAAGTATTCCATGCTCATGGACTGGAAGAACATTGTTATAATGTCTATACGACCCAAAGTAGTCTACAGATTTAATGCAATCCCCAACAAACACCACCAGCATTTTTCGCATAGATAGAACAAACAATCCTAAAATTTGTATGGAACCACAAAAGACCCCAAATAGCCAAAGCAATTCTGAAAAAGCAAAACAAAACTGGAGCATCACAATTCTAGATTTCAAGCTATATTATAAAACTGTAGTCATCAAGACAGTATGATACTGGCACAAATACAGACACATAGATCAATGGAACAGAATAGAGAACCCAGAAATGGACCCATAACTATATGATCAACTAACCTTTGGCAAAGCAGAAAAGAATATCCAATGTGTGTGTGTGTGGGGGGGAACAGTCTCTTTAGCAAATGGTGTTGGGAAAACTGGACAGGAACATGCAAAAGGATGAAATTGGGCACTCTTAGAAGGATGGCGGAGAAGTAGGAGGCGGAGATACTGACTGATCCCAGAAGTTCAGCTGGATAGTTATCAAACCACTTTAAACAACTACAAACTTAGCAGGAGATAGAAGAGAAGAAGAACAGCAACTCTAGGAACAGAAAATTGACCACTTTCCGGAAGGTAGGACTTGCGGAAAAGCGAATCCATAGCGATGGGCAGACAGACCGCGGGGGGAGGGGACGGCTCCCGGCAAGCCCCAGAGCGGGAGGAGCACAAAATCGGGACTTTTAGAAATCTGCTCCACGGCCTGGAGGCTGCCAGAGCGCGGCGTCGGGGCCTCCAGACACAAAGAGCGGCGGGCGGGAGGAGCGCTGTGTTCTCCGCCCGCGGTAGCGCCGTTGGCTGGCACCCTGTGCCCCGCGCGAGGGGAGAGAACCGGAGGCGCCCTCCGCCCAGAGGCTGGAGAGAACGCGGCCACTTGGGGCAGGAATCTGAGCGCACCCAGCGCGGACCGGGAGCCCGGACAGCAGTCGCGGCGCGGGCAGCCACCAGAAACCAGTTTCCTAGACAGCGCGCCTTTGGTCACGCGAGGGTGCAGAGGCTACCGAGGGCCTCTCGGGGACACTGGGACAGTGGCTGGGGTGCGCACCGCCTGTGGCGGGCTGCGGTGAGAATGGTGCTCGAAGAAGGGAGCAGACTGAGGCTTTGTGACGTGGAGGTCTGGGAATGGGCAGACTCCTTGCTTGGACTCTGAAAAGGCGAAAAAACTGCAAAAAAGTGAAAACCTCCAGAGAGCAGAAGCCTGAAAAACTGTTTTCCCAGAGCCCAGCCCCTTGATTGGGGGGCAGGGCGACTCAACCCAAGCAAGATTGACTGGAAAACAATGCGACAGGCCCCTACCCCAGAAGACAACCCAAACACAAGAAGACAATAACCATAGGGCCCCCATAAAAATATAAAACCCCTACAGTAGGGGAAATCAATATATTAAGCTCCCAATAATACCCCAAAACCAGTATATTTCATAGATACAAGTTTTTTTTTTCTTCTTTCTTCTCTTTCTTTCTTTTTTTTTCACTCATTCTCATGTTTCTTGGGGTTTTTTTTGTTTTTTTGGTTTTTTTTATTTTTTTTTTTTTTAA
>CM052901.1:51537178-51603844 GCA_028534135.1 Potos flavus
CAAGGGACTGAGAGTTTTGGAGGGGTGGGGGTGGGGGGATGGGCGAGCCTGGTGGTGGGTATTGAGGAGGGCACGTATTGCATGGAGCACTGGGTGTGGTACATAAACAATGAATCTTGTAACACTGAAAAAATAAAATAAAAGTATTTGAAAAAAAAATAAGAAGTGGTATATATATACAATGGAATACCATGCAGCCATCAAGAGAAACGAAATCTTGCCATTTGCAATGACATGGATGGAACTAGAGGGTATTATGCTAAGGAAATAAGTCAATCAGAGAAAGACAATTATCATATGATCTCTCTCATATGAAGAATTTGAAAGGCAGGGCGGGGTGTTGTGGGGGGTAGGCAGGGAAAAATGAAACAAGATGGGATAGGGAGACAAACCATAAGAGGCTCTCAATCTCATGAAACAAACTGAGGGTGGCTGGTGGGTGGGAGGTAGGGATAGGGTGGCTGGGTTATGGACATTGCAGAGGGTATATGCTATGTTGAGTGCTGTGAAATGTGTAAGCCTGATGATTCACAGATCCATACCCCTGGGGCAAATAAATGTTAATAAAAAAAAACAATGAAGGGATAGAATATGACTATAAACATGAAAATTAAGATTTTAAAGAAATTGATAAGAAGTTCATTGAAAAAGGAAAGAGAAAAAATTTAAAACAAAAAGAAAGTAAGAAAATTTAAAAATTAAAGTTGAAAGACTAAAGAATCATGAGAAAAAAGCCATGAATTCTATGTGCTATATTCCTCTAGCTCTAGAGTTTTGCAGTTCTCACCAATCGGTAAACTTGGTCTTAGCTGGATGTTCTTGCTGATCTCAGGGAGGGGCCTGTGGCCATGATTCTCAAATGTCTTTGCGCCAGGTGTAATTGCACCACCCTTGCCAGTGTCTGGGCTAAGTAATCTGCTCAGGTTTGCTCTCAGTAGCTTTTGTTCCCTGAAAGCTTTCTGTACAGCTTTGGAGGATGAGAATGAAAATGGCGCCTCCCAATCTCTGACCCCAGAGGAGCCAGGAACTCAGGGCCCTGCTCCTCAGTGAGCCCTCAGAGAAAAGCAGTCAATCACTCCTGTCTCCCTGGTCTCTGTCCACACTCTGTGCTCACCCAGCCTGTTACCAAGCAT
Organism: Potos flavus; assembly: GCA_028534135.1. Classification (NCBI taxonomy): domain Eukaryota; kingdom Metazoa; phylum Chordata; class Mammalia; order Carnivora; family Procyonidae; genus Potos; species Potos flavus. Next base: position 51,538,312 of record CM052901.1, read on the forward strand.
TTCTGTCTCTAGCACACAGCACCATTTGGAGTCTCCAAACCCAGCAGATTCCTGTAGTGCACTCCCGTGCCACTGCTCCTCAAGGTAGAAGGGGACTCTCCCCGGTTCTGCTGCTTGTTGGGCTGTGGATCACAGTTTATGGCAACCCTGAGCTGAGAGCCCACTCCTCAGCTCCGTCTTTGCAGCTGGCTTCCCCACTCCAATACCTAGGAGCTCTGCCACACTCAGGCACCCCTGGTCTTTCTGTGACCCCAAGGGTCCTGAGACCACACTGTCCCAGCGAGGGTTACACACTCTGCTTAGCCACTGGAGTGATGTCTTTCAGCAGAGCAGACTTCGCAAAGTTGCAATTTTGTACTCCTCTGCTCTATCACGTGCCAGTAGGCGGCTGATGGAGGCTCCCTTCCCTCCCACCCACCATCCCCCTGAATCTATCTTCCCATATACCGCCTCAGATTCACTTCATCTGCAAGTCCTACCTTGTGGAAAGTGGCCACTTTTCTGTTCATAGAGTTGCTACTATTCTTTTCTTCAATCTCCGGTTGAGTCCATAAGTGTTCAGAATGGTTTGATAGCTGTCTAGCTGAATTCCTGGGACCAGACAAAATTTAGGTCTCCTACTCCTTCGCCATCTTGGACCACCACCCCAGTGGTAAACTCTATTAATATGATAGATCATGTGCACCAATGATTGGAAGTTTTGATGAAATTTAAGTGGTTAAGGGCTGGGAGTTGTATTTACACACACATGCAAAGAGTTTGTTGCCATAATCTCTATTTTTAAAATGTCATTGTAAGTTGTTTCAAATCTTGATCAATGCAGTCATTCAAAAGATCTGGAGAACAATTACTTTTGCCGTAAGTGAAAGAAATTCCGTGGTAATACAAGAGAAATTTAAATTAGCCTAACATGCTTTTCACTGTTGAGTAGATATTAAAAAAAAAAAAAAAATTAAGTACATAGCTATTTCCTATATTGCTAACCTAAGAGAACCTAACCTAAGAGAACATACACATTTTCCTGCTACATAGGCTCCATATTTCTTTAGGACTCCCAAGTTTTCTTTTTAAAAAAATTTGAGGGATGCCTGGGTGGCTCAGTCATTAAGCACCTGCCTTCAGCTTCGGTCATGATCCCAGGGTCCTGGAATCAAGCCCCACACCAGGCTCCCTGCTCGGCAGGAAGTCTGCTTCTCCCTCTCCCTCTCCCACTACCACTCCCCCTGCTTGTGTTCCCTCTCTCACTGTCTCTCTCCCTGTCAAATAAATAAATAAAATCTTTAAAAAAAATTTTTAGTCTCTCATTTATGAAAAGTTGTATTTGCAGTAAAAAGTCTCCTAAGACTACATAAAAATCTTGGTAAGGAAATGATGTAAGTAGTGATGAGAATTATGACATAGCCAACATTCTTTTACATCAGTGTTACCAAGGAGTTGTGAACCACAACAGTACTCTTCATGTGGAGGACTTGACTAGCTCCAGGAGGTCCTCTCTTGAGTATCCTCTTTCTCCACCTTCAAAAGAATCATATTTTTCTTTCTGATTTTTGTCCAAGTGTTTATGGAATCAAGGATCTGGACTAACCTACCATATTTTATCACTTGGTGCCATCTACACATGAGGTATTTGAACCTGGAAAATATTTTAAGTCTAAAGGTTTGGGTTTGAAGCTTTGGGTTATGTTTTAGATATTTGAGTTTAGTATCTGAGTTAAGGTAATTATCTATGTTCTTATCCTTTTTAAAGGAATCTAGCTAATTCTTACAGCCTTCTAATCAATATGAACCCTTATTTGGCAGTTAAAATCATAGACTGGAAATTAATTGGACTTGATCTGAATAGATCAAATGACCAATGACTTGTTTAACTAAACAATTCTTCACGCTGTGAAATGGAGCTATCTTCACTTGTTTTCATGAGTGAAGAGTGAACAACTCTAATCTTTTGACACCGAATTTCATATATTTTTATTTATGAAGACCAATGATTATTTTGAAATGTTGCCATAAAACAACTTTAGTTAAGTAACATTTCTGGAGAGAAAAAGTATTTAAAATGGCTTTTCTATGGAGTAGATCATCAGATTTTGTCATTTAAAATCACTACTTTGACTTCATTTGTTTAATTTACAATTACACTCTTTGTAGAAACATCATTTACTGTGAAAGCCAATCTTTTTAGACATGGATGAGCATGGGCTTGCACCTACTCTTACTGAAATACCTCCCATGACTTCAGTTGTCAATGGCGAACCCGTGCATCAGGTAAGGATAGTTTTGCTTTTTCTTTTTTCATTATAACTGGTCAAATCTTTCTTGAATCCAGTATTGGCTTTTATTTAGAAAAAAGTGTATCATTTTTATGATTGGTCACTTAGTTTAGAAGTTTTCAGTCTTTACACAAACATTAATATATCTTCCTCGTAGGCTTTTAAAAATCCCATTAGAGACATTTAACATTAGCTTATGCCACATATAACCTCCTTTTGGGTTGCTTTAGCTGTTTTTTTTTTTTTAAGATTTTATTTATTTATTTGTCAGAGAGAGAGTGAGAGAGAGATCACAAGTAGGCAGAGAGGCAAGCAGAGGCAGAGGCAGAGGGAGAAGCAGGCTCCCCGCCGAGCAAGGAGCCCAATGCGGGACTCGATCCCAGGACCCTGGGATCATGACCTGAGCCGAAGGCAGCCGCTTAACCAACTAAGCCACCCAGGCGTCCCTGCTTTAGCTGTTTTTTCAGCCTCCCTTGATCAGCTCAAAAATCCTAGTGTTGAAAGTTTATACTATCCACAGACAGTATCTTCTGATGAATAGTCTAAAAACATGACTCTAACACAGACTAAACTTCTTTCATACTCATTCATATCTGTGAGTTCAATTTTCTAATATTTAAAGGTATTATTTTGAGCAGCAATGACTTCTACCTACAGGATTGGTCTCAAGAAAGAATGTGTTTTAGATTTAGCATTTATTCATTTAAAGTAATCTATTCAAGGAAAGTCTTTTTTTAAGATTTATTTATTTAGAGAGAGAAAGCAAGGGAAGGGCAGAGTGAGAGAGAGAATCCTGAAGCAAACTCCCCACTGCCTGAAGAGCCTGATGTGGAGTTCAATCCCAGGACCTTGAGACTGCGACCTGAGCTGAAATCAAGAGTCATCCACTTAACCGACACTGAGCCACCCAGGCATCCCTAGTCAGGAAAAATTTATCTACATATACAGTGTGAAAAGATCACTTAATTTTTTTTCCTTTGGAGTTCAAAAAAAAGTAAATATTGTACTTCTGGATTAGAATTTGGTTTGACAACACAATATCAAAAGGAACTGGGATAAAAATGACCTGTCTGAAATTACATGTACTTTTTTTTACTAGATGGAGAATTATCATCTGGAAAACAATGTTGGAACACAGTATACTACTAATTATTCACAAACAATGACTCATCCCAAAAGATATACCAGATGGTCTTCTTGTCCTCAATACTGGATACAACAAGTATGTCTGAATTTTACCATCAGACAAATTTTGTTTTCTGTTTTTCATTTTTTGCAGGGTTTTTTTTTTCCCCTGCGGAGTAAGAATTGATCTTTCCATGTCAATGCACCTATTTTTTATGACCTTATTATATTAAATTTTACTTGGACGGGAGAGGACCCACTACTTAGGGATATTGAATTTCTCCTAAGTAAGTGCCCATTGATCCAAATGTACTCTTCTTCTTGAGCATTTCAAGACCCCAATAATTAGTGAGTTTGAATTTTTTTCAAAATGACAATAATGAACCTCTATACTGTTTTCCAGAGTGGTTGCACCAATTTGCATTCCCATCAACAACAGAGTATGAGGGTTCCCCTTTCTCCATATCCTCACCAACACGTATTGTTTCTTGTGTTAATTTTAGTCATTCGGATAGGTGTGAGGTGCTATCTTGTAATTTTGACTTGTATTTCCCTGATGGTCAGTGATGTTGAGCACCTTTTCATGTGTCTGTTGGCCATCTGGATGTCTTCTTTGGAAAAATGTCTATTCATGTCCTTTCTTTTTTTTTTTTTTTTTTCAGTTCAGTTTTTTTTTTTATGTTATGTTAGTCACCATACAGTACTTCATTAGTTTTTGATGTAGTGTTCTATGATTCTTTATTTATGTATGTTCTTTTCTAACCAGATTATTTGTGTTTTATGGGTGCTGAGTTTTAGAAGTTCTTTATAGATTTTGGATACAAGTTCTTTTTCTGATAAGTCATTTGCAAATATCTTCTCCCATTCCAGAGGTTGCCTTTTAGTTTTGTTGATTGTTTCCTTCACTGTGCAGAAGTTTTTATCCTGAATGAAGTTCCAGTAGTCTGTTTTTGCTTTCGTTTCCCTTGCCTCAGGAGACATATCTAGTAAGATGTTGCTACACCCAATGTCCAAGAGGTTGCTGCCTTTGTTCTCTTCTATGATTTTAATGGTTTCCTGTCTCACACTTAGGTCTTTCATCCATTTTGAGTTTATTTTTGTGCATGGTACAAGAAAATGGTCCAGTTTCATTTTTCATGTGTCTGTTTTTATGCCAGTACCATACTGTCTTGATGACTATAGCTTTATAATATAACTTGGAAGTCTGGAATTGTGATGCCTCCAGCTTTGCTTTTATCTTTCAAGATTGCTTTGGCTATTTGGGGTCTTTTGTGTTTCCATACAAAGTTTAGGATTGTTTGTTCTAGCTCTGTGAAAAATATTGGTGGTATTTTGATAGGGATTGCATTAAAGGTGTAGACTGCTTTTGATAATAGGCATTTTAACAATATTTATTCTTCCAACCCATGAGCATTTCCATTCCTTTGTGTCAACTTCAATTTCTTTCATAAGTGTTTTACAGTTTTCAGATCACAGGTTGTTTACCTCTTTGGTTAGGTTTATTCCTAGATATCTTATGGTTTTTGGTGCAATTGTAAATGGAGCTGATTCCTTAATATTTCTTTCTGCTGCTTCATTATTGGTGTATAGAAATGCAACTGACGTCTGTGCATTGATTTTATATCTTGCAACTTTGCTGAATTCCTGTATCAGTTATAGCAATTTTGGGGTGGGGTCTTTTGGGTTTTCTATATAGAGTATCATGTCATCTGCAAATAGTGAAAGTTTAGTTTTTCCTTGCCAGGTTGAATGCCTTTTACTGCTTTTGTTGTCTGATTGCTGAGGCTAGGATTTTCAAGACTATGTTAAATAAAAGTGAGAGTGGACATCCCTATCCTGTTCCTCAAAAAGTTAAAAATAGAACCACCTTATGATCCACAATTGCACTACTAGGTATTTACCCAATGGATACAAAAATATCAATTCAAAGGGATATATGCACCCCAATGTTTATAGCTGCATTATCTACAATAGCCAAATTATGGAAACAGCACAAATGTGCATTGACTCATGAATGGATAAAGAAGAAGTGGTATATGTATACAATGGAATATTATTCAGCCATAAAAAAGAATGAAGTCTTGCCATTTGCAATGACATAGATGGAGCTAGAGAGCATAATGCTAAGGTGAAATGTCAGTCAGAGAAAGACAAATGCCATATGATTCCACTCATATGTGGAATTTAAGAAACAAAACAAATGAGAGAAGGAAAAAAAGAGAAAGCAAGAAGTGGACCCTTGGGGAATCTGGGTGGCTCAGTGGGTTAAAGCCTCTGCCTTCGGCTCAGGTCATGATCTCAGGGTCCTGGGATCGAGTCCCGCATCGGGCTCTCTGCTCAGCGGGGAGCCTGCTTCCCCCTCTCTCTCTGCCTGCCTCTCTGCCTACTTGTGATCTCTCTCTCTCTGTCAAATAAATAAAATCATAAAAAAAAAAAAGAAGTGGACCCTTAACTATAGAGAACAAACTGTTGGTTGCCAGCATGGAGGGTTTGGGGGGATGGGTTAAATATATGATGAGTATTAAGGAGTGCACCTGTTTTGATGAGCCCTGGGTGCTGTATGTAAGTGTTGAACCACTAAATTATACATCTGATACTAATATTACATTGTATGTTAGCTAATTGGAATTTAAATAAAACTTTAAAAATGATAATAATTATTTTTTATAGATTAATTAACAGAAAAGTATGTCAACAAAGAATGGTTTATTTCTAGATTATATTGGTGCAAGTTAACCCTGGTGAGACCCTCACCATCAAGTCTGATGATGGGAACATTCAGAATATCCAAGGTCAGTAGAAGTATAATTAGATGTGTGTTTCTTGAAAGCAAATAGAGTAAATTTAAATATTAGTATGAAATGACTTGACTAGTGGGGCGCCTGAGTGGCTCAGTGGGTTAAAGCCTCTGCCTTCGGCTCAGGTCATGATCTCAGAGTCTTGGGATTGAGCCCCGCATCTGGCTCTCTGCTCAGCGCGGAGCCTGCTTCCCCCTCTCTCTCTTGGCCTGCCTCTCTGCCTACTTGTGATCTCTCTTCTCTCTGTCAAAGAAATAAATAAAATCTTAAAAAAAAAAAAAAAGAAATGACTTTACTAGTAATCTATTCCATGTATCCCTTCCCATTTGAGCCAAATGGCATCCTCTTAAATTTATATAGTCCTCACAGGAGCATAGTATCAATATAATAACCAGGGCTCATGTTGCTAGTCTTACTAGAGATTTTCATGTAAGTTACTTTTTTTAATTGAAGATTAATTCAGGAATTTCATTTGAAAAAGTTCACATCTGGATATACTGACAGCGACTGATAGTTTTAGACTCTTTTCTTATAGGAGAGGACTACTGAGGCCTTCAGAGAGCTCATTCATTCATACATTCAAGTATTTTTTTAGTGCCTATCATGTTCTAGCACTACACTAGGTATTCAAGATAGAACAATATAGAGGAGGGGAATAAATTATTTATATATATACATATTAGTTTGCTATGTATATGTATACATTCATAGCAAATGTATAGCATATAGAATTGATTCCATAGTAATATAAAATTAATATTTACTTCATACAAGATTCAATATCATTTCAAATTGTGATTATTGTTTTTGTTCTTATGCCAATTATTTTGTATCCTGAAGTGCTTTAGAGCTACGTCTCAAAAATTTTTTAAAACATTATAATTTTTTTAAAAATTATCATTTAGCAATGGATTCCATATGGCTGCTATATAAAGTTTATTGTAAACTCATATTATTTTCCCCATTATTAAAAGTAAATACCATTCTAGGATTTGAGAGCCACATATATTTTTAAAACTAAGCAATAATTATAATTCAGATAAACAAAAGAATGATGACTCATAAAAGTTTCCATTCTGTGTTCCTGTGCAATTGTATGTTTAAGACAGTAAGACTACCTAGTATAAATGTAGGGTGTCACATGAGTAGCATTGGGTCCTTCTCTATATTATTCTGTTTTCTAAAAGCTATTTCACTTTACTATTATCAATGAAAAGCTTAACATTAAAATTCTATTATGTAACATCACTAAAAGAAATATATTTTATGGTTCAGAATGAAACTTCTATTACTCAGTATATACATAAGTAAAAGAACAATTTACTGGAAAGCTGATACTTCATTTTTAATAGCAGTTAAATTTGCCATTGTTTTTATAATATAAACTTTACCCAATCCTTGTTATGTGCTTTATTTTCCATCAGTTGTGATGAATTTGCATTGATTCATCTACATTTATACCTAGTTTCCCTTGCAAGTAAGCAACAATCACTTTGAAAATAGCTGGCTGTTGTCAAAGCTTGGAGCTGATTTTCACTGTGAAAAGTTAAATGGACTTTGTTTAAAGTTATTAAAGATTTATTAATAATAATTCTCTTTTAGGACCTGCTGATGTACCTCTGATGTCACCAAGTGGTACTTTGCCACCAATATATCTTCCTCCTGGTTACATGTCTCAGGTATATGAGTACGGTTTTATTTAGTAGTTAGCCCTAAAGCATCATTTAACAGTTATTACGTCACTATATGATAGAACTTCTGAAACACTATTTAGTTGTTCATTTTATTATCATCATTGCTAAAAAGCAATTGCAGTTAAGCTTAGCCAAATCTCCCTTAGATTGTCCTGTAAATAATTCCTTATTCATCTAATGAATTGCATCTCATCATATTCATTAATCCTCTATTGTTTTTTGTTTCTGAGTACCATAACCAATCTTGATTACCTATTACAATTGTTACAGTAATGGCTTTCGATAGTGTGTAGGCTTTAGTCCCTAAAATTATGTATTTTCAGTTCAGTAGTATTTCATTCTCAGTTGCTGGACAACAAAGGGCACTTTTTAATAAATTCTTAAAATATTTACCAAGCACCTAAAATGGACAGGGAAGTACGTCTCCTATAGACATTAACAGAGATTTCATGGCCTCAAAATTTTATAATTAAGAATATGTCTTTTTCTATTGCACAGCTGTGGAAATAAATAACGTGCTAAATAAAGTCAATATAATATGGTTTGATTCTAAATGGAATTACCTATTTTAACAATATCTAACAAAAATACAAATGCATATACCTTTCACCTAGCAATCCCACTTTGAAGAATTTATCCTACAGATGTGTTTTTCACAAATTTCGAATAATAAATGTACAAGATTATTCATTACAATATTGCTTGTGATCATGGAAGACTGCAAACAACCCACACACTTGTCAATGGAGGACTGTGTACAATGGAGGATATCCAAATAATGGAGTACTATGCAGCTGTGCAAAAAAGTGGGGTAGTTCTATGTACTGATATAAAAAGATCTTTAAGATACATTGCTAAGTGTAAAAAGCCAGATACAGATAGTAATAATGCAAATAATGCTACTTTTTATGTAATACAGAGGAAAAATAAGAATCTGTATTCTTGCTTATATAGACAAATTCTGGAAGGATTTATAAGAAAGTAAGAATAATAGTTATCTACTGGGGGCACTGAGCAGATAAGATTTAGGAGGTAAATTTTACATGTATAGTTTTTTATACTTTATGGCTTTAAACAATGTCAATGTATTATCTATTGTCAAAAAATTACCTTTTTGAAAGTCATACATATGGAGACAAGGAAGAATTATCTTGTCTTCTGCTTAACATAGTTTCACTTGGTTATTACTTTTTGATCCCTTAGGTTTTCTAAATTAAGAGCACAGGATATAAATCTAAAACTTAGTAAAAAAATGACAACTTCTATTAATTCTAATGTTTATACGGTTCTGTCTTCCAACTTAGGTGGTGGAAGAAAATGGCATTCGCAAAATTATCATTGTGCCTCAAACAATTGACTATCATACAACTATGCCTGCTCCTATACCACAAGTATCACACTTCATTGGACCATCCTCTCCTATGTATCCACAAGGTCCTCAACTTATGCATCCCCCAGCTCAAGGGGAATTTCCACCGCCATATATCCAAGAGCCTTTGCCACAGCAGCTGCCACCACAACCGCTGCCACCACCACCGCTGCCACCACCACCGCTGCCACCGCCACAGCTGCTACCACCACCGCTGCCACCGCCACAGCTGCTACCACCACCGCTGCCACCGCCACAGCTGCTACCACCACCGCTGCCACCGCCACAGCTGCTACCACCACCGCTGCCACCGCCACAGCTGCTACCACCACAGCTGCCACCGCCACAGCTGCCACCACCACCCATGCCACCACAACCGCTGCCACCACCACCCATGCCACCACAACCGCTGCCACCACCACCAATGCTACCACCACAGCTGCCACCAGCACTGATGCTACCACCACAGCTGCCACCACCGCTGCCACCACCACCGCTGCCGCCACCACCAATGCTACCACCACATTTGCCACCACCACCGATGCTACCACCAGCAACATTTATATACCAAGAGCAGCACGGTAGTATATAATTTTCTTAAACAGGAAATATTTTGAGTTTGTTAAAATTAAGAGTTTTGGGAAATTATTAAAATGAAAAAAGTAGAAAATAGTAACATTTCCATGAATTATTCCATTTCATGCATGTATATTAGGATTAATGAAAATAAGTACGGGTTTGTGTTTAAGGCGAAATGCTCATAAACATAATTTTCTATATATTTTTGTACTTTGATATAACATTGACTTGTGATATTTATTTTTACTGATTGGGTCTATAAAATCATATTGGAAAATTATAAAAGAATGTTTTTATTATTAATGCCATACAGTGGGAATATAAATGACGCTGAAGGGTCAAAATTACAATCATCTTAGGACCTTAAAATTTGGAAGTGGAGTTACTCCCTAGGAAAACAGTATCTGTATTTGCTCATGTTTTTCTTTCTGTACATATCAATACATTACAAAAATACAGACCTAATATCTGTATTAAAGCAAAACAGGGAAAATTGTAAAAGTAAAACATGGCTTATCACTGCTTTTTTTGGGTTTGAAGAAAACATTAAAAAGACCATGAGATATGTAATTATTATAGTTATTAAGCAGTACTCCATTGTCTCTTTTAGAAATTTATTCCCATGGAAGAGCAAATTATAACCAGTTTGATGAAAGGGCTGTTAACATGGGAGAACATATGAAGAAAAAAATGAGAGAAGCCCAACTTGGAGGACACAAGACTAGCTATATAGTTAACAACCCCTCTTTGCCTATGAACAAAACCAATGATTTTTCCAGTATTCCTGCTACTCCAAACACTTACACTGTGGACTATGCCCCAAATACTTACACTGTTGACAATACCTTGAGCACCTACACTATGCAGAATGCTCCACACACCTACACTGTTGACAGTGCATCAGGTACCTACACTGCAGACAACACTACAAACACTTACACTGTGGACAATGTTCCATGCACCTACACCGTGGAAAATACTTTGAGCACCAACACTGTCGAAAATACTTTGAGCACTTATACTGTGGACAATGCTCCATGTACCTACACTGTGACCAAGGCTCAGAACATTTACATTGCTGACAATGCTCCCAGTACTTACAATGTGGACAACCCTCCAAGCACTCGCATTGCTGACAATACTCCCAGCAATTCTTCCAGTGACCATACCCCTAGTACTTCTACCACAGACAATGCTCTTCCTTCCACTACTGTTAGTGTTCCAAACCCTTCCAGCACTAATTATGTCCCCAATACTTCCACTTCTGACAGTACTCCCAGACCATCACCTATTGACAGCACTCCAAGCTCTTCCATCTCTGACCATGCTCCCAACACTCCCATCTCTGAAAGTGCTCCCAGCACTTCTGCCACTGATGGTGCTCTCAGTGTTTCCAATGCTGCCAACAATTCCAACACTGCCAGTGTTCATGTTGAGACTAGTCATGGAAATAAATGGAGTGCTACAGAAAGTGGAGGCATCAAGCAGAAACCAGGTGGAAAACAAAGCAAGAGCCCATCATCAAATGCTGCAGAAAAAGGTAAGGTCAAGAGTTTGGCTTTGTTGCCAATGAATAAACATCCTAATGTTTAGGAATCTCAGTGCATCTTAAATATTTAAGTGCTATTTTGTTTCCATTTCCTCTTGTCCTCTTTGTACCCCTAAATCTAAACTCTTAATGAAACCACAGTTGGGCTGCCTTTTTAAATCATGGAGAAATGACCATCCTCATGCAAAATGTGTCATGTATCTTATGTGTACACCACATAATTCTTTTCTAGTTGTCTGCCACTGAAACATTGCAAGTTACTCTACAGTCCTAATGAATTCACATTATTTCATTTAAAGTGTGGACTCTGTCTTTTGTTAGAGTTTGTTTAATAACATACACTTTAGATTGTTCTCTTTTAAAATTTTAATGTAAATTGCTACAAGGTGTTTAGTAGCTCTCCTGGTGATGATGTATTAGTAGTGGGATAATAGACATCTAACTTCTTTCTTTTGTTTTTACCAATGTAACATTTTGTTTTGGGGTGTTTCCTTTTAGAATGCATAACAGAACATGGAAAGTCATGCTGTTTTAGCATTGAGAAACCTGTAGTAAGTAACTGAAGTGAATATTTAAGTATTCCTTTTAATTTACTGTTTCATTCTAAAATATGCAAGTTCACTGATATTTTTCTCTAGTAAAGTTTTAATTTGAAGCCTTTACCTGGTTAAAATCTCATAATCTCCATTAGCTATTCAATACATAATGATTCAGAATGATATTATTAAAGATGATATTAGTGGCATTGTTTAATCACAGTATTTAAGCACCTAATATGAGCGGAACAATATATTTAGCATCAAAAAGACTTAGGGAAATATTATATCATAAATTACAGATTATATCTTTTAAATACCCTACTTGAATTTTTGTTACTTATTTTAGGTTTCTGATATTCAAAAAAGATCTGCTATTATTTCATGGAAACTACGTTGTTCTGAGAAATGTGATCACACCAAATCTCCTGTGACATTTGAACTGGCAATATCTAACAGTGGTAAAAATGGAAAATATAAAAATGTGTATATGTAAGTCTCTTTTTGATCATTTCTCATTTCTCATAATTCAATTCAAATATGCTATCTAAATGTATAGACCTCAACTTATACCTAGGCTGAGTTCTAAAGATTTTTTTCTGTGATTTTTTCCAAGCTTTGAATGCAATTTTATACTATAACAGTTTTATAAATGGTGGGTGGTTGCCAGGTCAGTCCATGAAATTCACTGAATTGTAAGTATGTTAGTGCTGAGAAGGATCTTAAATATCAACTGGTCCATTCTCTGAAGTTAACAGCTCTCCTATTTGACAAGTTTAGACTCAGGGAAGAAAATGTTGCCTCCAATTCTCCCTTCTCTTTTTTCACTTAGGTCATTTTAGGGGGAAAAAAGTTTCACTTTACGGTAGGCTAACAAATGAGGTATTTACATTGCAATTGGATTTAAGACAGACTCTCCTGGAAATTTCATTACAGAATCTAGTTATAAGGTGGAGCTATGATTGGAGCAGTCGAAGAGCTTAGGAATGTGCTCAGAAGATACAACCAGAAAAAAAAAAAAAGAGAGATGCAATCAGGACTAGGGAAGATACGGTGGAGGACACAGCAAGAGCATACCCAACCACTCTGAACAAACAGCTTCTCCGCTGAATGGGGACATGTAATCTGAAAAAGAACAAACAGAGAGGAGTGCCTGGGTGGCTCAGTGGGTTAAAGCCTCTGCCTTTGGCTCAGGTCATGATCTCGGGGTCCTGGGATTGAACCCCGTGTCTGGGTCTCCATTCAGTGGGGAGACTGCTTCCCCCCCCCCCCCGCCGCCTACTTGTGATCTCTCTCTCTCTGTCATATAAATAAATAAAATCTTTTAAAAAAAAAGAAAAAGAACAAACAGAGAGAGGCACAATAGAAAGGAAATCCCAAGTGAGGAAGAAGAAATTCCTTTGCCCACCAAACAATTATGCAAGAAATAAGTTAGAGATCTGGAGCTGTCTCTACAGCACTTTAAAAATCATAATGCACCTTAAATTTCATTTACTAGAATTTCTCATCTTTACTCGGAGACTCAAAGTGAAATTTTAAATGTAATTAGTTATTACGTAAAGTTTTATTTCCTTTATAAGTAGCAGCTGGAAATTTTAAATTTAAGAATTATAATACACAATCTTCTATATTGGGTAGAGGGATGGGAAGATGTAAAATGTGATGAAAAGCTCCTTATAAAGTCAAGTTTTGCATGAGGTTTCATGGTGGTCTTTTTCTGGTGTTATGTATTTTATAAATATCTTTGTTTTTTATAAAAATACTCTAATCAGGGGCACCTGGGTGGCTCAGTGGGTTAAAGCCTCTGCCTTCGGCTCAGGTCATGATCTCAGGGTCCTGGGATCGAGCCCCGAACGGGCTCTCTGCTCAGCGGGGAGCCTGCTTCCTCCTCTCTCTCTGCCTGCCTCTCTGCCTACTTGTGATTCCTCTCTGTCAAATAAATAAATAAAATCTTTAAAAAAATACTCTAATCACCCTATAACCTTGAGTGGTCTTTGCTTAGAAGTATCAGCCTTTGCTTAAAAATAGCTTAAAAATAGTAATCTTTTAGTTCTTTTTGGAGGTTATTTCTGGGGTAGAGCCTGAAAGAACTCTTTGAGTTGGTAGAGTACACCTGGGCACCTATGACTGTTTCAGGAACACATAGATGTGGAAGCTCAGCCACTCGATCCAATGTAGCAAATAGGTGCTCTCCCCAGAAAGATTTCCTTTTGTAATTGAATGAATAAATTGCATGATACACAGTGTCTTTGAGGCTTTTCATATCAACACTATTTTAAATAAGCTAATTAAAGACAAATCTGTATTATTACAGTGTGAAGAAGTTGCAGTGGGAAAGCTATAAAATTTCACTTCATAAAGCCATAGTAATTTCACATGCAAATGAGGAATTTGAAGTATTTTTTATAATTTTTTTTTAATTTTATTTGAGAGCGAGAATGAGCAGGGGGAAGGGCAGAGAGAGAGGGAGAAGCAGACTCCCGACGGAACAGGGAGCCTGATGCAGGCTCGATCCCAGGACCCCAGGATCATGACCTGAGCCGAAGGCAGTCGCTTAACCAAGTGAGTCACCCAGACGTCCCTGTATGACTACAAGTTTATGGGATGTCTGACAGGGTGATAAATGTGCAGTTTTTCCTCTGGGAGGTCAGGGCAGGCTTCCTTGAGAACTGATGTTTTAAGCTGAGGTGAGAAGGAAAATGTGCTTCTTTGTCACTTGAATATATAAGATCAGGACTGTTAGTTAGCTATTAAATATTTGTGAGATCATTTATAAACAAATATTATGTTCACAGTGGTGATGGAGTTATATTTACTCTACTTGATCTACAACCATCCACAGCCTATTTCGCAAGGTAAGAACTCCGTCCTACACAACCCCCACCTACCCTGTAGCTAGGCAGAGTCCCCAGTCTGTATCAGTGTACTACTTATGATTCTACAGTCAGCATTGCTACTTGCCAACAGAATGGCCTGTCCTTCATGCTTTAAAACAGTCCCCTCCGAATCCATCATTAGTTCACTTTCTTTCACTTAGTACTGGTGAGAGAGTGATTTGGGAGCAACAATCCAATCCAATTTGGCTCTATTAGAAAATTTTTTATAATTAGCTCCTAATATGTATCGGGGAACTCAAGTATCCAATTTAGTACATGTAAGGATAAATATTTGAAAGCTTACAACAACTGTCATTGCATTTTTAGAATTACAACCATAAGAAGCTCAGCACATAGAACTATGTCTGAAGTGGTTAGCTTCACAACTCCAGGTTGTGAACCAGACCCTCCACTTGCACCCAGACTAATTAACCGATCCAAGAGCAGCCTGAATTTACAGTGGAAAGTAAGTATTTTACTGCCAAAGTTTCCTCAACATGTTTTCTTAATTTAAAAACATTCTTTCTACTTTGTCCCAATTTTAAATATGAAATTATGCATGCCTCATCTGACCTATTTCCCTAGCACTTTTCCTTTTTCCATAATCGTCTTTCTCTTCTATCTATATCAAGCATCAAGTAAATTGAGAAATGCCAATCAGAATTTCAATTAGTAAAAGTTGAAGTTTCAATTTATATAACCTAAATTTATTTATAATTGTACTTACCAACAAATCTACCTCTTAATTATTAACTTTATTACATAAAATTTGGAAAACAAAACAAGACAGAATTTGGGTATGTCTCATAGACTAAAAAAGTGCATTTTAACTTTAAAATCTGGATTGCTTTAAAAACAAAATGTAAGCAGATTAATTTTACAGTAATGTCAATCACTTTAATTATATAGTGTGTATGTACACATACTGTGTAAAAATAGAACATTATAATTTTATCTTTCTGACATATTTAGGGTTCCAATGATAATGGTTCCAAAATAAACAGCTTCCTTTTGGAATGGGATGAGGTAAATCATTTTATTTCTTAAAAGCACTTGTTTGTAAATGGTTATTAATGTTATGATGAATTTTTATATTTGCAGCATTTTATAATATTCTAACATTTTGCATCTATTATTAAGGGCAAAGGTGAAGGCTTCAAAAGTTGCTATATGGGTACCATGAAACAGCACAAGATCCTTAAATTGAATGCTTCTACAAAATATTCGTTCAGACTAGCTGCCAAAAATAACTTTGGCTTGAGGTACATTGAATTATTGCAATATTTAAAAGTCTATACTTTAATAAGAACCTGAAAATAACTTTTCCATATTAATTTATTTTTCAGTGATTTCAGTGAAATAGCAGTCTTCCATACATCAGGAACTATGCCTCCAACACCTCTACCTCCTAAGCTAAAAGAAGCAGGAATCTGTAATTTGTCACTAGAATGGTGTGCCCCAACTAACCCAAACCCAAATGACAGTCTTACTTATGTACTAGAAATGGAAGAAGCAGGATCCGTAAGTTTTCTTTTCACATGCTTTTATCTTCAACTTCAGTTTTAGGTACATTTTACATGCATCTTATACTGAAAATTTTTACATTTAATTTCTTTTTTTTATTTAAATTCCAATTAGTTGGGACACCTGGGTGGCTCAGTTGGTTAAGCATCTGCCTTCCGTTCAGGTCATGATCCCAGGGTCCTGGGATTGAGTCTAGCATCAGGTTCCCTGCTCGGCGGGGAGCCGCTTCTCCCTCTCCCTGCCACTCTCCCTGCTTGTGCTCTCTCTCTGACAAATAAATAAAATCTTTTAAATAAATAAATAAATAAATTTCAGTTAGTTAATAGTGTGATATTAGTTTCGGGTGTACAATTTAGTGACTCAACATTTAAGTACAACACCCAGTGCTCATCACAAGTGCACTCCTTAATCCCCATCACCTATTTTACCCCATCCCCCCACCTACCTCCCTTCTGGGAACCATCAGTTTGTTCTCTATAGTTAAGAGTTTATTTCTCAGTTTGCCTCTTTTTTTCCTTACGATTAAGCTAATTTCTACTCAATCAAACTGCATGATTCCCAAGTCTCTGCGTTCTAGATGGGACCAATGCTGAGCCAAGGTTAGGCAAGCCAGTACAGGGAGTTCTGAAGGTACCTAAATACTGGATGATTAGCTAAAACCACCACAGTCATAACAATGCAATAGATACACAGTGAAGTGTGTTAGATCTTCAACTTTGGGCCTATCCCAGATGACCTTGCATGGTCACACAGATTCTTTGCATACTTCTACCAGGACAAACACTTTCCTCATCTGCCTGGATTCCTGATGTGGGTGGAAAAACTGTTTCATTGCATTCCGAACTTTCAAGTCTATACTAAATGGGCGACGCAACTTAAAAGGCAAATGTACATTTTATGTTATGTTTATTTTACCACATTTTATATAAAGCAACTAACATTTAGGAAGAGTTCTGTGTAATTAATATGCTAAGTGCCTTCATATACATTATCTCATTACATCCTAAAAAAAAGGAGCCCTTTAAAGTAGAAAGTGTCTCCATTTTTTTTGTAGAGAAACTAAGGTTCAGAGAGACTAAGGGACTAACTTGGAACCACCCAGATGGAAAACTAACTGAAGCTGGAACTTGAATCTAAGACTAATTCCTAAGTTCATTGTCTTTCATTTCCAGGGGTTGGGTTTTAAACCTAAGTATAATGGAGAAGACCTCTCATGCACTATAAGAAATCTTCAGAGAAGTACTACATACAAGTTTAGGGTATGTGGCTATAATTTATAAATTTGTATCATATTTTTAATATTAAATTATACTCTTCACTGGAGATAAAAAATGAATATCTTTTTTGGTTGAAATTACACATTACTTTGCATTTAGTTCTCAGATATCTTCAAATAACTTGCTTTATAATATTATTTGCAAATTATGCACGTTTTCAAATCACATATTTATTTCCAGTGGTCAACCAAGGTATTCTCTTTTACTCAAACAGATCTTTGCCTACAATCTGGAAGGAAGGAGTAACCCCAGTGGAGAAGTAAAATATACTACCCATCCAGATAAGCCTGGATCCCCTAAAACACCATATATAAAGGGAAAAATCTATGCACACAGAGTAAAAATTGGATGGGGTAATGTTTTTGCATTTAAAATGTACCCTTTCTGTCTTAATATTAACTATTGAGAAGAAATATTCCTCTAACTGCCCTCAGCTTTATAAAATATTCTCTTAATTATTTGCGTTTGAAATATTTAACCATATAAATGAGTTCAGTTGTAAATGACATTTTTTATAGTTCTCTATTGAGTTCTCTATTGCTATCTCATTAATTCACACATGAACAAATTACTAAATTTTATATGAGCCCTCAAAAATTATAGTTATTCCAAGTAAGATTATATCTAATATAGAGGTCACAATTAAAAAGACACATCAATGATAAATGCCAACTTGACAAGAAATTATGTTTTTATAAATCATTTTGCCTCTAAACTGGCAAAATCTACTTCAAGGTACAAATACTTAGCATTTTAGTCTCTTCCAAAGAACTTTAAAGTCTTACTTGTTTCATGTCTAATATTAATCTCCTATTAAGTTTCATGCTTGTATTTTTTCTCCATAAAAAATTTAATTTATAAGCTAACATTCCAGTGAAAGACTTTTAAGTTTATTCAAGAATAATTTTATTTCTCTTTTCAGAACCACCCAAAGATAATGGTGGGACATACATTTCAAGTTACAGTTTAGAAGTTAGTGAAAATTCAGATGGTAAGACATCATGATTTTTCTCAAAGTTAAATAATAAGGTTTTTAAAAAAGTTTTATTTAAATTCCAGTCAGTTAACATGCAGTGTAATATTAGTTTCAGGTGTACAATATAGTGATTCAACACTTCCGTACAACACCTGGTGCTCATCACGACTGTGCATCATGATTTTTTTGTTTTTATTTTGAAATAGTTTTCGACTTACCCAGAAGTTGTCAAAAATAGTGTAGAGAATTTCTGTATATAATCTTCACTCAGTTTCTCCTAAAATTAATATCTTACATAACCATAGTACAATTATCAAAACCAGGAAATTGGCATTGGTACAATACTAAAAACTAATCCAGGACTTACTTGGATTTCTCCATTTTTTAGTAGCATTTTATGCTTATTTACTGATCTTTTACTATTTTATTGCAAATTCTATAAGGAATACAAGTATTTAGCTATTGTAAATAGGTAACTGGACCACAGTTAATTTCCAAAATGCTTATTTCTTATTATATACATGAGATAATAATGGGACCCATAAAATTTATAAGCTACCTATAGATAAATTAGATAAATTTGCTTTTATCCCTTCAGAGAATTCCTGGAACATAATCTACAATGGAACCACAAAGGAATTTCTATATGATCACCTGCAACCTGGTACTACATATAAACTGAGAGTCTTCTGTACTTCACCTGTAGGCCATAGCCAGGTGAGGAAACAGAGAAGGAAGTGCTTAAATTGAGGACTGAAATGACCTATATTACTAAATGTTTTCAAAAACTGAATTTGAATTTAATATAATCCTAAGGCATTTTGTATTTCTCTTAGCCTTCGGATATATTGACTATTCAAACACCTACACTTTCTCCTGCATCTTGCCATCCTCCACCCTTGAATGGTGAAGCGAAGACCAAAGAAACCAACATCAAATGTGGTGAGGCTTCTTGTATGATTTGAATGACTTCATCTATATTTCTTGTTTTGTAACCTCTGATTTTAATTAATGTTATTAAGGCAGAGCAAGTGCATTTTTTCTACTACAAAATCAAATAATATTTAGAAAACTCTTACTTGGTAATTGAAATCACAATAATTTTTGAAGTATAATTAACATTCAGTGTTATACTAGTTTCATGTACACAACATATTGATTCAATAATTCTATACATTAGTCGTGCTCATCACAATAAGTATAATCACCATCTGTCACCATATAATGTTATTAAAATATTCCTGATTATAGTCCCATGCTGTACTTTTCATCTCCATGACTTATTTATTTTATAACTAAAAGTTTGTGCCTCTTAATCTCCTTTATCTATTTTGCCCATCCCCCCACCCACCTCTCCAGTTTGTTCTCTGTATTTAAGAGTCTAGTTTTTTGGTATTTTGTTTGTTTGGTTTGTTTTTTAGATTCCACGTATAAGTGAAATCATACGGTATTTCTCTGTCTGACACACAATACTTAGTAAATACCCTCTAGGTCCATCCATATTGTCACAATTGTTTTAAATGTCGAAATAAATTTAAAAGTTAATTGACACAAATTAATATAAATTGAGTTTCCTGGTTACTTTATTAAGTGTTTTGACATTGTGTCTTCTAAAATTATTTTGTATTTTAAAGGACCACCCTTAAAATTATTTGCAAATTTTTAAAGTTTATTCTGTACATTTTTGTAGATAATCATGCTAATGAAAACTCTGAAGCACCTGCATATGTCAAAAAGGCAGAAGATAACCAAGATGACAAACAAGGGCACCCTAGTTCCAAAGTGAAATGCATAGTGAGTAAATTAATTTCTGAAGAATCCAGTTTCTGGTTAAAAGTAATGAATAATGTTGGGAAAGTTATATTGTTCAGTTGACCCATTCATGGTTCATTTCACTTCAGATGGATATATGCTTCTACTTCCTGTCAGGGTGGGGAGTGACAATACCTGCACAGTCACTTTTGTGTTTTCTTATTTGTTTGTTTATGTTTATTTTAGTTGGGACCTCATCCACTGAAGTGTGAAACTACACCAGTCCCAAGCCTTCCTCCTCAATGTGGTATACCTGTGCTAACTTGCAAGGGTCCAACCTGTGTTGTTGTTAGTTGGGGGGTATGTTATCAATTTATTTTTATTAATTTTGTTGATATAAAAGCACAGTAATTGGTTTAGTATTTTTTTTGAAAGCTTACAACTCCCTAAGGAGTCAGACTTTAGATTAGGGTTCCATAAATCTTGGACCATGGTTCTAGAACACACATAAGACCTGATACTACTACTATTAGAAACGCTAAGACTAGGGACACCTGGGTGGCTCAGTCAGTTAAGTGTCTGCCTTCGGCTCAGGTCATGATTCCGAGGTCCTGGGTTGACCTCCCGCATCGAGCTCCTTGCTCAGTGGGGAGCCTGCTTCTCCCTCTTCGTATCTCTCTCTCTTTGACAAATAAATAAATAAAATATTTAAAGAAAAAGAAGAAATAAAGGCTAAGACTAGGGGTACCTGAGTGGCTCAAGTCAACTGAGTGTCTGACTCTTGTTTTTGGCTCAGGTCATGATCTCAGGGTCTTGAGATTAAGCCCTTCATCAGTCTCCACGCTCAGCATAGTCTGCTTGAGATTTCCCCCACCCCATGCTCTTCCCCTGCTCTCTAAAATAAATAAGTAAATAAAATCTTTAAAAAAAAGAGGAGCAGGGACGCCTGGGTGGCTCAGTTGGTTAAGCGGCTGCCTTCGGCTCAGGTCATGATCCCAGGGTTCTGGGATCGAGTCCCGCATCGGGCTCCTTGCTCGGCAGGGAGCCTGCTTGGTCTGCTCCCTCTGTCTCTGCCTGCCTCTCTGCCTGTTTGTGCTCTCTCTCTGACAAATAAATAAATAAAATCTTTAAAAAAAAAAAAAGAGGGGCACCTGGGTGGCTCAGTCAGTTAAGTGTCTGCCATCAGCTCAGGTCATGATCCCAGGGTTCTGGGATCGAGCCCCTTGTCTGGCTCCTTGCTCAGTGGAGAGCCTGCATCTCTCTCTGACTGTCATTCCCCCTGTTTGTGCCCCCCCCCACTCTCTGCCAAATAAATAGACAAAATCTTTTTTAAAAATTTAAATGAATAAATAAATAAATAGCTAAAACTATGGTAATCCTGCCTTCCAGACTATATATTTATAGAGATTAATACATTTGGAAAACCAAATAGTTGACCAATAGGTAACTAATTTAATTTTTAAAACCAAAACAAGAGATAATAAAATTAAATCAATTTATAGAACTTAGTATTTTTTAAAGCTTCATTGGGAAATCTCTGGTACTGTTTGTTTACATGTAACTCTACAATATGACACATTAAAAATGTGACTATGAGATAATGAAGCTTTAAAAAATGTTTTGCATCCACATGAATAACTCCCCATTTAAATAAGCTAAAAAACAAAAAAGGCCTAGTTATTAAGCCACCTACATATCTTTGAATTTTTCTTCCATTTTCTGTTAGACTCTAACAGAGGGTTTTTAGCATTAACCCAAAAGCTTTAGTTTGATAATAATAAATGACAAGTCTGACTACAGCACTGTATGAAATCCAGAGAATACTGGAATTTCTGTTTGATCCTACTAATCAATAGTCATATTAAGCAACATTAATATATCTAAGTTTGCTTTTTTTAAGTAACCTATTTGAGAATAATTTTAACAATTTAAAAATAGGAATTTATCAAATATGTGGGATTAGCCAATCCTTTCTCTTAATTTTATTTGAGCCTTTTAATGTTAAGTATAGTGTTCTGCCTTATGTTTAATCATTTCTACACTTGTCTCATACCATTTAATAGATTATGAGTTTCGATACTGAAAGAATTATGTTGTAACTCTCCACAATATCTAGAACAATGACAATTTATAGGAAGAACTCAATTTCTGTGTTTGTTGCATCTTTTAGGTTCCTGTGTGCAATGGTGCTGAAATCACTGAATACAGACTTGAGTGGGGACAAAGTGAAGAATCAATGCACTTGATTTACACTGGCCCTTGTCTAAGCTATGAAGTTAAAGGTCTCATTCCTGCAACTACATATTTTTGCAGAGTTCAGGTAATCCTAACAGTTATTCCAATGTAAGTAAGACAACAGTTACTAACCTATCCTATCTACATCCGTAATACTGGCACCAATTCTAGTGTAGAGAATAGAAGGGAGTCACAGACCTCCAAATTTAAATATTTCTCATGTTCGGCAACATCATTCTGAGCTTCTTCACCTAGGACTTAAAGCCCCACACACTCGGGAACCTACTTTTTATTCCAACTTGATCTGCCATTATTTTTTCTACAGTTCTGTTTCCCAAATTACCTTGAACTTAACAATAACCTGAAATGCTTGTTTAAAACACTGATTCCTGCATCTTCACTCAGACCTACCGAGTCAAAATTTCTAATCCAGTGACTTGTTAATCTGTAAAATTAAAAAGCACTCAAAGTGATAATTATCATCAATTGGGAAAAACTTCAGAAACCATTTTAAACAAACAAGTTTATTCTACCACCACCCCAAGTATGCCTTGTACATGTGTTCATACCTTATCCATTGCCTATCTTGTCTCATAAAACCAAGCTTTTGCAAGAATGCTTCCCTGAAAACCTTAGCTGGAAGTGATCTCTTCCTCCTCTGAACTACTAGAATTATAAGACACACAACTTTAAGGTTTGGGAAGTCAATCCAAGTTTGGAATGATCTGATATGTTGTCCCTATAAACTAAAGCCATGAAATTGTAGGAGTCCTAATACTGAGAATCTAAGCTCTGTCTTCCAGATTGCCTTTCATTACTGGAAGTAATTTTTTAAAAATCTTTTGTCAACTTTTTTGGGTATCTATTTTTTTTTCAAAAAAAAATGGCAATATATATTTGTGAGAAGGCTACTGCAATTGTCCAAAGGACAGGTGAGTTTATAAATATTAAGGATGCTACAATGGGAATGCTAAGACATTAATGGATTTGAAAGATATTCGAGAGATAAAAAGCAATGGAATGTGATCCTGCCAAGACAGAATATCCCCGTACCTCCCAGGTCCTCCTTCTTACAACTAAAAAAACTCTGAACATAACACAACAAACAAACATAGTTAGATTATGAATGGTGGAAAGAAAGAAAAATGTAAAAAGAAAAAGATCCTAAGGACCTCACAACTTGAAAAACAACACAGTAGTGAGCCCCCTGGGTTATGTTATCACCTCACACGTGTCCCAAAAAGGGTATAGGAGAAGCTTCCAATTCAGAACTGCCAAGAGAGAAAGGAAAAAAAACATTCAAGAAAAGCCTATATCCCACCAACAAGATGACTGGGAAAATGCTAGCCTAACCACAGAAAATCTCTTAAGTAATGCCCACCTTACTCCAGCCAACTGAAATTGAAATCTCAAATAAAAAACCACACACAGGAGTGCCTGGGTGGCTCAGTTGTTAAGCGACTGCCTTCGGCTCAGGTCATGATCCCAGGGTCCTGGGATCAAGCCCCGCATCGGGCTCCCTGCTTGGCAGGAAGCCTGCTTCTCCCTTTCCCACTCCCTCTGCTTGTGTTCCCTCTCTTGCCCTCTCTCTCTCTCTGTCAAATAAATAAATAAAATCTTTAAAAATAAATAAATAAAATATAAAAAACCACACACATTCCTGCCCTTCCCCACCCCTGAAATTTCAACAGGCACAGTGGAAGCTGACCATCCAAGCCACCGCAGAAGCAAAGAACATGCTCCAGTTTCCCTACCCAGTGGTTTCAGTTCCAGCAGGGCCAAGCATAGAGTTAATCTTCCATTCACTGCCTGGCAAAATCAGGCAGTGCTCTGCTCCCATTTCCCTGCCAACTGGTGTCAGTATGGCCAAGTAGGGACCTTATGATCTTCCACACCTCTCTGATGGAAGTGGGAAGCAGCACTCTAATTCCCCTGAAGGGTTAGTGTTGGCAAACTCAACTTCCACCCTCACCCAGCAGCAATGGACTGGCCAAGGTGGTGTGATTCAGGCTAGTTAGCACTCTACCTTCTTCCTACCCCTGTGTCAGTGAAGCTCAATGAGAAGTTTATTTTTTTTCCCAAATACTTTTATTTTATTTTTTCAGTGTTACAAGATTCACCATTTATGTACCACACCCAGTGCTCCATGCAATACGTGCCCTCCTCAATACCCACCACTAGGCTCGCCCATCCCCCCACCCCCTCCCCTCCAAAACCCTCAGTCCCTTGTTCTGAGTTCAGTCTCTCATGGTTCTTCACCCCTCCGATTTCCTCCAATTCATCCCTCCCTTATTTTTTTTTAATTGAAGTATAGTTTAATTGACATACAATATTTTTATTATGTTCAATTAGCCAGCATACAGTACATCATTAGTTTTTGATGTAGTGTTCAACGATTCACTAGTTGCATATAACGCCGAGTGCTCATCACCACATGTGTCATCCTTAATACCCATCACCCAGTTACCCTATCTCCCCACCCCTCTCCCTTCAGTAACTCTCAGTTTGGTTCCTGGAGTCCAGAGTCTCATAGTTTGTCTCCCTCTCTGATTTCTTCCCATTCAGTTCTCCCTCCCTTCCCCTATGGTCCTCGATGCTATTTCTTATGTTCCACATATGAGTGAAACCTTATGATAATTGTCTTTCTCTGCTTGACTTATTTCACTTAGCATAATCCCCTCCAGTTCCATCCATGTCGATGCAAATGGTAGGTAGTCATGCTCTCTGATGGTTGAGTAATATTCCATTGTATATATGAACCACATCTTCTTTATCCATTCATCTGTTGAAGGGCATCTCGGCTCGTTCCACAGTTTGGCTATCATGGACTTTGCTGCTATGAACATCGGGGTGCAGGTGCCCCTTCTTTCACCACATCTATATCTTTGGGGTAAATACCTAGTAGTGCAATTGCTGGGTCATTGGATACCTCTATTTTCAATGTCTTGAGGAACTTCCACACTGTTTTCCAGAGTGGTTGTACCAGCTGGCATTCCCATCAACAGTGTAATAGGGTTCCCCTTTCTCCACATCCTTTCCAACATCTGTCATTCCCTGTCTTGTTAATTTTTGCCATTCTAACTGGTGTAAGGTGGCATCTCACTGTGGTTTTGATTTTTATTTCAGTGATGGCTAGGGATGTTGAACTTTTTTTGATGTGTCTGTTACCATTTGTATGTCTCCTTTGGAGAAGTGTCTGTCCATGTCTTCTACCCATTTCTTGACTGGATTATTTGTTTTGGGGGTGTTGAGTTTAAGAAGTTCTTTACAGATCTTGGATACCAGTCCTTTATCTATAAAGTCATTTGCAAATATCTTCTCCCATTCCGTGGTTTTTCTTTCAGTTTTGTTGACTGTTTCCTTTGCTGTGCAAAAGCTTTTTATCTTGATGAAGTCCCAAAAGTTCATTTTCGCTTTTGTTTCCCTTGCCTTTAGAAATGTCTTGAAAGAGGTTACTGCCGATGTTCTCCTCTAGGATTTTGATGGATTCCTGTCTCACATTTAGGTCGTTCATTCATTTTGAGTTTTTCTTTATGTATGGTGTAAGAGAATGGTCCAGTTTCATTCTTCTGCATGTGGCTGTCCAGTTTTCCCAGCACCGTTTATTGAAGAGACTGTCTTTTTTCCATTGGATATTCTTTCTTGATTTGTCAAAGATTAGTTGACCATAGAGTTTAGAGTCCATTTCTGGGGTCTCTATTCTGTTCAATTGATCTATGTGTCTGTTTTTGTGCCAGTAGCATGTTGTCTTGATGATCACAGCTTTGTAATATAGCTTGAAGTTAGGCATGGTGAAAACTGAGCTTTGGTTTTCTTTTTCAACAATTCCCTGGCCATTCAGGGTCTTTTCTGGTTCCATACACATTTTAGGATTGCTTGTTCCAGCTCTGTGAAAAAGGCCAATGGTATTTTGATAGGGATTACATTGAACGTGTAGATTGCTCTGGGCAGCATAGACATTTTAACAATGTTTATTCTTCCAATCCACGACATTGGAATGTTTTTCATCTCTTTGTGTCTTCCTCAATTTATTTCATAAGTGTTCTGTAATCTCTAGAGTATAGATCCTTTACCTCTTTGGTTAGGTTTATTCCTAGGTATATGTTATAGTTTTGGGTGCTATTGTAAATAGAGTTGATTCCTTAATTTCTCTCTCTTCACTCACATTGTTAGTTTATAGAAATGCAACTGATTTCCATGCATTGATTTGGTAACCTGCCACATTGCTGAACTGTTGTTATCAGTTCTACTAACTTGGGGGTGGAGTCGTTTGGATTTTCCACATAAAGTAACATGTCAACTGTGAAGAGAGAGAGTTTGACTTCTTCTTTGCCAATTTGAATGCCTTTGATTTCTTTTTGTATTATTTCTGAGGCTAGAACTTCTAGTACTATGCTGAACAAAAGTGGTGAGAGTGGGCATCCCTTTCGTGTTCCTGATCTTAAGGGAAAAGATCTGTTTTTTACCCATTGCAAATGATATTTGCTGTGTGCTTTTCGTACATGGTTTTTATGATATTGAGGTATGTTCCCTCTATCCCTATATTTTGAAGAGTTTTAATCAGGAAAGGATGTTGTATTTTGTCAAATGCTTTTTCTGCATCAATTGAGAGGATCATATGGTTCTTGCCTCCTTTTTTTATTATTAACATATAATGTATTATTTGTTTCAGGGTACAGGTCTGTGAATCATCAGTCTTACACAATTCACAGCACTCACCATAGCACACAGCCTCCCCAATGTCCATAACCCAGCCATCCTATCCCTCCCCCACCCCCAGCAACCCTCAGCTTGTTTCCCGAGATTAAGAGTCTCTTATGGTTTGTCTCCCTCTCTAGTTTCATCTTGTTTCGTTTTTTTTCCTCCCTTCCCCCCACAGCCCCCCACCCTGCCTCTCAAATTCCTCATATCAGAGAGATCATATGATAATTATCTTTCTTTGATTGACTTATTCTTGTCTCTTCTTTGTTAATGTGATCTATCACGTTGATTGATTTGCAAATGTTGAACCACCCTTCCATCCCAGGAATAAACCCCACCTGGTCATGGAGAATAATCCTTTTAATATACTGTTGGATCTTGTCGAGTATTTTGGCATCCATGTTCATCATGGGTATTGGTCTGTAATTCTCCTTTTTGATGGGGTCTTTGTCTGGTTTGGGGATCAGGGTAATACTGGCTTCATGGCACAAGTTTGGAAGTTTTCCTTCCATTTCTATTTTTTGGAAGAGCTTCAGTAGGATAGGTATGATTTCTTCGTTAAATGTTTGGTAGAATTCCCCTAGGAAGCCATCTGGCCCTGGAGTCTGGTTTTTGGGGAGGTCTTTGATTACTGCTTCAATTTTGTTACTGGTTATTGGTCTATTCAGACTGTCTATTTCTTCCTGTTTCAGTCTTAGTAGTTTATAAGTTTCCAGGAAGGCATCCATTTTTTCCAGGTTGCTTAATTTGTTGGCATATAGTTGCTGATAATAATTTCTAATAATTGTTTCTATTTCCCTGGTGTTAGTCATGATCTCTTCCTTTTCATTCATGATTTTGATTTGGGTCCTTTCCCTTTTCTTTTGGGTAAGTCTGGCCAGAGGTTTAACAATCTTATTACTTCTTTATTCTTGAAAGATATGAATTTAGTGCCATCATATTGCCTGCAAAGTCCCTGTTTCTATAGATTCTCTCTTTAAATTTCTGATCTATATTACTCTTGGGGTCTTTCTTCTTTTATAGAATCCCCCTTAATAATATTTCTTGCAGGGCTGGCTTGGTGGTCACATATTCTTTCAGTTTCTGCCAGTCCTGGAAACTCTTTATCTCTCCCTCCATTCTAAATGACAGCCTTGCTGGATAAAGTATTCTTGGCTGCATGTTATTCTCATTTAGTATCCTGAATAGGTCTTGACAGACCTCTCTTGCTTGCCAGGTCTCTGTGGATAGGTCTGATGTTATTCTGATGTTCCTTCCTCCATATGTAAGAAATCTTTTCCCCCTAACTGCTCTCAGGATTAGGTTCCCTGGCTCTAAGATTTGCAAGTTTCACTATTATATCCCGAGGTGTTGGTCTAATTTTATTGATCTTGGGAGGGGTCCTCTCTGCTTCTTGAACATGAATGCTTGTTTCCTTCCCCAGATTAGGGAAGTTCTCCGCTATGATTTGCTCAAATAAACCTTCTAGTCCTCTCTCTCTCCACCCCCTCAGGGATCCCAATAATTCTGACATTGGAACATTTCATGGCATCATTGATCTCTCCAAGTCTGTTCTCATGGGTTTCTAGCTGCCTATCCCTATCCTTCTCGGCTTTCTTCCTTTCTATCAGCTTATCTTCTAGATCACTGATTCATTGTTCTGCCTCATTTACCCTGGCTGTTAAGGAGTATCCAGTGTAGACTGCATCTCATTCATAACATTTTTAAGTTCGGCCTGATTAGATCTCATTTCTGCCCTTTGGGATTCTATATTGTCACTAATGCTTTTCTCAAGCCTAGCTATTGACTTCATTATTGCTACCCTGAAGTCTATCTCTGACATCTTGCTTATGTCCATATCCATTAGATCTGTGGCAGAGGGCATTGTCTCTGGTTCTTTGTTGGGCGTTCCTCTTCCTAGGCATTCTGTTGAGGGGTGGTTGAGGGAATGTACAGAATCCAAAATATCAACCACAACCCAAGCAAAATGCACCTACAAAGAAATCCAAAGTGGTCAAAACTATCACTGATACACTACCAAAGCCAAGATGATCCAAAAAAATAAAAAAGAAAGAAAAAAGAGAAGAAAAAAAAAAAGAGCGGCGTGGGGAGAGAATTTATAATCTCTCAGGGTGGACACAGCAGGGTGATCTGCCTGTTCCTGCTTGATTTTTGGTCTGTGTGTTAGAAGACACTATATCCCAAAATTGTAAGGAAATCAGAATATAATTTTGGGATATAGTGTCTTCTAACACACAGACCAAAAATCAAGCAGGAACAGGCAGATGTGTGTGTGTGTGTGTGTGTGTGTGTGTGTGTGTGTGTGTGTCTCAAGATAAAATTGAATAGAGTGAAAAACAGGCTAGTATGGTGTATAAATCTATAAAACATGTATGTGAAAAAGAAAATAAAAGTTAAGAAATGACTTTAAAACATAGGTTGGGAAATATGAATCTATTTGAAACAGATCAGAGATATAAAAAAAAAAGAAAAGAGAATGAATAAAAAACTAAAAGAGAAATGTAAAATTTTAGCCTGAAATGTAAGCAAGTCATTAGGGAACACCTGGAGTTGCCTAGATTATCTTCCCCTGGTGCTGGAGTTTTATTTTCCTGTGGGAAATAAGTTTAAGCTTATTCACCTGTTCTTCCAGTCTGTCTTCCTGGGAAGGGGCCTGCTGCTCAGCTTCTCGGGCACCTTTGCCTGGGTGGAGTAGCCCCACCCTTATCAGGGGGATAGGCTTAATGTGAGCTGGTTGGCTGCACAGCTTTTGTTCCCTGGCATCTTTGTGCTTCTCTTTAGAGGGTCAGAGCTAACATGGCCCTGAGGGAATCTCCAGCCCAGAGCCACAATGTCGGGGTCCACACCCCTCAACAGATCCTCCAGTTCAATCTGTTTCCATCTCTGCCTGTACCAAACTCCACAGACTCACGCATCTTCTCGGGGAGGGGCCTGCTGCATTGATTCTCAAATGTCTTTGCCCCAGGTGGAACTGCACCACCCTTGCCTGGGGCCAGGCTAAGTAATCTATTCCCATTTGCTCTCTGTGGCTTTTGTTCCCTGAAGGGTTTCTGCGCAGCTTTAGAGGATGAGAATGAAAATGGCGGCCTCCCAATCTCTGGCCCTGGAGGAGCTGAGAGCTCAGGGCCCCACTCCTCTGTGAGCCAACAGAGAAAAGCAGTCAATCACTCCTGTCACTCCTAGTCTCCCTAGTCTCCAGCACTCCATGCTCACCTGGCCTATGACTGTGAATTTCTATCTCTGGCACATGACCCCATTTGGAGTTCCCAAACCCAGCAGATTCCTGCTGCACACTCCTGCGCTGCTCCTCCCAGGGGAGGAAGGGGAGTTTCCCCAGTTCTGCCACTTGTTGGGCCCCTGCTTGAAGAGAAGTGGCCCGACTGTGCCACAGATCACAGTTTATGGCAACCCAGAGCTGAGAGCCCACTCCTGGGCTCACTCTTTGTGGCCAGCTTCCCTGCTCCAATACCTGGGAGCTCTGCTGCACTCAGGCACCCCTGGTC
The DNA here is from genome assembly GCA_028534135.1 of Potos flavus. Lineage (NCBI taxonomy): Eukaryota > Metazoa > Chordata > Mammalia > Carnivora > Procyonidae > Potos > Potos flavus. Next base: position 51,569,076 of record CM052901.1, read on the forward strand.
TTCCTGTGACCCTGAGGATCCTGAGACCACACTGTCCCAGCAAGGGTTCCACCTCCCGCTTAGCTGCCTGAGCAACGTGCCTCACTGGAGCAGATTTCTAAAAGTTCCAATTTTGTGCTCCTCTGCTCTATCACTTGTGGGTAGCCTGCTGACTAGGGCTCCCTTGACCTGCAGTCTATTTTTCATATATCGCCTCAGAGTCACTTCTCCACACCTCCTACCTTGCGGTAAATGGTCGCTTGTCTATTTGTAGAGCTGCAGCTATTCTTTTCTTCAATCTCCAGTTGAGTTCACAGGTGTTCAGAATGGTTTGATAGCTATCTAGCTGAATTCCTGGGACCAGACGAAATTAAGGTCTCCTACTCCTCTGCCATCTTGGACTGCTCCCCCCAAGTGAAAAGTTTAACCTACATTTCCACCTCCCAGCACTGAGACTGAATGAGGACATGGGAAGCAAGTCTAGGCAACACTCAGGTCCCTCCTTCACTTGTTGTCAGCAGGGTCCACTGAGAAGCTCAGCCTCCATCTCTACTCAGCATCAAAGAGGAAAATCTAGGTGGTGAGAGGCTATGCTACTTGGCACCCTACCCTCCCACTCTGTTCTCCTGGTGTCATTAAGATGCAACTGGGAACTGAGCTTCCAACTCCATCCTACAGGAACACAGAGATATTAGTCAGTTCTCCATTTACCCCTTCATGGTATCATCAGGGAACAATTAGGAGTTGAGCTTAGACCCACAGAGACAGTGATATGGTGAAAATAGTTGGTCTATTTCTGCTGGAAAGGTTTCAAAAGTGTGCAGACAGAAGATGAACTTCTACCCTATCCAACCTTTGCTCTATACCTCTAAAGGATACTGTCACTACAATAATGATTAAATATGACTCAGACTCTCATAATATAATATTCAAAATGTCCAAACTAATCATTTGTCATAATGAAGACCAGGAAAATCAGAACTTGAATGATGAAAACAATCAAAAACAATTCATTTCTGATAAATCATAAGTTTGAATTATCTGACAAGGATTTACACACAACCATCAAAAAAATGCTTCAACAAGCAATTATGTGTTACCTTAAAATAAATGAAAAAATATTAAAATCTCAACAGAGAAATAAAATTTATTAAAAAAGAAATAAATTTATAGAAAAGAACCAAATGGAAATTATAGAACTGAAATATATAATACCCAAAATAAAAACCTTACCAGATGGGTTCAACAGTAGAGTGAAGAAAGACAGAATCAGTGAACCTGAAGACAGATTAATAAAATTTGAATACAGATTGAGTAACAGAAAAGATTTTAAAAGAAAAAGATGAACAAAGTTTCAGGGACATATGGAACAATAACAGAAAAGCTAATATTCATATCATTAAACTCCCAGAAGGAGAGAATAGTAAGAGTGGAAATGAAAAATTGTCCAAAGAAACAATAAAAACTTCCCAATTTGGGGGAAACCATAAACCAAACAATTTAAAGAACTGAGAAAATCTAAAATAGGAAAAATCTGAAGAAATCTACACTACCAAAACACATCATAATTAAACTTCTGAAAATAAAAAACAAATTAAAAAATCTTGAAAGCACCTAGAGAGAAATGGTACATTACTTATAGGTGAAAATCAACTCAAAAGACAAATATATCTCTTTTGAAACTATAGAGGCCAGAAATAAGTGGCACAACATTTTTCAAGTTCTGAAAGAAATTAACTGTCAACTGCAAATTATATTCAGTAAAATTACTCTTCAGGAATGAAAAGAAAATAAAGACATCCTCAGATAAAGGAAAACTAAGAATTTGTTGCCAGTAAAACTCCCAATAAAAATTGGATACAGAAAGTACTCTTTTAGAAAAAGGAAATGATAACAAAAGAAGGCTTAGAACTTCAGAAAAGAAATGACATTGGGATTCTGGACCAAGATGGTGACTCCTGAACTCATCTCCTCCCACAGATACAATGAAAGCACAGTTAAACACGGAACAATTTCCTCTGAAAGAAATCCAGAAATTAGCTAAGGGACTCATAAACACCATAAAAATGAGAGAAAACATCAAAATGGGTAAGAAAAGCTGAGATATACTTTTAATATAATCTCCATAGACAGCACAGCAACATACAATGGGGAGGAAACTCACAACTGCCAGTTTTTCTCTAAGGAGTGAGGAATTTGGATCCAACATCTAGCATGCCAAGTTTGAAAACTTCCACCTAATGGGCAGGTCCCTAAAACACCTAGCTCTGAAAGCAAATGAGGCATGAATCCATGAGTCCCACAACACTCTACCAAAGAAACAGTCTTAATGGGCTTGCTAGGATTCAGACTGGCTATCCCCTCAGGTCTCAGTGCAGATCTCAGCCTTTCCCTGAAAAAGGCCTATTTGAATATTTTTAAGGCTGTAACCTGAGGGCCAGCCTCCTAATTTAGCACATATCTAAGTGATAACTACAATCTCCATCTGCCATACTCCAGGTCACTAGTATCTCCTTGAAAGGAGCTTGTGCACATGTATGGCACCCCAGCATTGTGGTTGCCACCCAGAGGATGCAACAATTGATTTCCTGCCACTGGTGGCCAGTGAAGCTTGCATTTATAGGTTTCAGAGTACTGTAGCAAACAAATAGTTTTTGACTGGCTGTAAACCTAGGGCCCAGTACAGAGGCACAAGTCAGAAATGCCCATCTCCCAGTCTTTCCCTAAGTCTGTTTTGCACATCTTACAAGCTGCAGCTGAGGGTCCAGCTTCCAATAAGCTTGAACTGAGGTGCTGACTGTTATCCTACCCTTTGGGACACTGACAGATACTGGCATACCTTCAACCACTGGAACCACTAAAACAAAGAAACTAGCTTGCACAATCACTAAGGTTTGAGAGAAAACTAAGAGCTAGGACAAGGCCAAATGATAATGTTCATCTTCTACATAAGGCTACTCTTTCAAGACTATGAGAGAGCTAGATGTTTTATCTGATGCACAGAAAGGTAAAATGAAGAAACGGAGAATGTTTTCCAAGCAAAATAACAAGATACACCTCCAGAAACAGCCTTTAATAAAATGGAGATAAGAGATTTACCTGATAAGGAGCTCAAAATAGTGGTCATAAAGATACTCACCAAGGTCAGGTGAACAATGCATGAACAAAGTGAAAATTTCAACAAAGAAAGTTAAAAAGTACCCAACAGAAATCACATAGGTAAAGAATATAACAACTGAACTGAAAAATTCAATAAAAGGGTTGAACAGCAGACAAGATCAAGTGGAAGAGAAAGGATAAGCAAACTTGAAGACAGGGCAGTAGAACTCATGCAATCATAGGAACAAAAAGAAAAAAATGAAAAGAAGGGGATTTATGGGATACTCTAAAGGAAACCAATATATGTTTATAGGGGTCCCAGAAGGAGGACAGAGAGAAAGGGGAAGAAAGCTTATTTAATGAAATAGTGGCTAAAATATTCCCTAAACAAGGGAAGGAAACAGCCATCTAGATCCAAGAAGCCTAGAAAGTCCAACTAAGACAATCCAAAAAGACCCATCACGCAGACACATAATTGTCAAAAGTTAAAGACAAGGAAAGAATCTTAAAAATAGCAAAAGAAAAACAACTTGTTACAGGAAGGAGAACCCCCATAACAATATCAACAGATTTTTCAGCAAAAACTTTGCAAGAAAGAAGACAGTGGCATGATATATTCAAAGAGCTGAAAGAAAAACTGTCAACAAGGAATACTCTACCCAGAAAAGTTGTCCTTCAGAATTAAAGGAGAGATCAAGCATTTCCCAGACAAGCAAAACCTGAAGGAGTTCATCACCAACACACTGGCCTTACAAAAAATGTTAAAAAGGACTTTTAAAGCTGAATGAAAGGACACTAATTAGTAACAGGAAAACACGAAAGTATAAATCACAACGGAAAAAGTAATTATATAGTTAAATTCTGAATACTATAATGTAACATTGGTGGGTAAGACACTTGTAGATTTCTATTATGAAGTTTAAAAGTGAAAGTACTAAAAACAATTACAATAATTTAATGTATACATAAGATAAAAGATGTAAATTGTGCCACTGAAGACATAAAATGGAAGTTAGAGTAAAAATACAGACCTTTAGTAGACATTCAAACTTGAGTTGCTATTAGCTTAAAATAGACTGTTAAAAATATGTTTTTTATAAGCCTTAAGGTATTCTCAAAGCAAGAACCTATAATACACACACAAGAGAGAAAGAGAGAGGAATCTAAGGATACCACTGTAGAAAATTATCAAATCACAAAGAGCAAGAGAAGAAAAAAGAAACAATTCTGGAAAAGCAGCCAGAAGACAATTAAAATTGCAGTACTAAGTCCAAACCTATCAAAAATTACTTCAGATAAATGGATTCAACTCTACAATCAAAAGGCACAGAGTGGCTGATAAAATAACCATACCCAACTATATATAATGTCTAACTATGATTCACTTCAGCTCTAAGGAATTTTCAGCTTTCACACAAGCTGAAAGTGAAGGAATAGGAAAAATATTCCACACAAAAGGAAACCAAAAGAAGGTAGGGGTAGATGTACTTATATTTGACAAAACAGACTTTCAGCCAAAAACTGAAATAAGAGACAGATAAGGTTACTATATAGTGAAAAATGGCCTAATCCAACAAGAGAATATATCATTTGTAAATACTGATGAACCCAACATAGGAACACCTAAATATATAAGGCAAATACTAACAGATCTGAAGGGAGAAACAAATGACAATGCAATAATAGTAGGAAACTTCAATATTCCACTCTCAACAACAGATATATTGCCTGAACAGAAAATGAAAAAGGAAACATGGGACTTAAACTGTATGTTAGACCAGATGGACTTAACAGATATTTACAGAACATTTCATCCAAAAGCAGCATACACAATCTTCCCAAGTGCATAAGGAATACTCCCCAGGATAGAGCATATGTTATGTCACAAAAAAGCCTTAATAAATTTAAGAAGATTGAAATGATGTCAAGCATCTTTTCCAACCACAATGGTATGAAACTAGAAATTAATTATTAAGAAGAAAAGCGGAAAATGCACAAATATGTGGAGACACTAAACATGCTACTGAATAGTCAATGGATCAAGTAAGAAATCAAAAGAGAAATTAAAAAATATCTTGAAACAACTGAAAATATAAATACAATATACCAAAACTTAATGGAATGCAGCAAAAGCAGTTCTAAGAGGGAACTTCACAGTGATAAATGACTACAATAAGGAAAAAGAAAGTACTAAAATAAACAAACTAAATTTATACCTTAAAGAACTAGAAAAAGAAAAACAACCTAAGCCTAGTAGAATGAAGGGACTAACACAATGAACTAACAATAAACTAGTTAAATGAAACAACAAAGGGGCGCCTGGGTGGCTCAGTGGGTTAAGCCTCTGCCTTCGGCTCAGGTCATGATCTCGGGGTCCTGGGATCGAGCCCCGCATCGGGCTCTCTGCTCAGCAGGGAGCCTGCTTCCCCCCCCCTCTCTGCCTGCCTCTCTGCCTACTTGTGATCTCTCTGTCTCTGTCAAATAAATAAATAAAATCTTAAAAAAAAAATGAAACAACAAAGATTCAAGTGGAAATAGAGACTAAAATAGAGATCAACAAAACTGAGACATGGGTGTTTTTCCTAAAGATAAACAAAACAGACAAACCCTTATCTAGGCTTACCAAGAAAATAAAATGAGGATTCTTTTTGTTTAAGATTTTATTTATTTTAGAGAAAGAGAGAGAGAATGCATGAGATGGGGGAGGGGCAAAGGGAGAGAGAGGGGAAGCAGACTCTGAGCAGGGAGCCTGACACAGGGTTTGATCTCAGGACCCCAAGATCATGACCTGAGAGTAAATCAAGAGTCAGATGCCTAACTGACTGAGCCACCCAGGCACCCCAAGAAATAAGGATTCTAATAAACAAAATTAGAAATGAAAGAGGAGAATTTCCAACTGATGCCCCAGAAATACAAAACACCATAAGAGAGTACTATGCCAAGTTAAAAAAGGTAGAAGAAATGAATATATGCCTAGAGATATACAACCTACAAAGACTGAATCATGAATAAATAGAGAATATGAACAGATCAATGATGAGTAAGGACATTGAATCAGTAATAAAAAACTTACCAATAAAGAAAAGTCCAGGACCTATCAGCTTTACTGGTGAGTTATACCAAACATTTAAAGAATTAATAGCAATCCTCAAACACTTTCAAAAATAGAAGAAAATACTTCAAAATTCATTTTATGAGACCAACATTACAATACTACATCAGACAAATATAGTACAAGAAAAGAAAATTACAGGCCAATATCCCCAAGAAACATAGATGCAAAAAATCCTCAACAAAAAATTAGCAAACCAAATTCAACAATACATTAAAAGGATCATACACTATGATCAAGTGGAATTTATTCCAGGAATGCAAGGATGGTTCAATATCCGCAAATCAGTGTGATACACCACATTAACGAATTGAAGGATAAAAATCATATTAAAAAAAATCATATGATCCTCTCAACAGATGTAGAAAAAACGTGACAAAATTAAACATCCATTCACAATAAAAAAAAAAAATACTCTCAACAAACTGGTTAGAGAGTGAACATACCCCGACATAATAAAGGCCATATATGACATGCTCACAGCCAACACTATTCTCAACAGTAAAAAGCTGCAAGTTTTTCTACTAAGATCAGTTACAAGACAAGGATATCAACTCTTGCCACTTTTAGTCAACATAGTCCATGGAGTACTAGCCAGAGCAATTAGGGAAGAAAAAGAAAAGGCATCCAAATCATAAAGAAGTAAAACCATCCCTATTTTCAGATGATACATTATATGTAGAACATTCTAAGGACTACACCAAAAAAATTGTTAGAAATCATAATTGAGGGTGCTTGGGTGGCTCAGTCAGTTAAGCGTCTGCCTTCAGACCAGATCATGATCCCAGAGTCCCGGGATCAAGCCCTGCATTGGGCTACTCGCTCGGCAAGGAGCCTGCTTTTCCCTCTCCCCCTGCCTGCCACTCCCCTTGCTTGTGCTATGTGTGTGTGTGTGTGTATGTGTGTGTGTGCATCAGTCAAATAAATAAATAAAATCTTTAAAAAATAAATAATAATTGAATTCAGTAAAGTTACAGCATACAAAATCAATATACAAAAATAAGCTGTGTGGGGTACCTGGGTGGTGCAGTTGGTTGAGCATCTGACTCCTGGGTTTGGCTCAGGTCATGATCTCAGGGTCATGGGATTAAGCCCCGTGTTGGGCTCCGTGTTCACTGCGGAGTCTGCTTGGGATTCTTTCTCTCTCTCTCTCTGCCCCTCCCCACTCAAATAAATAAATAAATCTTTTTTTTTAAGTTGTGTTTCTATACATTGATAACAATCTAAAAGAGGAACTAAGTAGACAATCCCATTTATGACTGCATCATAAAGAATAAAATACTAAGGAATAAATTTAACCAAGGTGAAGGATGTGTTTATTGAAACTGTAAGACATTATTGAAAGAAACTGAGGAAAACACAAATAAATGGAAACATAGTCTGTGCCCATGAATTGGAAGAATTAACGTTGTTAAAATATCTATAACTATCACAGAATCTACAGATTCAACGCAACCCCTATAAAAACTCTAGTAACATTTGTCACATTAATAAAACAAACAATTCTAAAATTTCTATGGAACGACAGAAGACTCTAAATAGCCAAAGAAATCCTGACAAAGAAAAAAGGAGAGACATAACACTTCCTCTTTTCAATCTGTACTACAATGCTATAGTAATCTAAACACTATGGTATTAGCACAGAAACAAATACATAAATCAGTGGAACAGAATATGGATCCCAGAAATAAACAGGACATATGGTCAATTAATTTATATTATAGGAGCCAAGAATATATAAGAGGAAATGGATAATCTCTTCTAAATAGAAAACTGGGCAGCCATGTGCAAAAGAGTGAAACTGAACCACTATCCTGCACCATACACAAAAATCAATAAAAAATGAGTTAGTGACTTCAACATAAGAACTGAAATCACAAAAATCCTAGGAGAAAACATAGGGGGTAAGCCTCTTAACATAGTTGTTGCAATGATATTTTGGATTTGACACCAACAACAAAGGCACCAAAAGTAAAAATAAGTGGGACTACATCAAACTAAAATCTTCAGCATAGCAAATTAAACAAAAAAGTTAAAAGGTGGGGTGCCTGGGTGGCTCAGTTGGTTAGGCGGCCAACTCTTGGTTTCGGCTCAGGTCATTATCTTGCAGTTGTGGGATTGAGCCCCATGTCAGGCTGTGACAGTGTGGAGTCTGCTTCAGATTCTCTCCCCTCTCCCTCTCATTCTGTCTCTCAAATAAATACAATCTTTTTTAAAAAGTTAAAAGGAAACCCATGGAATGGGAGAAAATATTTGGAAATCATATATCTGATAAAAGATTAAAATATATGAGGAACTCATATAATTCAATAGCAAAATAGTAACTCAATTTAAAAAATGAGCAGAACAGCTGAATAGACATATTTCCCAAGAAAACATACAAATGCCCAACAGGTACATAAAAAGATGATCAACATGACTAAACATCAGAGAAATACAAACCAAAACTACATGAGATATTACCCCACACACATCAGAATAGCTATCATCACACTTTTTTTGTATTTTAATTCCAATATAGCTAAAATACAGTGTTACATTAGTTTCAGCTGTACAATATAGTGATTCAACAATTCCATACATCACCCAGTGCTCATCACAACAAGTACACTGTTTAATCCCAATCATCTATTTACCTCATCCCCCCCATCCTCTTCCCATTTGGTAACCAAAAGTTTGTTTTCCATATTTAGCATTTGTTTCTTGGTTTCTCTCTTTTTCCTTTCTGAATTTCTTTTGTTTCTTAAATTCTACATATGAGTGAAATCATATGGTATTTGTCTTTCTCTGACTTACTTCACTTAGCATTATATTCTCTAGCTCCATCCATGTCATTATAAATAGCAAGATTTCACTCTTTTTCATGGCTGAATAATATCCTATCATACATATATACCACACCTTTACCCATTCATCTATTGATGTATACTTGGGCTGCTTCCATAATTTGGCGATTGTAAATAAGGCTACAATACACAAAGGGGTGCATGTATCCCTTTGAATTAGTGTTTTTGTATTTTGGGGGTAAATAGTGTGGTTACTGGACTATAGGGGAGTCCTATTTTTAACATTATGAGGAGCCTCCATACCACTTTCCACAGTGGCACCAGTTTGCATTCCCACCAACAGAGCAAGAGGGGTCCTTTTTCTCTACATCCTAGCCAATGTTTGTTGTTTATTGTGTTTTTTATTTTAGCCATTCTGACAGGTGTGAGGTGGTATCTCATTATAGTTTTGATTTGCATTTCCCTGATGACTAGTGATATTGAGCATCTTTTCGTGTGTCTGTAATCCATGTATATGTCTTTCTTGGAGTAATCAACATAAACTTCACATCTTATATAAAAATTAACTCAAAATGGACCATAGAAAACTGAAAAATTAAAAATGGACCATAGAAAACTGAAAATTAAAACTATAAAGCTTTTAGAAAAAAAATCACAGATCAGGATCTAATATAGGCAATGAGTTCTTAAACTTCATACCAAAAGCACAATCCATAAAATGAAAAATTAATAAATTTGACCTCCTCAAACTTTTTAAAAAAGATTTTACTTATTTGAGAGAGAGAGTGAGAGAGCACAAGCAGGGGGAGCGGCAGAGGGAGAGAGAGAAGCGGGCTCCCCAAAGAGCAGGGAGCCCGATGTGGGGCTTGATCCCAAGACCCTGGGATCACGACCTGAGCCAAAGGCAGGTGCTTAACCAACTGAGCCACCCAGGTGCCCCTGACCTCCTCAAACTTAAAAAGTTTTACTCTGCATAAGACCCTGTGAGGAGGACGAAAAAGACAAGCATAGGCTGGAAGAAAATCTTTACAAAATACATATCTGACAATCGACTAATACCTAGAATATATAAAGAACTCTCAAAAGTCAAGTTAAAAATCCAAACAACCCAGGGGCACCTGGGTGGCTCAGTCGTTAAGCACCTGCCTTCAATTCAGGTCATGAGCAGGGAGCCTGCCTCTCCCACTGACCGTCTCCCTGCTTGAGTTCCCTGTCTCGCTGTCTCTCTCTCTGCCAAATAAATAAATAAAATCTTAAAAAAAAATCCAAACAACCCAATTACAAAACAGGGGAAAGACATGAACAGACCATTCACAGAAGAGGATACATAGATGGCAAATAAACACATGAAAAGATATACAACACTATTAGTCATTAGGGAAATGCACAAGGAGATAACATGACACACCTAATCAAAATGGCTAATAAGAAATAGTAATAACACTAAATGCTGGCAAAGATGTAAAGAAACTGGACTAATCATACATTTCTGGTGTGAATTTCATCCACTCTGTAAAATAGTATGGGAGTTTCTTACAAAACTAAACATGCACTTACTGATATGCTCAGCACTTTTGGGCACTTATCCCAGAGAAAGAAAACTTATGTCCACAATAAAAACCTGTACATGGATATACATAACTCCTTATTTGTAAAAGCCAAAAACTAGAAATGACTCGGATGTCCTTCAACATGTAAACAGTTTTAAAAACTGTAGTACATTCATACCATGGTATACTATTTGGGAATAAAAAGAATCAAACTACTGACTCACACAACAACTTCAATGGATCTCAGGGGAATTACGCTAACTGAAAAAAGCCTATTTAAAAAATTTACATCCTGCATTATTCTATTTGTAAACATTCTTGAAATAGCAAAAATATAGGTTAAAGAATAAACTACTAGTGTCAAGGATTAGAAAAAGAGGGAAGGAAGTTGCTGTGGGTATAAAAGTGTGGTACAAGGGATACTTGCAATGGAATATCTTAACTGTTAGTCGTCACATTAAGCTACACATGTGATAAAACTTTGTATAACACTATACAAATTAGTGCAAGTAAAAACTGATGAAATCTGGGGACGCCTGGGTGGCTCAGTTGGTTAAGCAGCTGCCTTCAGCTCAGGTCATGATCCCAGGGTCCTGGGATCGAGTCCCACATCGGGCTCCTTGCTTAGCGGGGAGCCTGCTTCTCCCTCTGCCTCTGCCTGCCAGAGTGCACGCGCTCTCTCTCTCTCTCTCTCTCTCACTCTCTCTCTGACAAATAAATAAAACAAAAAGAAAATTCCTTTAAAAAAAAAAACTGGTGAAATCTGAATAATGTCAATGGATTTTATCAAAGTCAATTTCCTGACTGTATATTGTACTATAGTTATGCAAAATGTTCCTTTTGGGGTAAAGTGTATAAATTGTACATTTAAGTTCACAGTGATCTCAAAATTAAAAAATTGTACAAAATCAGTAAAACTTAGTGAATTGATGTGAACTTCAGGCTACCACCAACAGAGATAGTAACTAGAAAATAAAGGAAAAAAAGAAACTTTGGTGGGCTAAGTGATGAGTTCAGTTCGGGTATATTTTTCCTGAAATGTCCATATTAGCATTCTTTACTTACCTTCACATATTTAGACTCATTCCCTCCTTAAATATGCAACCTAAAGATTTTGGCATCAAATCATTTGTTTCATATTGCAATATATAAATGTATCAAATCAGAGGTGCCTGGATGGCTCAGTCGGTTAAGCCTCCTATTCCTGATTTCGGCTCAAGTCATGATCTCAGAGTCTTGAGATCAAGCCCCACGTTGGGCTCTGTGCTGGGCATGGAGCCTGCTTAGGACTCTCTCTCCTTCTCCCTCTACCCCTCCCCACCACTTGTGTGCTCTCTCTCTAAAAAAAAAAGTATCAAATCAACATGTTATACACTTTAAACTTACACAATGTTATAGAGTAATTCTATCCGAATATTTTAAAAAAAAAACATTTTCTTAGAATTTGAGGTTAAAATTTTTGTCTTGTTTTTATACAACAAAATGGTTTATCCACAAAACAAAATAATGAAGCTCTAAGAGAATATACTTTTTCAGGCTGCGAATGTAGTTGGAGTTGGACCATTTGGAGAAACTGGCATAGTAACCACATCAGCAACTGTACCAGCAGTAGTACCAATGCTACATGAAGTTGAAAACAAAGTTCCTGCCAAATTGGCATCATCTTGCATTGCTATTCAATGGGAGGAACCAGACTGTCATGGCTCTCCAATCACTGGATATAATATTGAATATGGAGATAGAAAAATTCTGACTGTTGAAAGAGTAACAGAGTGTCTTCTGAAAAATCTACAGCCTGATACCACATACAGGCAAGCTGCTTATATCTTACTTTGGGTAGATGAAGTTTTTTTGAGAATTTTGAACAAATCTACATTTCTTCATTTTATATAATATACACACTTTTTGAAAGAGAATTTTACTGTTTTAGAAAAATTTGGCATTACTAAATCTACATTTCTTTGTTTTATATAGTCTACACATTTCTTGAAAGAGAATTTTACTATTTTAGAAAAATTTTGCATTACTAAGATCCAGTTTCTCCTCATCAAAGACTGTCGATACTGATTATGCAAATTCAAGATTTTGGCCTCAAAAATTTGTCTATAATGATCAGTGTAATATGATGGTCAATATCTTTTCATAGGGTGACTAGGAGCATAGTTTAAATGTAGAAATTTATTTTCCTTTCTAAATCCAAATTAATAGTTTAATTTGTTTTCTTACCACTAGAATCAGAATTCAAGCTATCAATCATTATGGACTAAGCCCTTTTAGCCAATCAATAAGAACCAAAACCAAGCCACTACCACTTGATCCTCCTCATCTTGATTGTGTGGTCTATGGATACCAGAGCCTCAAATTGAAATGGGGTAGCTCTTCAAGCAAAGGATTACATTCCAACCTTATAAGCTACAATTTGTTAATAGGAGATCGATCTGGAAGGTAAGCTATTTGTACAATTTAACATGTATTCTAATAAAAATGTTTTAAAATTTCCTATCTTACACATATAATCCAAAGTGGTTTCAATGAACTAATAGATGCGAAAGCAGTATATCATGTTAGATATACTTTCTTAAATTCCTAATGATAATTTAGCTATTTTTGCTCTTCCAAAACACTTCTTCCTTTATATAACACACATTAATACCAAGGAATAGAAGTTACCAAAGGAATATGAAAGCCAGCACCTTGCCATTATGATATTTACAACCTGATCTTTTTTTTCCTTTTGTCTCATACCCACCAGGCTTCGAGTTGATTTATTTAGGCTTTACTGAGGACCCAGTTTCAAGTCAGTTATGTAGAATTACTTGTACCTAAATGACCTTTGATTAATAATATTGCTTCTCCCATCTTGATTCCCACTCCCAGATTTTCTATCATTTACCATGGACGTTGTCAGACTCACAAAGTGCACAAACTGAGTGAATATACGGAATACAAATTTAAAATCCAAGCATGTAATGAAGCTGGTGAGGGGCCACTGTCTGGTATCTATACTTTCACTACAACCAAAACTCCACCACCCACACTTAAAGGTAAGTATTATAAGCCAGACAATGAAGGTTGCGTTAATATGAGCTCTAATAGCTCATATACGAAATTCTGCAGTACAGTCTATTTTAAATATTAAAAAATAGCAAAAGACTCTAGTACTTAATTATGGGTTCAAAGTGCAATTTACAATTTAATAAAACTGAAAATTATAATGTTTTACTTTTTAAAAAGTTTTATTTAAATTCATTAGTTAATGTACAGTATACTATTAGTTTCAGGTATACAATATAGTGCAACACCCGGTACCCATCACAAGTACACTCCTTAATCCCCATGACCTATTTAATCCATCACCCCACCCACCTCCCCTGTGGTAACCATCAGTTTGTTCTCTATAGTTAAGAGTCTGTTTCTTTAAGTCTCACTTTTTTTTTCCTTTGCTCATTTATTTTGTTTCTTAAATTCCACATATGAGTGAAATATGGTATTTGCCTTTCTCTGACTGACTTATTTCACTTGGCATAATACTCTCTAGCTCCATCCACATCCTTGTAAATGGCAAGATTTTGTTCTTATTTGTGGTTGAATAATATTCCACTGTAAATAATACTGCTTCTTTATCCATTCACCAATTGATGGATGTTTGGGTTATTTCCATCATTAGGCTATTGTAGATAATGCCGCAATACACATCAGGATGTATGTATCCCTTTGAATTAGTGTTTTGTATTCCTTGGGTAAATACCTAGTACTGCAAATGCTGGATCATAATGCAATTCTTTTTTTTTTTTATTTAAATTTTGTTAATTAACATACAGTATAATATTGGTTTCTGAAGTAGAGTTCAGTGATTCATTACTTACATACGACACCCAGTGCTCATCACAAGTGATGTCTTTAATACCCATCACCTATCTAGCCCATCCTCCACCCACATCCCTCCATCCACCCTAAGTCTGTTCTCTATCATTAAGAGTCACTTACGGCTTGTTTCCCTCTCTCCCTTTTTTTTCTTTTCCCCCTTTCCATATGTTCATGTTTTCTGTCTTAAATTCTACATATGAGTGAGATCACATGGTATTTGTCTTTCTGTGACTGACTTATTTCACTAAGCATAATACACTTTAGCTCCATCTACATCATACCAAATAACAAGATTTCATTCTTTTTGATGGCAGAATAATATTCCATTGTATGATATACCACTTCTTATTTATCCATTTATCAGTCAATGTACATCTGGGCTCTCTCCACAGTTTGGCTATTGTTGTTAATGCTGCTATAAACAATGGGTTGCATATACTCCTTCAAATCTGTATTTTTTTATCCCTTGGGTAAATACTTACTTGTGCAATTTCTGGATTGTAGGGTAGTTCTACTTTTTAACTTTTTGAGGAACCTCCAAACTGTTCTTCAGAGTGGTTGCACCAGTTTCCATTCCCACCAACATGTAAGAGGGTTCCCCTTTCTCCATATCCTCACCAACACCTATTGTTTCTTATGTTAATTTTAGACAATCTGACCAGTTGTTTCTTGTATCCTTGACTTTAGCCATTCTGTCAGATGTGGTGTGATATCTCATTGTAGTTTTGATTTGAATTTCCCTGATAATCAGTGATGTTGAGCAACTTTCCATATGCCTGTTGGCCATCCGTATGTCTTCTTCGGAAAAATGTCTACTCATTTCTTCCCACTTTTAATTAGATTATTCATTTGTTATATGTTGAGTTTCATAAGGTATTTATATATTTTGGATATTAACCCTTTATCAAATATGCCTTTGCAGATATTGTCTCCCATTCAGTAAGTTGCCTTTCAGTTTTGTTTCCTTTACTGTGTAGGAACTTTTTATCTTGATGAAATCTGAATAGCTTATTTTTAATTTTGTTTCACTTGCCTCAGGAGACATGTCTAGAAAAAAGTTGCCATAGCTGATGTCAAAGAATTTACTGCTTCTTTTTTCCTCTATTTTTTTTTTAAGATTTTATTTATTTATTTGACAGAGAGAGAGATCACAAGTAGGCAGAGAGGCAGGCAGAGAGGGAGGGGGAAGCAGGCTCCCCGCTGAGCAGAGAGCCGGATGCAGGGCTGGATCCCAGGACCCTGAGATCATGACCCAAGCCAAAGGCAGAGGCTTTAACCCACTGAGCCACCCAGGCGCCCCTCCTCTACGATTTTTATAATTCCCTCTCTCACGTTTAGGTCTTTAAACCATTTTGAATTCATTTTCATGTATGGTATAAGAAAGTGGGCCAGTTTCATTATTTTGCATGTTGCTGTCCAGTTGTCCCAACACCATTTGTTGAAGAGAATTTTTCCCACTGGATATTCTTTCCTGCTTTGTTAAAGAATAATTGGCCAAATTTGATTTGGTCATTGACCAATTTTCATTTCTGGGTATTCTATTCTGTTCCATTTATCTATGTGCTTATATTTGTGCTAGTACCATACTGTTTTGATCACTATAGCTTTGTAATGTAATTTCAAATCTGGGATTGTGATAACTCCAGCATTGCTTTTCTTTTTCAAAACTGCTTTGGCAATTCAGGGTCTTTTACGTTTCCATACAAATTTGAGGATTGTTCTAGCTCTGTGAAAAATGCTGGTGGTATTTTGATGAGGGATTGCATTAAACGTGTAGATTGCTTTGGGTAATATAGACGTTTTAACAATATTTGTTCTTCCAATCCATGAGCATGGAATGTCTTTCCATTTCTTTGTGTCATCTTCAGTTTCCTTTATTAATGTTTTATAGTTCTCACAGTACAGTTCTTTCATCTCTTTGGTTAGGTTTATTCCTAGGGATCTGATGGTTTTTAGTGCAATTATAAATGAAAGGGATTCCTTAATTTCTCTTTCTGCTGCTTCGTTATTGGTGTATAGAAATGCAACAGATTTCTGTGCATTGATTTTGTATCCTGTAACTTTTCTGAATTTGTACATCAGTTCTAGCAATTTTTTGGTGGATTCTTCTGGACTTTACATTTGCAGACTTGTATCTGCAAAGAGTAAGAGTTTGATTTTTTCCTTACTAATTTGGATGCCTTTTATTTCTTTTTGTTTTCTGACTGCTGAGGCTGAGACTTCCAGTATTATGTTAAATAACAGTGGTGAGAGTGGACATTCCTGTCTTCTTCCTGGCGATAGGGGAAAAGCTCTGTTTTTCTCCAGTGAGGAGAATATTAGCTCTGGGTTTTTCATATATAGCCCTTATTATGTTGAGGTATGTGCCCTCTAAATCTACTTTATTCGGGACTTTTATCACAAATACGTGTATTTTGTCAAATGCTTTTTATACATCCATTGAAATAATCATATATGGTTCTTGTCCTTTCTTTGATTAATGTGGTGTATCACAGTGACTGATTTGGGAATACTGAACCACACTTGCAACCCTGGAATAAATCCCACTCAATTGTGCTAAGTGATTATTTTAATGTGTACTTGGACTCAGTTTCCTAGTATTTTTTTGAGCACTTTTGCATCTGTGTTCATCAGGGATGTTGGCCTGTAGTTCTCTTTTTTAACGGAGTCTTTCTCTGGTTTTGGTATCAGGGTACTGCTGGCTTCAAAGAATAAGTTTGGGAATTTTCCTTCCTTTTCTGTTTTTTTTTTTAGAATAGTTTAAGAAGAAGGTGTATTAACTCTTTCCTAAATGATAGAATTCATCTGTGAAGCCATCTTGCCTGGACGTTTGTTTTTTCGGAGTTTTCTGATTACTGATTCAATTTTATTGCTGGTTATTGGTCTGCTCAAGTTCTCGATTTCTTCCTGTTTTGGTTTTGGTAGTTTATGTTTCTAGGCATTTACCCATTTCATCCAGGTTGCCCAATGTGCTGGAATATAGTTTTCATGATATTGTCTTAGAGTTGTTTGTATTTCTGTAGTGTTGTTTTTTTAGATTCTATATCATTTATTTTTGCTCTAATCTTTATTATTTCCTTCTTTCTGCTGGCTTTAGGCTCTGTGTGTTTTTTCTGGTTCCTTTAGATGTAAGGTTAGGTTGTTTATTTGCTTCTTGAAGTAGGCCTTATTGCTATATACTTCCCTCTCATCACCACTTTTGCTGCATCCCAAAGGTTTAAGACCACTTGTGTTTTCATTTTCATTTGTTTCCATGTATTATTTCGTCTTTGATTTCCTGTTTGGCCCTTTGTTTAACCTCTATGTATCTGTAATCTTTCCAAATTTTTTTCTTGTGGTTGACTTAAAGCTTCTTAGCAATGTGGTCAGAAAAAAAATGCATAGTATGATCTCAATCTTTTTGTGCTTGTTGAGGCCTGATTTGTGACCTAGTATCTAATCTATTCTGGCTAATGTCCCATATGCACTTGAAAAGTAAGTGTGTTCTGCTGCTTTAGGGTGGAATGTTCTGAATATATCTGTTAATACCATCTAGTCCAGTGTGTCATTCAAAGCCATTGTTTCCTTATTGATTTTCTGCTTAGACGATCTGCCTATTGATGTATGTGGGGTGGTAAAGTCCCCTACGATGATTCTATTGTTACCAATTAATTCCTTTATGTTTGTTATTGATTTGTATATTTGGGTGATCCCATGTGGGAGGCATAAATATTTCCAATTATTAGGTCTTCTGTTGGATTGTCCCCTTTATTATGATACACTGCCCTTTTTTTATCACTTCTTACAGTCTTTGTTTTAACATCTAGTTTGTCCAATATAATTATTGCAACTCTGGCTTTCCTTTGACATACATTTGTACAATAAATGTTTCTCCATCCCCTCGCTTTCAATCTGCAGGTGTGTTTATGCCTAAAATGAGTCTCTTGGGATGCCTGGGTGACTCAGTTGGTTAAGCATCTGCCCTTGGCTCAGGTCATGATTCCAGGGTCTTGGAATTGAGCCCTATGTTGGGTTCTCTGCTCAGCGGGGAGCCTGCTTCTCCTCTCCCTTTGCCCCTCCCCCCTGCTCGTACTCATTCTAATAAATAAGTAAAATCTTTTTAAAAATTTTTAAAAAATAAAATGAGTCTCTTATAGGCAGCATTATCAATGGGTCTTGTGTTTTTTATTCATTCTGGCACCCTATGTCTTTTGGTTGGAGCATTTAATCCATTCACATTCAATGCAATTATTGATAGATATGTATTTATTGCCATTTTATTACTTGTTTTGTTGTTGTTTCTGGAGATTTTCCCTGATCCTTTCCTATCTTTGTCACTTTTGGTCTTTCCACTCAATGAGTGGAAAATATTTAATATTTCTTGCAGGGCTGATTAGTGGTCATGAACTCCTTTAGTTTTGTTTGTCTGGCAAACTCTTTATCTCTCCTTCTATTCTGAACAACAGGCTTGCTGGATAGAGTATTCTTGCCTGCAGCTTTTTCTCATTCAGTACTTTGAATATACCATGCCACTTCATTCTCACTTGCCAAGTTTCTGTTGAGAAATCCCCAGCTAGCTTTATGGGTCTTCCCTTATAAGTTAAGGACTTCTTTTGTCTTCCTGCTTTTAATTTTCTTATCACTATATTTTTCAAATTTAAATACAGTATCTCTTGGTGTTGGTCTGCTTTTTTATTTTTCTATTTTGATGGGAGTTCTCTGTGCCTCCTGGATCTGGATGTTTGTTTCTTTCCCCAGTTTAGGGATGTTTTCAGCTATTATTTATTTCCTCAAATAAATTTTCTGCCCCCTTTTCTCTCTCTCTTCTTCTGGGATTCCTATCATACTTATGTTACTACATTTGATGGAGTCAGTGAGTTCCCTAAGTCTATTCTCTTGTTCCATAATTCTTCTCTTTTTTGTTCAGTTTCATTATTTTCCATTACTCTGTCTTCTAGGTCATTAATTCATTCCTGTGCTTCTTGCAGTCTGCTGTTCATTGCATCGAGCCTCTTTCCAATCTCATTTATTGCATTCTTCATCTCTGATTTATTATTTTTTTAACTCTTTTATCTCTGTGGTAAGGGTCTCCCTGATGCCTTCTACTGTTTTCCCAAGCCCAGTAAGTACCTTGATGTTGCTTTTTTAAAAAAAAGTTTTAATTGTTTCTTTAAATTCTCTATCAGGCATGTTACTTATATCTGTTTCCCTTAGATCTCTTGTCATGGCCTTATCTTGTTCTTTCATTTGATAAATTCCTCCATAATGGCATTTTGTCTAAGTCTCTTCCTTCTTCTCTATATTAGAAAAGCCACTTATGTTTCCTGCTCCTGAAAGTAATGGCTTTATGAGGAAGAGGTCACACGGTGTCCAGGACCTGGCAATTCAGGAAGTATCTCTGGCACGTGCTGTGTGTGCTCTGCTGTTCTGTTTTGTCTGCTCTATCCTTTGGGCCAGTCATCTGCAGAGGCAGTGTTGGGGCTCTGGCTTGAATGTGGAGATGTTAACTAGGTGTACTCTGATCTTCTTGTGAAATTAAACCTGATACTAACTTCCACTAGAACTGAGGCCCTGCAGAAATCTCTCATTGGGAGACATGTTCCAGGCAGAAGTTTGTGCTGGTCTTCTAGGGGACGGGGCTGCTGCACTGGGACTGAAACAAGCTTGACTGAGATGGTCAGAACTACCAGAGCACAGGAGTGTGGGACTTGGTGTAAGCAAGTTAGGCAGCCAGTATAGGTGGCTCTGTGTTTATGCTGAGTAGCCAGGGAAGGAAATGGTGCCTGCCAGCTGCTTTGTTCACCAAGAGGTATCTCCATAAACACTGTCCCTCTAAGAAGCACTCCAAGAAGAGTGAATAGTCTCCCCTCCATGTGCCCCACACATTCTTCGTATCCCTGTTTCCTCACTGTATGCCTCTAGGTTGTTTGCTTGCATTCTCTCCAGGAGCAGAGCTCTATCCCAGCCAAGCCCATCAACCTTTAAAACTCCAGGCTTTAAGACTCACTGGTTGCAGGAACTCATAAAATTCAGCCCCTCTTGTTTTCCAACCCAATGGTTATGGGGAAACATTCTCCTTGTGCATTCCTCTGTGTGCTCCTCTCTCTCTCACCCTTCTCCACAAGGAGGTAACCTCCTCTCCACAGCAGCCAGGATCCATTTCTCCCCTAAATCATGTCTCCATACTTCCTACCTTCAATGTGGCCTCCTCTCTCCTTTATTTGCGGAGTTTGTTCCATCAGTCTTTGGGTCAATTTCTGGGGTATCTAGGGTGATTTGATAGTTATCCAGTAGTGTTAGTGGGATGTGACAAGCCTAGGGTCCACTACTCTGCCCCCCAAAATCATAATAATTAAAAAATGTCTTTGAAATCAACTAATCCAGCCAATCACTCTACCACCACAGCCATTTTTTTAAAGAGAAAGAAGCGAATTCCCTGTATGGTAAGTAACCTAACTAAAGAACACTGTAAACCAGTAGCAGAGCCAAAACTGGAATGGTAGGCTCCTGATTCCCATCATAGTTCCCCTTCTACTTTGTCATGATATCCATTCCTTGCTACATCTCACATTTTCTCAAATGGATTAAAACACACACAAAAAAATCAGCTGATATGTATAATTAAACTGATTAAAGTTAAAAAATATACTTAGTATATGGCACATATTCGCACATATTTAGTACAAATTTGTAACTTCATATTTGGTAATTTCTGAAACTCTGAATTTAATCTCCCTATTTGAACAGTGAAATAAACTGCTTTCTATAACACATAACAAGGTCAATTCACAGTCACGAAAGCTCAAGCTTTGAGCATTTTTTCCTTCTTAGTTGTGAAATTCAGTTGCTCCAATCTTTCTACACAAGTCCAATCACTATTATGAAGTAGTTTGTTCTCAGTGAAAAGCTAACTGGAACATACTGGAATTAAACATGACTTAGACCACAATAATGCCTTGCTCTCTTCTTATATATTTAAGACCCATTTTCCTGAAATGTAGAGACACTAATAACATAAATAAAGATCCTGCCCTCCTTTCCTCATACAGCTGCTGTGATCCTAAAATAAAATTATTAACATATGTGGAGCACCTGGGTAGTGCAGTCAGTTGAGCATCAGACTCTTGCTTTCAGCTCAGGTCATGATCTCAGGGTTGTGGGATTGAGCCCCACATCAGGCTCCATGCCTACCCCAGAGTCTGCTTAGGATTCTCTCCCCTCTCCCTCTTCCCCTCCTCCCCACTCTTTCTCACTAATAAATAAATAAAATCTTTTAAAAAATTGTTAATGTATGTGAAATGCTTCCAAATGTATCATGCACCATATAAATACAATGCAAAAGATTATACCAGTAGGGATTAAACAATAGTAATAAAACTTGTAATAAGGTCTTACTAACAAACATGAATTATTGACAGTTTTAAGTTCTTAAAGTTTTTATTACAATCATTCAGATGCCTAATGATATTACAAAAGGCTTTATAATGAGAACTATAACTATGTATTTCTTAGAGTAAGACTACATGGACTGCCTTTTAATCATCATGGAAAACTGTATCAGAATTCAACATATCTAGGAAAAATAAAACCCTCTAAACTGAAATTCTCTTTTCCTAGCACCTAAATTACAGCATGTGAATAGCAATATTTGTGAGATCAAATGGGAGACTTTGGAGCCAATAAAAGGAGATCCCATTGTTTACAATCTTCAACTCACCAGTCAAAAAGGAACTGACCTGGTAAATTCTTACAAATTTAGTATTTAAAATTTTGTAATTTTATATTCTACTGGGAATTGAGCTCTTGTTGAGGAGTAAGATATCCTTTTAGAATGTTTAAAGTAATGAAATCTTATCCAAAAGTCCTACCTTCTCCCTAAAGCTTTATGTACATATTATTTTGGGACATATTTGCTTATTCATTCAATTAACATATTACTATTGAATGATTTGATATTTTTAGGTTTCACTGATCACGTGCACAACTCATTCCAAACCAAATGCAATTAAAGTTTAACAATTATAAGTCTTTTGTTATTTCTTACACTGGACAAAATTACCTGAACAGTACTGGGTCCTCATGATATTAGAGACTGTAAGCATAAACTTTTAGTTTTGCTTTGAACGTATTTATGAGGTGAATGGGTTAATTTTCTTGTTGTCAAAAACTATACCATATTTTTTATTCAGTATGACAATATAATTTTCATTCTGTCTCATTTTTCTTTAGATATATAAAGGACCAAACACTTCATTCTCCTTTTCCAACTTTCTGGCAAATGCACATTATCGCTTCAAGGTCTGTGCTGGACGCCAATATCAGAATTCTGCTGGGATACAAGAGCTCTGGGGACCATATAGCCCAAGTGTTCTTTTCTCAACACATAAGCAACATCCAGGGCCTGGAAAAGGTGGTGGAGGAAAGGCAGGAAGCAGCACCGGTGAAGAGAAAGATGAAAAGCCCAGGATGGAAATGAGTGAGGATACATTTATCCTAATCCTTGTGATAGGATTTGCACTAATTGCTATTCTGTGTGCTGTTACAATTCAACATTTTCTAATCAACTAATGTATTTTTATGCATTTTACCTTTTTAGGAATTTCTAAAACAAATTACATCAAATATAGAAATTGCTAGATAGATCTCAATTCTTACTTTAAATCTCATTTGGTAGAAATCCTTGTAAACATTTATCTGACAGTAAAAGAACTTCCTTAACACTCAAGAAATTCATTGTGACAATAGAAGAGATTTTATAAGGTAATAGGTCTACTTTAAATTTGAAAATGTTAGCAACCAAAAACACTTCCACTATTATGTAAAACTATCTAAAACCTCTCATGAAAGCTATCCTCTGCTTTAATTTTTCTAAGTAATATTTTGCAAATTTTTGAGAATTATGAGAGGATAACATCATTTTGGAATTTTACTCAGAAGAAAGTGGGAAAAATCAATTCTATATGTCAACTTATACTCTTATGAAATAATAAAAACATATCTACCAACTGTCTGTACTATAATTTTTTCAAAGTAACCTATTCAGCTGTTTAGCTTGTACCCTGATAATTACTTTGATAGTGGGTAAATAGTAACTTATTGTCACTTTGTGAGTAGAAGCTGGAAAGTGGGGAGCCATTTTATACCATTCTAACTCTAAAATACACCCAGTGGTGGTTACCCCATAATCAGAATGATTAAACATACATATTATGACTCATATTTGTACACAGTATATTAAAATGATTTCTTCTGGTGAGAGACAGACTAGCACACAGGGGAGCTGGTGGGGAAAATGAATTCCCATAGCAATTGGCTTGGATAGTGAGGCCAAATTTTGTGGTTTGTTGCAACCAAGCAGGGCTTGAAGCCTAGAGTGTTAAAGGTCAGTGGCCTTGGCTGGGGTAGAACCCACAAGGCAGTGTCCTGCTCTGGAAAAAAAGGCAGGCAAACAACCTGTGGATACAGTGTGAAAACAGTGATCTGAAGAGTGCCTAGGGTACACAGTGGGGAGGTTATTCACTCATCTCAGAGCCCATCCAAGAGAGTATTCACAGAGAGACTCCTCCAGGAAAAAAGTCAAGCATAATTTTCCTGTACCTTCCCCTCAGCATAAGCACAGGGCCACCTGTGGGAGCCAGCAAAGTACTGATACTTGCTACCTAACATGCTCACACAGAGCCCTGACCACCCCCCCCACACTCCCATGGAATCCCCACTCCTGTTCATGCTTGCCTCATTCCCAGTACAGTAGGCCCCATCCCCCAGAAGACCAGCCAAACCTCTCTTCATGCCACATCTTCCAACACAGGAGTTTTGCAGAGCCAAGTGACATCTCATTTCACAAACAGACCAGAGCACACCTAGTTAAAATGTGCCACATTCAGGCCACGGCCCAAACACTGCCCACAACAGGCAAAGAGGGACTCTGCAGATGACTGGCCTAAAGGATAAAGCAGCCAAGACAAAACAGCAAAGCAAACACAGCACCCACTGGAGACACTCCCAAAAGTGCCAGGCCCTGGGGGACAGGGGACACTATACACCAGGGCACTACAGGACCTCTTTTTCATAAGGCTATTACCCTCTAAGAACAGGAGATACAGCTGACTTTTCTAGCACAGAGAAAAAGGCACCAAAACCTAAACAAAATGATAAGAGAAATTTAGCCCAAATGAAAGAATAGGACAAGGCCATGGCCAGTGATCTATGAAGCAGATATAAGTAACATGCTTGATAGAGAATATAAAGTAACGATCTTAAGGATACTCACTGAACTTGAGAAAAGAGTGGAAGACATGAACAAGACCCTTAACATAGAGATAAGAAATTACATGACAGGGGCGCCTAGGTGGCTCAGTCGGTTGGGCATCTGCCTTCAGCTCAGGTCATGATCCCAGGGTCCTGGAATTGAGCCCCATGATGGGCTTCCTGCTCAGCGGGGAGTCTGCTTCTCCCTCTCCCTCTGCCCCTCCCCACCCCGTTAACACTCTCTAGTGCTCTCTCTCTCTCACTCTCACTCTCAAATAAATAAAATCTTTAAAAAAAGAAATAACATGGCAGAGATAAAGGGTTCAATAAACAAGATGAGAAACACACTAGACAAACCATCAGAGACTCTTAATCATAGGAAACACTGAGGATTACTACTGGAGGGGAGGGTGTGGGAAGATGGGGTAACTGGATGATGAACATTGAAGATGGCACATGATGTAATGAACAATGGGTGCTATATAAGACTGATGAATCACTGAACTCTACCTCTGAAACTAATAATACATTCTATATTAACTGAATTTAAATTAAAAAAAGATGAGAAACACACTTGATGGAATGAACCACAGGATGCAAGAAACAGAGGAAGAAAATTAGTAACCTAGGAGACAGAATAATGGAAAGTAACCAAGCTAAACAAGAGAGAAAATCAATTACACAACATGAAAATAGACTGGGAACTCAGTGACTCCATGAAACATAACAACACTCATATTTTAGGAGTCCCAGAAGAAGAAAGAGAAAGGGGCACAGAAAATTTACTTGAAGAAACAGTAGCTGAAAACTTCCCTCATCTGGGGAAGGTAACATACCCAGATCCAGGAGGCACAAAGAACTCCCATCACAATCAACAAAAGCGGATGCACACCAAGACATATTGTAATGAATTAGCAAAATATAGTGATAAAGAAAAAAATTTAAAAGAGGAAGATAAAAGAAGACAGTGAGTTACAAAAGAAAACCCATAAGGTTAGCAAGGAATTTCTCAGCAGAAAATTTCCAAATCAGAAAGGAGTGGCATGATATAGTCAAAATGCTGAGTGGGAAAAATCTGCAGCCAGAATACTCTATCCAGCAAGGCTATCACTCAGAACAGAAAGAGAGATAAAGAGTTTCTCAGACAAATAAAAACTTAAAAAGTTCATGACTACTAATACAGCCCTGCAGGAAATATTAAAGGTGATTCTTTGAGTGGAAAGGAGACAACAAAACTAACAGTATAAAGGTAGGAAACACAAAGGTAGTGAAAATGAATATTTCTTTAAAAAAATCAGTCAAGGAACTCACAAAATAAAAGGATAAAAAACAACATATACCTAAAACGTGAGAAGGAGTAAAGAATGGGTTCAAACTTAAATGACCATGAACTTAACACAGAGTGCTATATGCAGAAGAGGTCATATACAAACCTAACGGTAACCATGTGGCAAAAACCACAAATAAATATGCAAAGAAATCCAAAGAAAGAAATCCAAATATATCACCAAAGAAAATCAGCAAACCATAAAAGACAAAAAGACAGGATCAGAGAAAATCTCCAGAAACAAAGATAAAACAAGTAATAAAATGGCAATAGATACATACCTATTCATAATTACTTTGATTGTAAATGGACTAAACACTCCAATCAAAAGACAGAGGGTGTCAGAACGGATTAAAAAAAACAAGGCTCATCTCTATGCTGCCTACAAGAGACTCATTTTAGACACCTTTAGATTTAGAAACAGTTATCATGCAAATGGATGTCAAAAGAAAGCTGGAGTAACAAAGGTTATGTCTGACAAACTAGATTTTTTTGCACTTGTGTTATTTTTATCCTGCATTGGGTGTCAGGGTAATACTGGCCTCATAGAATGCTTTTGGGTGTGTTCCCTCTATTCTACTATTTGTAAGATTTTGATAAAGATTGTAATTAATTATTTTTTGAAATGTTTGATAGGATTCTCCAATGAAACCATGTAGTCTTGGGCTCTTCTGTGGTGGGAGATTTTTGAATCCTAAGTCAACTTTCATTCTTGTTATTGGTCGAAGATGATTTCCCATTTCTTAGATTCAAGATTTATAATTCAATCTCAGTAACTTGTGCCTTTTTAGGAATTACCTGGTTTCTTCTAAGTTATCTGATTTGTTAGTATATAAATGTTCATAGTAATCTCTTATCTCACTATGTATTTCTGTGATATCTGTTATACTGTTTTCGCTTCCATTTCTCATTTTGGTTTTTGAGTCGTCTCTCTTTTCCTCAGTTAATGTAGTTAAAGCATTGCCAAATTTATTTTTTGGAAAAACTGGTCCTTACTTTCAATGTTATGTTATTATTTATTCTGGTTTCTATTTTATTTATTTCTGATTTTTCTTTGTTATTTCCTTCCTCTACTAATTTTCAGCTACCTTTCTTCTTTTTCTAGTTCCTCGTGGTGTGATGTTGTTTTTTTCTTATTACTAGTATTTATAGCATAAATTTTACTCAAACGTCTACTTTTGCTGCATCCCACAGATTTTGGAATATTATGGTTTCTTTTTCTTTTGTTTTGAGACATATTTTGATTTACCATTTGATTTATTTGGCCCACTGCTTGTGCAAGAGTCTGTTTTTAATATTTACCAAATATCTAATATTTCTAAAAAGAAAAGGTTATCATGAAAATTAAAAAGACAATGACTAGTCAAAAAAAAAGACAGTTTGAGTCAGAGTTCTGTTACTTGAAGCTGAGGACAATCTAACCAATACAATTTCTACACATAGAGGAGGCAATCAGATGTTTTAATTTGAATCAAAATGTATCTTTATGAGCTTATCTACAAAAATCTTCATCATGCTTCTAAAAGTTAAAAAATCTATTATTACCTAGAGGTGAGTTAATAGTTTCTGGCAAACCTTGACTTTCATTTGATGTTACAGTCATCTACTTTGAAGTGACAATGGGGTCTAATTTTATTATAAGCAAGTTGAATTATGCCCTACAGAACAAAATCAGGAATTCTGAGTAAAAGAATATGATTTTAACAGTTAAGTGATGAGTTGAGAAACAACTGCAGGAAAAAGAATAAGAAGTTTATGTAATCTCATTGGATGCTTGCTTTGTTAGTAATATTCTTCAATGCCAGGAGTCAACCTAAATGTTAAATAATCACATGTGATATTAAATTGCTTTGGTGAAGCTCCTTTCTTCTAATGTATTCATAATTTCTTTGAGGGATCATTAGATACTATCTCATTTGTCTCTACTCTATCCTTATGATTATTCTTATTGTATAGATTGGTAAACTGATCTTTGTGTGGTCAATGATAGTACCTGGTCTAAAACTATTCTTTGGCAAGGAAGAAAAATAAGCAAGCGAAGTTGTCTATTGCAGAGTGAAAGCAATGATTCTAGTTGCCTAGAGTGGAACTAGAATCAACAACGTAAAAGTAGCAGGAGTCAGTTTCAATTCACAATAGAAAAGTTTTCCTAACAAGTAAAGGTCCAACAATGGAATTGGCTGCTCCAAGGATTCTTCAATTTAACTTCTCATCATTACAAATTTGAGAGCTACATCTGTCAGGAATGCAACAGAAAGGATTCTTCCATTGTTGTAATATCTAGAATTCTATGAAAGTTACCACTGGGGCGCCTGGGTGGCTCAGTCATTAAGCATCTGCCTTTGGCTCAGGTCATGATCCCAGGGTTCTGGGATTGAGCCCTGCATCCATCAGGCTCCCTGCTCTGTGGGAAGCCTGCTTCTCTCTCTCCCACTCCCCCTGCTTGTGTTCCGTCTCTCACTGTGTCTCTGTCAAATAAATAAATAAAATGTTTTTTAAAAAAAAGAAAGTTACGATTATATGACTCTACTCTCAAATACTGTATCTGAGAGAAGCAACACTCTAGTGAATACTAGGTGTACAAAAAAATGGGTAAAATTATTTAATAGCTAGACATTCCAGAAAATAAATTCCCATCTCCTTAATAATCACGACTGTAGGCCCAAGAGGGTAATCTGGGCACCAGTTCTTCCACATATTATTTATCCACTAAGCTAGCAATCCCATGAAAGGACCAGAGATGACCCTCCTACTTTCCTGGAAAAATGAGGAGATAGAAAGTTTTATCACACCCCTTAAAAGTGCTGCTGACTGATGAGATAAGTGTAATGTATTTAGTTTTGAGTCTGAAATCAATATTGATTTACTTTACCACTGGAACCCTATTACACTCATCTCTCTGGACTGCTCACTTACTCTCTCCCCCTCTCTGGCTTCTCTGTCAATCTTCTCAATGTTCAGTGTGTACCCACTTACTGTGTTTGGTGGCTGCATCACTGTTTGGCTGCACAGCAGCTAAAATCAATCCTGGGTGCCTGACTCCCAAAACAGTATCTATTCATTAGGCCAAGAGTTCCTTGTCTATTTCATTCTGTGGACCTGTTCTGGTGAGGGAGGCTTTTTGGGCTCATATTTACTCACTCATCAATCTGGGAATAACTCTTCTCATTAATGTTCTTTACCTACCCTATCCCATTTTTGTTGCTTTAATTGTTTACATTCTACCTCCAACCATGTACTCTTCTAACCAAAAGCTATTACAAGGCAGTGAGGGAAATCTTAACATCATGACATGCCAAAGAACTCATTACATTATCCATTACAGCACTTATCACACTGTGTTTTGTTAGTATTCTTGTCTGTTTTTCTCCATTAAACTGAACTTCAGGGAAAGAACTGTGGCTTTATCTTCATATCCTCACTGCCTCATTCAGTGTTTGGCACAGAGTAAGTTTTCAATGCATAACTCAAATGAACAAAACTACCAAAATGCTCACTATGAATATGTTCAAAGTGAGTATATAATAATCTCGACAATATAATTTTATATTTGATCAAAAGTCAGTTGACCAACATAATATGCCTGGAAAAAACACAATGCCTTTTTTTTTATAAAGATTTTATTTATTTATCTGTCAGAGAGAGAGAGAGCACAAGCAGGCAGAGAGGCGGGCAGAGGCAGAGGGAGAAGCAGGCTCCCTGCCGAGCAAGGAGCCCGATGCAGACTAGATCCCAGGACCCTGGGATCATGACCTGAGCCGAAGGCAGCTGCTTAACCAACTGAGCCACCCAGGCATCCCCACAATGCCTTTTTGTAAAAAGAAGGATAAAGCATTGCTCAGTTCTGTTTTACAAACTTACTTACATATTTTAGTTTATTTTTTTTCATATTTTAGTTTATTTGATCACACTGTGAGTTTGTTAAAAATTGGCTAAGTCACAGAGTTATTTTACTGTGAAAAACACGAAGATTAAGGATTACATAACCACTTATGGTTATAAAATACAAGTACTTAGGTAAGTGTGTATAATTCAAACTTTTATATAATTTCAAACTTTGAAAACAAGAATGTTTATTGGGCACTGTCTGGGGATAAATTAGGAGTGTCAGCATACTTGAGTGAAGGCTGGAAATGAAAAGGATCCAAAATAATAATATAGATACAATAAGTAACAAAGTTATTCTATGCCTTTTTATTTTTATATTTTATGAGTTTTTAAAATAACAGCATTGTGTTTTATTGTTACATAAGAAATGTGTGTTTATATGAAAAATTTAAATGCACCACTACAAAAACACAAAAATCACTTGTAGAACTATCAAATAAAAATAATCATAATTAGAGGTGCCCAGGTGGCTCAGTCAGTTAAGCACCTGCCTTCGGCTCAGGTCATGATCTCAAGGTCCTGGGATCGAACCCTGCATCAGGCTCCCTGCTCAGCAGGGAATCTGCTTCTCCCTCTCTCTCTGCCCCCACCCCTCCCCGCTTGTGCTCTCTCTCTGTCTCAAATCAATAAATAAAAATCTTTAAAGACAAAATAAATTAAAATTAAAAATAAAAATAATTATAATTAGCAATTTGGTGATGGCTTTCTAGTCTTTTTTTATTGAATAATATGAATAATTATAAAAGTAATGGAATAACTAATTTAATTGAATAGCTGCATTAAGGTGAGGAGCTAAGATGGTGGCATAGTAGGAGGACCCTAGGCTCATCTCATCCCTCAAACATGACTTGATAACTAATCATTCTAATACCTAAATCATAAATCAACCTGAAGACTGACAAAACAAATTCCACAACTAAAGAGGGGTGGGGAAGCCACACTGAAGAAGGTAGGAAGTGTAGAGACGTGGTTTGGGGCTGAAATGGATCACAGGTGATGTGGACGGGAGGGAGCCATGGTCATGGAGAAAGGCAAGAGAGAGGAATAAATGGGAATGCATAAGGAGAACACTTCTCCAAAGTCATTGGCTGGGAAAATGAGAAGGGCTGATATTCGTGAGTTCTTACAACCGGCGTGGCTTAAAGCCTAGAATTTTAAAGGTCAGTGGGCTTGGCTGAGGTAAAACCCTAAAGGTGCTGCTAGGTCATAAATCAGGCCTCAACAAGTACAAAAAGACTGAGATCAAAGCATCATATTTTCTGACCACAACACTATGTAACTTGAAGTCAACCACAATACATGGAAGTTAAACAACATCCAACTAAACAATGAATTGGTTAAACAGGAAATCAAAGAAATAAAAATACATAGAAAAAAATGAAAATGAAAACACAGTGGTCCAAAATTTTTGGGATGCTGCAAAAGTGGTCCTAAGGGGGAAGTATATAGTAATACAGGCCCCCCTCAAACAGCAAGAAAAATCTCAAATACACAACCTAACTTTAGACCTAAAAGAACTAGAAAAAGAATAACAAAAGAAGACTAAAGCCAACAGAAGAAGGGAAATAATAAAGATTACAACAGAAATAAATGATAATATAGAAACTAAAAAAAAAAAATTGAACTGATCACTGAAGCCAAGAGTTGGTGCTTTAAAAAAATTGATAAACCCCTAGCCAGACTCATCAAAAAGAAAAGGGAAAGGACAAAATAAGTAAAATCACAAAGGAGACTGCGGAAATAAACAATACCACAAAAATAGAAACATAAAATTATAAGAGAATATTATGAAAAACTATATGCCAACAAATTGGACAACTTGGAAGAAATAGATAAATTCTTAGAAACATATAAACTACCAAAACTGAAACAGGATGAAATACAAAACCTGAACAGACTGATAACCAGCAACAAAATTGAATCAGTAATCGAAAACCTCCCAGCAAACAAAAATCCAGGGCCAGATGGCTTCACAGGTGAATTCTACCAAACATTTAAAGAAGAATACCTACTCTTCTCAAACTAGTCCAAAAAAATGGAAATGAGAGGGAAACTACCAAATTCATTCTGTGAGGAGAACATTACCATGATACGAAATCCAGATAAAGACTCCACTACAAAAAAGAACTACAGGACAATATCCCTAATGAGCAAAGATGAAAAATTCTCAACAAAATACTAGCCAATCAAATCCAACAATACATTAAAAGAATCATTCACCACTATCAAATGGGATTTATTCCTGGACTGCAAGCATAGTTTAATATTCACAAATCAATCAACGTGATACACCACATCAATGAAAGAAAGGATAAGAACCATATGATCCCCTCAATAGACGCAGAAAGAACATTTCACGAAGTACAACAGCCATTCATGATAAAAACCCTCAACAAAGTAAGTTTAGAGGGAACAGGCCTCAACATAATAAAGGCCATATATGAAAGACCCACAGCTACTATCATCCTCCATGCAGGAAAACTGAGAGCTTCTCCTCTACAGTCAGGAACAAGACAGAGATATCCACTATCACCACTATTCTTTAACATAACACAGCAATCAGACAACACAAAGAAATAAAAGGCCCCCAAGTCGGCAAGGGAGAAGTCACTTTCACTATTTGTAGAAAACATACTACTCTCTATAAAAAAAGCTGAAAGACTTCACCAAAAAATTGCTAGAAGTGATATAAGAATTCAGCAATGTCACAGGAAACAAAATCAATACACAGCAATCTACTGCATTTCTACCATAATTAAGGGCTCCATCCATCAAGAAGAACTAACAATTGTAAATATTTATGCCCCCAACTTGGAAGCACCTAAATATATACATCAATTAATAATAAACATAAAGAAACTCATTGATATTAATACAATAATAGTAGGAGACTTTAACACTCCACCTACATCAATGGACAGATCATCTAAGCAGAACATCAACAAGGAAACAATGGCTTTGAATGACACACTGGACCAAATGGATTTAACAGATATATTCAGAACATTCCATCCTAAAACAGCAGAATACATATTCTTTTCAAGTATGCA
Organism: Potos flavus; assembly: GCA_028534135.1. Lineage (NCBI taxonomy): Eukaryota > Metazoa > Chordata > Mammalia > Carnivora > Procyonidae > Potos > Potos flavus. The sequence goes on from CM052901.1 coordinate 51,601,961, forward strand.
TGGAACATTCTCCAGAATAGATCACATATCAGCCACACAAAAAAAGCCCCAACAAATTCAAGAAGACTGAAGTTGTACCATGCACCTTTCCTACTACAACACTATGAAACTGGAAGTCAATCACAAGAAAAAAAAATCTGGAAAGACCACAAATACATGGAGATTAAACAACATGCTACTTAAGAATGAATGAGTCAACCAGAAAATAAAAGAAGAAATTAAAAAAATGGAAATAAATGCAAAAATAAAAGAAAATGGTCAAGAAAAATCTCAAATACACAACCTAAAGAGGCTAGAAAAAGAGCAACAAAGATATCCTAAAACCAGCAAAAGGAAGGAAATAATAACGATTAGAGCAGAAATTAACAACATAGAAACTAAAAAAATAATTTGATCTGTTGATCAAAGAAACCAGCAGCTGGTTCTCTGAAAAAAATCAATAAAATTCATAAACCTCTAGCCAGATATATCAAGAAAAAAAAGAAAGGATTCAAGTAAATAAAATCACAAATCAAAGAGGAGAAATAATACCACAGAAACACAAACAATCATAGGAGATTATTATGAAAAACTATGCCAACAAATTGGACAACCTGGAAGAAATGGATAAATTCCTAGAAACATAAACTACCAAAACTGAAACAGGAAGAAACAGAAAATTTGAACAGACCAATAACCAGCAAAGAAATTGAATCAGTAATCAAAAAAACCCCAACAAACAAAATTTGCTTCACAGGCAAATTCTACCACACATTTAAGGAAGAGTTAATACCTATTCTTCTCAAACTATTCCAAAAAATGAAAAAGGACCAAAAACTGCCAAATTCATTCCATAAGGCCAGCATTACCCTGACACCAAAACCAAATAAAGATACCACTAAAAAAATGTACAGGCCAATATGCCTGATGAACATGGATGCAAAAATTCTCAACAAAATACTAGCAAGATGAATTCAACAGTACATTAAAAAAAATCATTCACCACAATCAAATGAGACTTATTCGTGGATTATAGGGAGGTTCAAGATTTGCAAATCAATCAACATGATACATCACATCACTAAAAGAAAGGATAAGAACCATATGATCATTTCAATAGACAGAGAAACAGCATTTGACAAAGTACAACATCCATTCATGATAAAAACCCTCAACAAAGTAGGTTTAGAGGGAACTTACTTCAGCACTTGATAACATACAGCATCCTTTCTTGATTAAAACTCTCCACAGTGTAGGGATAGAGGAAACATACCTCAATATCATAAAAGCTTTCCATGAAAAACCCACAGCTAATATCATCCTCAATGGGGAAAAAGTGAGAGCCTTTCACTAAGGTCAGGAACCAGACAAGGATATCCACTCTCACCACTTTTATTTAACATAATACTGGAAGTCCTAGTCATGGCAATCAGACAACAATAAGAAATAAAAGGCATCCAAATCAGTAAGAAGGAAACTTGCACTATTTGCAAAAACCTGCTAGAACTGATATACAAATTCAATAAATTTGCAGGATACAAAATCAATGTACAGAAATCTGTTGCATTTCTATACACCAATAATGAAGCTGCAGAAAGAGAAATTAAGAAAACAATCCTGCCGCTTCCGGCGGGAAATAGACACGGCCGTACAAAACGTCACGTTGGGGCTTCTTCTCCTGTGTTTCAGGTCCCTGTTCAGGCGCCACTTGCCGCTTCCTGACGGCGCACGGGAGAAGAATGAGGCACAAACAAGTCAGCTGCAATAGAGATTGGGAGCAGGGGTCGGCAGTTGAGAAGACTGCCGCCCCGAACAACTCCTTAATCCCATATTTATTGGATACGAGATGATAATCAATAAAGAAGATTATACATTGTTTGTAGGTAAACAAGAAGGAATGTGAGT
>CM052901.1:51604344-51656540 GCA_028534135.1 Potos flavus
GAAGCAGGCGGTGTTCCGCCCTGAGCGGGCCGGGTGTTCCCAGCTGCTCGGCTTCAAGATCGTGTATCTTCCCCTCCACCTGAGGCCTGCTGGACTACCATGTTTTTCTCAAGGTTATCTTTAAGCATGCTTGCATGACCAGCACAACTCCTCCTGGTTATATTTTCAAGAGTATATTATTTTGAGGGATGGTTACACAATCCCACGTACAAGTGCACCCAAAATAACAAGATACCCAGGAAAATATCTAACCAAAGGGTGAAAGAGGTAAAACATTGATTAAAAAAAATTGATGACAACACAAAGAAATGGAAAGGCATTCCATGCTCGTGGACTGGAAGAACCAATATTGTTAAAATATCCATACTACCCAAAGCAATGTACAGATCTAATGCAATTCCTATTAAAATAACAAGAGAATTTTTCACAGAACTAGAGCAAATCATCCTAATATTTGTATGGAACCACAAAAGACCCCAAAGAGCCAAAGCAATCTTGAGATGGGGGGTAAAAAAAACAAAGGTGGATGTATCAAGCTCCCAGATTTCAAACTATACTACAAAGCTATAGAATTTTTTTTTTAAGATTTTGTTTTATTTATTTGACGGAGAGACACAGGGAGAGAGGGAACACAAGCAGGGGGAGTGGGAGAGGGAGAAGCAGGCTTCCCACCCAGCAGGGAGCCTGATGCAGGGCTAGATCCCAGGACCCTGGGATCATGACCTGAGCCAAAGGCAGCCGCTTAACGACTGAGCCACCCAGGCACCCCAAAGCTATAGTATTCAAAACAGTATGACACTGGCACAAAAACAGACACATGGATCAATGAACTAGAATAGGGAACCCAGAAATAAACCCACTTGCATGGTCAATATTCAATGATAAAAGAGGCAAGAATGTACAGTGGGGAAAAGACCATCTCCTTTCAATAAATGGTGTTGAGAAAACCACATGCAAAAATAAAAGTAGACCACTTTTTACACCATATACAAATATAAACCAAGTAGATTAAAGACCTGATACCATAAAACTCCTAAAAGAAAATATAGGCAGTAAACTCTTGGACATCAGTCTTGGCAATATTTTTCTGAATCTGTCTCCTCAGGCAAAGTAAAAAAAAAAAAAAAAGCAAAAATAAACTATTGGTACTAGATCAAACTAAAAAGCTTTGGCATGGCAAAAGAAGCCATCAACAAAACAAAGGCAATCTGCTAAATGGGAAAAGATATTTGCCAATGATATATCTGATAATGGGTTAATACACAAAATCTATAAAGAATTCACACAGCCCAAGGCACCTGGGTGGTGCAATCATTTACGCGTCCAACTCTTGGTTTCAGCTCAGCTCGTGATCTCAAGGTCATAAGATTGAGCCCCACATCAGGCTCTGCACTCAGTGGGGAGTCTGCTTGAGATATTTTCTTTCCCTCTCTCTCTCTCTCTCTCTGAAATAAATAAATCTTTAAAAGGTAAGAATTCATACAACTCAATGTCAAAAAACAATCAGATTAGGGGCGCCTGGGTGGCTCAGTGGGTTAAAGCCTCTGCCTTCGGCTCAGGTCATGGTCTCAGGGTCCTGGGATCGAGCCCCGCATCCGGCTCCCTGCTCAGCAAGGAGCCTGCTTTCCCCTCTCTCTCTCTCTCTGCATGCCTCTCTGCCTACTCGTTCTCTCTCTCTCTCTCTGTCAAATAAATAAATAAATAAACAAACAAACAAAAAACAATCAGATTAAAAAATATATACCATGGGGAAAACATTTTCCTCAAAAAATTAAAGATAGAAATATCTTATGAGCCAACAATTCCACTTCTGGGTATTTATCCAAAGAAAACAAAAACACTAATTCAAAAGTATATATATGTATCCCTATGTTTATTGCAGCAATATTTATGGTAGCCATGATATGGAAGCAATCTAATGTTCATCAATAGATAAGTAGATAAAGAAGATGTAGTGTGTGTGTGTATACACACACACACACACACAATAGACTATTATTCGGCCATAAATAAGAGTGAAGTCTTGCCATTTGTGACAACATGGATGGACCTAGAGAGTATTATGCTAAGTAAAATAAGACAGAGAAAGACAATTACCATATAATTTCACTTACATGTGTAATTAAAAAAAACAACAACAACACAGAAACAGACTCATAAATACAGAGAACAAATTGGTGGTTGCCAGAGGGGAGGGGCTGGGGGGGGAAATGAGCAAAATAGGTGAAGAGGATTAAAAGGTACAAACTTCCAGCACAAAATAAATAACTGGGATGTAAAGTACAGCATAGGGAATATAGCCAATAATATTGTAATAACTACGTATGATAACAGATGGTAACTAGATTTGTCATGTTGATCATTTCATAATGTATATAAATATCTAATCACTACATTATATACCTGAAACTAATATGATACTGTATGTCAACTATACCTCAATTTTTAAAATACTATAAAAAAATAAAAATATTTTTGGGGGGGGTAGGGACAGAGGAAGTGGGAGAAAGATAAAGAGAATCCACACCCAGTGCAGAGCCTGATGCAGGGCATGATCTCACAACCCTGAGATAAAGGCCGAAGCCAAACTCAAAAGTTGGACGCTCAACTGACTGAGCCACCTAGGTGCCCCAAAACAAAAGAATATTGATATCTTGTCCAAATACAAACTATATTTTGCCCATCTATGTTCATATTCAAGCACAGATGTAAATATAAAGTTTGACATATTCCATTCAGTCTATAAACTTTGTACCAAAGAAAATGAAAAGATCTTATCTGCTAAGTGTACATACATCTTGTACACAATACTGCTAAAAAAAAAAAAAAAAAAAAAGAACATGATTTCTTACCTGGGCTACTGAAGCTTTCATAACGAAGTTCTGTTCACTTTTAAGTTCTCTCAAAATGTATAAAAGCACCTAATGAGATTTTTTACTGTATTGAAATGGAAGGAATACTCTCCACAAAACATGTGCTTTACATGATGCTTATTATTGTTACTGGCCATAGAAAAGGTGTTAAAATGTCGGCCTGCTGTAAATTTGCTTTCAAAATGCAGGACAAGGAAGATGTCCTTTAATTTGTAAATACACTGAGGATGAGAATGGTGAAAGGATTACAGTAAAACAGAGATGTATACGCTGTTCTCTCTAAAACCGCTTGATGATCTTTGAAGAGGCCATATGGAGACTTGAAAAGAATTAACTGACTGTGTCCAAGTTGCCTGATGTTATGTGTAGGCTACAACAAAAACTCATATAGGAAAAAAAAAAAACTCAGTTTTTGGAAATAAGACTACTTCAGAACAACAACAAAAACTCACCAGAAAGGCACCGAAGTTAAACAGGACTCTCATTTCTTTACTAAAATTTTAACTTACTTGGAATCCAACTTCAATTTCACAAGTTGAAATTACCTCTGCACTTTAAAACCTTTTTCCCTAAGGGGGGGGGAGGTTTAATTTATGATGACATCTAACGTGCTTTGGAATGTTAAAAAATGATGAATGTTTTAGTCATGGACAGCCTATAGGGTGAATGTATAGATGCAAAGGGCCTAACTGACTGACAAATAGCTGGTCTACCAAGACAAGCCTCTAGTACTAAGTGAATAGACATTTCTGGAGAACTGAAAACTAACTCCTATATATCTAAAAACCTGCTATTCCTAGTAAGTAATACTTAGGAATATTACATCATCACTTTTTTTGAAAGGGCATTTAGGTTGATGTCACCACACTGGAATGACACCAAGAATCGGTCTAATGTGGGCTCGATAAGACCAGAGATGCATATCAAAGTGAATATTATGTTAGACTATATTCAGTTTTACCACTACATAAAAGAAAACAAGGATGTCCTAACGGCTGCAGGCAGTTCAGAGAAATATTATTGGAAAAGAAACAAAAAGAGTAAAAATATCCTACTGCACCACAGAGCCAAAAGAAACATTTCACTGTTATTTTTCACTAACTACGGGCTACAGATATGTCTAAATTGTCATATTGTATTTACATTCTCCTTTTTAAAAGTCTTACATTTATGTATATTAAGAATATAACTACAACTTATAAAATTTAAATATTCAAGAATTAAATTGCTGCAACAGGGGACAGAAATGTGAAAAATACTGTCAAATTTTCTCACAGAAAGTATTTACTTAGTCCTACTATTAATACTAATTGTTTAACTGTTAACTAGTCCTATTGTTTTGTTTAAATAATAGCGTGTAACAGAAAAGTAACTAATACTGAAAAACATAATTTTAAGTAAACATCTATTTTCATATTTTTATATTGAAGTAATAACACTTTTGCACAATTACTTATATATTACAGGTCTTTTCATCTAGTATAGCTGTGTCCTGTGTTGGCGCTCTAAAGGTTGGTCACCCCAACAGTATAGTACCATTTGGATGGGGGAACAAAATATAAAAAGGTGATATTTGTAAATTACATAGACAAGAAACTGGTAAACTGTGGTGCCTTCTGTGAAAGATAAATTAGTAGGTGGAATAAGCCAGAGAGGGTTTCTTTTTCTTATTTTCTAAATGTATTTTTAGAACTTTGTACCTTGTGCATGTACTACCTAGTCCAAAGGGAGAAAATCATTATTAGTCTTACACAGTGATTGCTCAAAGTGAGCTGAGAAAGGTGCTTGCAGGAGGGTTCAGGGTTCAGGGTTCCTAGTGGAAACAATGTGTTAAGAACACGTGGCTCTAAGGGGAGCTGCTCAAAATTCAAGATGGCTGCCTGTTGGATGACTGATTCAGATGAGCCTGATGAGGTAAGCTGGTGCTGAAAACTGAAGGGTCTGCTAACCCCCAGAAATCAGTATGAATTTGTTTTGTGAAGGAAGCTATTAGAGGGTTTTAAAGAAAGGAGTATAATTATGTGATTTATGACTAAGAGATCCCTTTGGTTGTGTGAAGAATGTGGGGTAGCCCTATTTCGAGGACCTATTTCTGTAGTCTTGGTGAGTATGGCTGTTGGCTTGGACTGTTCGCGTGGTAGCACTGAATGAGGATGTGGAGGCACAGACAGACATGGTGTGACTTTGGGAGGTGGCCCTGATTAGACCTGCTATAGATTGAGTGCGGACTGCAGGGAGGCGGACTACAGGGAGGCGGGGTGCATAACATGGATAACTGCTGTTTCTGGCCTGGGTAGCTCAGAGTGCCTCTTCCTGGGATGGAGAACCCTAGGGCATTGGTGGATTGTGGAGGAATAAGAAAGAGTACTTTAAGGGACACTTTAAGCCAGAGATGGTTAACTGATGCATGTTTTTTTGAATGTCACTCAGGTTACTGTGTGGAGACTGGGGAGGGGAGGGCATCTGTGAGGTAAACTGACAGCCCTGGGAGGGCCTCAGCAGGGACAGAGAGGAAACTACTCAGGGCCAAGGGACAAGGCTGGAGAGGCTCCAGCAGAGAATCTTGCAGGCCCGCAAAGGCTTTAAGCTTTTTCATCAGTATGAAATGGGAGACAATGACAGGGCTTCGAGCATGATGAGAGCTGACCAAAGGCCTGCTGTGTGGAGAGCAGGCCATAAGGTAGAGTTGCCAGATTTGGCAAATAAAAATACAGAACGCCAAGTTAAACTTAAATGTGAGATCAGCCACAAATAATTTTGTAGATAAGTATAGCCCATGTAGTAGTGCGGATATACTTTAGCTAAAAATGTATTCGTCGTGGATCTGACAAATTTAACTGAGTGTTATTTCCCCAGGCAACCCTATCACAGGGGCAGGTGGAGGGAGCCCCTGCGGGCATTTAAGGGAAAGGAAGGGGCCGGAGTAGCAGCAGCGAAGGTGTGAGGAGGGGTCCCAGAAAAGACGAGAGTGTTCCATTTGGTACATTTTACCGGAGAACAGCTCTAGGAAGACGAGCTTCTTAGCTCTTCAAAGTGTCGGCCGAGGGTTGCTCAGGGAAGACTCACCATTCTCTTCCAACCCTCCCGAGCCTGCGCTCCACCGCTAGCCCTGCTGCCCTCAGACTCCACCAGGTTGAGTAGCAGCCGAAAAGCAGCAGCCCGCCGGGCCCGCGCTGTAACCCCGCCTTCCGCACCCCGCAGGGGTGGAGCCTGAGCGAGGAGCCGGCGAGCAGCCCTCTCTCCCCGGATGACGAGGGGCAGGATAACATGGACTCTGGCAAGATGGCGCCTCCCAAGAACGTTCCGAGAGATGCCTTGGTAAGTGCGAACGATGAGAGGCGGGGCAGGAAGCTCGGCGCGGCTAGCGTCTCGGGAGGCAGGCTCTGGCGGAGGGCCTCAGGACGGGCTCGCGTGCCCGCTTCAGCCTAATCGGGGCGACCAGAAGGAGTAGGATACGGGGGTGCCCTGAACCCCGGGGCGCTTCTCCCGCAACCCCGGCAGCCCCGCTTAGGGGCAGGTTTGCGGCCCGCCAGAGTACGCAGTCCAGCCACCCGGCTTTGTCTCCTGGGCCTTAGGCCCCAGACGCTTTGTAGTCTCGCCAGGTCTGTGAGCCCTGACTCGCGTCCAATGTTCTGCTGCGAGCTTCCCCCATCGCCACATCCGAAAATGACAATCAGCTGTAGCCTCCCCTCTCTGCCGTTGGGAAAGCCAACCTGGGGCTTTTTCTTCTCTCTCTGCCCCCGCCCCCGCCAAAAAAATAAAAAGTTTTCAGCAGAGGTTACGACGACTTTTGGTGTGATCCTGACACTCACTGGAGAGGAAAAGTATATGAGTACAAGGCTGGAGCCCAGAGAAGGGGGAACTTTTATCGTAAATATAAATACTACCTTTGGTCCAGTCTTTATTTCCAGTACCTAGATTATGCATCTGGCGTTTTTATTCGAATCCACAGGTGATGGCGCAAATCCTGAAGGATATGGGAATTACGGAGTATGAACCAAGGGTTATAAATCAAATGTTGGAATTTGCTTTCCGTAAGTTAACAAAACAAAAATTTGCCTAACTTGTAAATTTGAAAACACTGTTTTATCGTAAGAACATTTTCAACTAAATTGCTTGAACAGTTAATATCACAGAATGCAGCCTAAAGCAGTAAAAAGGAGCTCAAGCTAAGGGAAACAGTAGTTCCCCTTAGTATTTATACCGTGGTATCTGTTTAAAATTGGCCATGTAAACAAACCAAAAAAAAAAAAAAATTGGCCGTGTAGATAGGACAATTAGATACTAGAACCAAAATTCATAAACTTTTATAAGTTAGTAGAACCTCCAGTTAAGAAGTCACCTTAAATATTAAGCTGTTTTCATGTTTCATAATGTTTTGTTCTTAAAGGATATGTGACTACAATTCTGGATGATGCAAAAATTTATTCAAGCCATGCTAAGAAACCTAATGTTGATGCAGATGATGTGAGACTGGCAATCCAGTGTCGCGCTGATCAATCTTTTACTTCTCCTCCTCCGAGAGATGTGAGCAAACTTATTTGAAGTTCATTTTACATAAAGTTTCTTAAATTGTAGTTCTAATAAGGATTTTTTTTTTTTTTAGTTTTTACTGGATATTGCAAGGCAGAAAAATCAAACCCCTTTACCACTGATTAAGCCATATGCAGGACCCAGACTGCCACCTGACAGATACTGCCTAACAGCTCCAAACTACAGGCTGAAGTCCTTAATTAAAAAGGTAAGAATTTTTGGTCAGCTTAGTTTTTTAAAAAGGTGAGATGAGTTAGGGGAATTTGTAAAAAGCAGATTCCTGTGGATAGATTAGTAGGTTAAAGACTAAGATAATTTACTAGGATTTTTTAAATTTATAGCCTTGAAAATACCATGTCTGCAATTAACTACTTGGTTAAAATACAAAATACAAGGTCCAAGATTTTTAGAGCAAAAAGGAACTTTAGTGTTCATCTAACTCAACAATTAATTTTCACATCAGAGAACTGATCCTCAGTTCATCTATGGAATTAGTGGCAAACCTGGGACTGATTCCCGGATCTCATAACTCCCAGTATTTACATTGTAACAGTTGTTTGTGACACCTGATAGCAGAGTAAATGGTATACCATGAGGAATTGGACTTGCTTTCTGAAATATGACCTAAAGCTCTCCCACCACTGAAAAAGTTTTCCCCACATTCAGCTAGCTGCCTTTGTTGTCTGACATTCTGCTATAAAAGAGTATCTTTCTTTTTAGGTTAAGATATTGACTAGTTAAGATTAAAAATCATAAGGATGTTAGCTGTTATCCCCAAATAAGACTCTACCCTAAACCTAAACACTATATAAAATTTTATATATGTGTGCTCATATCCATGTTTATGTAGATATATATGTTTGTGAAGACACTAGTTTCAATGTTGGATTTAGAACACTAATGGAACAAAAACAGGACATTCTTGCCAGGGGTTGTCCATTAATAACTCACATCAACAATCTTAACTTCATTCCTGGTAAGTTTAGGGGTCAGATCTGAACAACATTAACATTAATTAGGTTTTTAAATCCCTTAGGGACCTAACCAAGGAAGACTAGTACCACGGTTAAGTGTTGGTGCTATTAGTAGCAGACCTTCCACTCCTACTGCAGGTAAGTGAGAGAATGAAATGACTTTTCTGTCTGGTAAAGAAGTGCCTTAGCACTTGATTTTGAACTATAATCCAAGTCAAAAGCTGAATCAGAAATACCCAAATGTGTGTTGCCATTGATACATTTACTCGTTCTCTAGTAAAACTATAAATATGTATTTTATCAGATTTCAAAATGAGAAAGCCATAAGGAACATCTTATCCCAAATGAGTACAGAATTAGACATTACCCAGCATTATTGTTGGTATAAACTAGGTACCAAAAACAGTTTCAGCTGTGTTCTTTCTGCCTTCTATACAAATCAAGTTTACAAACACCCATGGCAGTCGCCTGATTATCAGAAATTAATTTCTGAGTAAACTGGCAAGAGAATGCAACCAAAAGAAAGAAGTTTAAAATGTACAAAAAGCTTAAGTATATCAAAGAAAAATATCATTGTTTTTAATACTAATCTTTTCAAAAGTAGTACTGATTGTCAACTATATTGCCCCTTCACGCTGTCTCCTGTGCCCTTTGTGACAGGTCTCCATCATTCTTGAAGTATTTCTTGCTTTCTGGCACAAGATGTTCTAAGCTCACCTTAATTTTCCCTACCCCAGTCCTACAAGCAGCCACTTCTCCAAAGAGTTCTGGTTCCTTTTAGTGGAGAATGGTATTTAGAAACCGTTATGGTTTTTTTTTTTAATGTTATTGTTTAGGTAATAAAGAAAACACAAATAGATTTAGATTTCCTGATTTTTTTGGTCCTATATTCCTGCACGATTTCTTTCATAATCAAAGTATTTTCAGAAATAATCCTTCTCTTTGACCAGTACTGATTTTTTTTTTTGGCTCTTACGACTTGAGTCTTACAGATGTCATATAACTCTAATGTAAGCAGCATTTGATTTTTGCAGTGCATAGAAAATCTCTTCATATTCTCATGTCAACATTCTAAAACCAACCTGGTATAGTATTAGTTGTACACTTCTAATTACCTGCATGTAACCTTTGTGGATAGAAATTTGCATATATAATTTGTGTGACTTTTTGGTCATATGCTGTTTATCTGTGGATTCATATTACTTCAGCAAATCTAGGCTGTGGTAATCCATTACACATTTTGGCAAGTTAACCAATTTTAATTATCAGTTGTGATTTTTATTCCAGTTAGACACTTATTATACGTTTTAGAGAATTTTTAAATCTAGAATGAGGGAGCTGCTAAAATCTAGTATTAAAGATGCAAGTTTTAAACTTAAAAAAATGAATTTTATAAATCATTCAAGATCTGAGCATCTACTGTGTTCAATTTTAAAGCTGAAACGTCCTACTTATTTAAATGTTAACAAATCCTTACGGTAATGGCCAAGAAAACATCTACCTATTGTGAATTTCCTTGACAAAATAAAATACATAATATTGTTTCACTAAGCTTGACCTAATTCTTTGAACCCACCCTTAATACATCAGAAAACTTGCCTAGGAATGAAGATTTGTTAGAGTAAGGCCTCACCTCCTGAGTTGGGGAGAGGAAGCATCTAAAGCCAGATTCCTGGGTACCTTTGAGCTTTCTTCCCCTATTTAGGCTTTGTTCCTCTTTGTCCCTAGGGAGGATAGTTGTTTTTTCAGCACTCTTCCCTGGGCAGACTGCTGGTTCCAGGGGAAAGGGATGTATGGAAAGCCTGTATCCCCAAAGGAAAAATTAGGAACAGACGTGTTTCCATAAATGCATTTTTTAAGAGAGCTATAATGTCTGTATATGTCTTTGAGTCTTACAGAATTCATTCATTAAGCAAAAATTTGTTGTGTGCCTATTAAGAGCAAGGCACAAAAACCATATGCTCATAAGGATAAAAAAGTGTCAGCCAAGGCTTGTAATTTAGTGAACGAGGTAAGATACTGATAAAGGCTCCTATGACAAGGGAATTTCAGAGGCAGGCAATAACTTCTGAGCAAATCAAGGAAATTTTATAAAATAGGGTGGTGTCTGAGTTGTACCTGGAATAATGGGTAGAATTAAGATGGGGGAGTGGACTAAATTATCTCTAACATCCTGGTATGTACCTGGGTATAAAATAGTAATATGACTTTGGTACCCACATGGGCACCCTAAGAGGCTTTTTTAGATGTATGTTGATTTAGCTTCACAAGCCTAGTAGACATTTTCTAATTCTCAGTAAGTGAGAGATTAAAAGTGCCACCTAACGTAATGAATACCAAACTTGGGTCTTTATTCTGCTAGCTTAGACAATTTCACAACTTCATATAGCTAAAATTCAGTGCCAGATGCTGTTTGAAGAGCTTTACAGAAATTATTTTAATTTTCGCAAGAATCCTATGTAATAGGTACTGTTATCCCATTTGACAGGTGAGAAAATTTTAAAGATTAAATAACTTGCCCAAAGACATTCAGCTAGTAGGTGATAAAACCTGGATTCAAACTCAAGTAGGTAGGCTCCAGAGCCTGCATTATCTTTACCACTATGCTATACTGAACTTTTTATTTTTTTTAAGATTTTATTTGCATATATAATTTGCATATATAATTTGTGACTTTTTGGTCATACGCTGTTTATCTGTGGATTCATATTATTTCAGCAAATCTAGGCTGTGGTGATCCATTACACATTTTGACAGAGAGAGATCACAAGTAGGCAGAGAGGCAGGCAGAGAGAAAGGAGGAAGCAGGCTCCCTGCTGAGCAGAAAGCCCGATGCAGGGCTCGATCCCAGGCCCCTGAGATCATGACCTGAGCCGAAGGCAGAGGCCTAACCCACTGAGCCACTCAGGCACCCCTATCCTGAACTTTTAGCATCTAAACTATTGAGCTTGTACTTTGCTTATTTCTGATGATTTTTTTTCTCACCTTTCATTATTTCCCTGTGCTTTGAAGGTAGTTTCTGATAAGCTAAGGGGTGCAGAATATGAACCCATATGATGGAAGTCATGTAACTAACATGGTCTGTTAATTACAACCACAGCAACCCCGCAAACAGCATCTGTCCCAAATAAAGTTGCACCTCCAGTGTCAGTGACAAGCCAAAGATTTGCGGTGCAGATTCCACCTTCTCAGTCCACACCTGTCAAATCAGGTAACATGATGGGCGTGGCATGGGGGGATTTGAAAGTGGTTCTTTTTGTAAGTTTCTTTGAATTTTAAAATTTGTAAATAACTTGTGATTATAGAGCAGTTTGTATTCCTATAGCAAGACTTGTTTTAATAGCATACCAGGAAGGTGGCAGTCGTGCTGCAAATCAGGTTTCTTCAAAAGGGTCAATGAGCCCACTACTAAAATTGTATGAAATTTTACATATATGTAATGTTTTGGGAGGTGAGAGTATTCAGTATGACCGTCAGATTCTCAAAGAACACTGAATTAAAATAAGCTGGGGTCCACAAATCTAAGGCATCTTCAGGGAAAAGCACTTAGGGTTAAAGCTCAAGAAAATAATATAACTTAGTGTGTATCAAATAAAAATTGTACCTTTACTCACTTCATGGAAGGATACATATAAAGTTGGAATATATAAGTAGAATTGTTATAGCACAGTTTATTACTGCATATATTTCAATTTTACATTTTCTGACACCTAACTGTACATAGTAAACTACTTACATAAAAAATTGGCATATAAGGGAAATATGATTCCTGACCCTGAACATGTACCTTTAGTATGTTCCATGATGAGTCCTGTGCACTGCTTCCCATGGCTAAGTACTAACTAAAATTTTAGGTAGTTAAGTTAGGAAAAAAAAAAAAGAATTTTAATGTTGTACTAGATACTAGTTTAAGTACTTTAAAGTACTAAAAAATTTTATTCAACTCTTAATGCAGCATAAATACCCAAGTTTCTATGATGTAGTTGCAATTCATTCTATTAAAATGGTTTATTAGAATTATAGTTAGGCTTGTTGAATACTATTTACCATGTTTCTGATTTTGGGTAATTCAGTTTGAGGGTGTTTTCTCCTGTTTACAGTTCCTGCAACAACTGCAGTTCAAAATGTTCTGATTAATCCTTCAATAATTGGGCCCAAAAATATTCTTATTACCACCAACATGGTTTCATCACAGAACATGGCCAATGAATCAAACCCATTGAAGAGAAAACATGAAGATGATGATGATAATGATACTATGTAAGGAGTACAATCAAGATGTATTTCAAACATGTAGTTGGTTTGGAGGCCACTGTACTGAACTAGAATATTCTCCATCTTCTCAAGTTTTATCTTAGAAAACTTAAATGTAGCTGCAGTATTTTTCACATTAGCTTAAACTTAATTTTTTTTAAACTATTAGGTATCTTAGGTAAGCATACCAATGTTTTTTCATTAGGCTTCAAGTAAAAAAGTTATTTGTTTCTTAATATTTTGGTTAATGTTATGATTAAGTATCAGTTTCTATAGCCTAATCAGTGGACTAGTCTTTAACAGCATTTCTAATACATATTTAAATACTACTCTCTTTTATAAGGTAAAATAGTCACAATTTTTGTTTTCACCAACTTTTTTGACCAAATCTCTAAGCTTAGGAAGTATTTTTTGGAAAGGATAGATTTGAAAAGGATTCTAAATTCATCTGGAGTGTATGTTTTCTTGGTGTTCCCTAACCTCCCACGTCCTCCACCCCATTTCTAGATCTCATTCATTTTCTGTACCACCTCTTCCCCATAGGCTTAAGTTTCTCCCAATACTCTTAGAAGGCCAAAACCCGAGTTTAAAAAGTGTAATTCCTGATATTACAGTTCTATAGTTCAGTGTCATTTTCCTATTTTTAAAACCTGCTTTACATGCCTGAAGGTTTGCTTTGCTGTTTTTCTCTCCATACCAGAGCAGTTGAGTTTTATCCAATGTCTTTTATGCTCACTGAGCTTTACTCTGCCTTTAACAGGTAGTTTGGGGTCAGTTACAGTTTATCTTATTTATATTCCAAGTCGGTAACTCCACTATATTTCACATTTCTAAATTTTACAAAGAAGATGCTGTAGCTTAAAATCTGCCTTGATGAGTGTATTTACACTGGACCCAGGCAAAAACCACTGAAGAACAAGTGGTTTTTTTCCTTTCTACCACATACATATATGCTACGATCACTACTGCTTGAACCCTTCTGTTGGTATAATTCATTTTTCTAACTTGTTGCTGAGGATATCATATATGAGATGGGATCAGATCTGAAAGTTCTATAATGGTTTCCCTTCCTCTAGAAGGCCAACAACAAAAACGAGTCAGTATAATGTGACCTGCACTTAGGTGTACTATGCATAGGTTTCCCAGTAATGTTGCTAAATATCTTTCCCTCTTTTACATGTATACACATTTAAACATCTTAGTGGGAAAGACTGCAAAGCTTTCAAAAATATAAATAGGCTTGTTTTTAAGTAAGTTTGACATATTCAATATAGGAATACTTTCGCAGAATTTTCTAAAATAAATTTTCATATATCATAATTTAGAACTTATAGCCAAGGATCCTCAAAACTTAAAACACAAGAACATTTCATGTTAGAATGGTGCTTGATACATTGAAGAGAAAGAGTCCAGTGACAGAGAAGACATGTCTCATCACAGTTTGTTTTTGGATAGTAGGAAAAAGGTATTATCAAACTTAAAAAACAGATCTGATCATTATAGGAGAAAAATGTTCATTATATAGCATAGGATATCATTACTTGAATGTTCTCAGGGAAGCAGCATGTCAAAAAGCCTAGGTTCTAGTCCTGGCTCCATCACTTACCAACTGTGTGACCTTACTTCACCTCTGAGCCTCGTTCTCAGTAATAGGAAAATAACACCAAACCTGCCTACCTCACAGGGATGTTGTGAGGGTTTAATTGGTATATGTGAAAATTCCTTCAAAACTGTAAAATGGTTTATAACTCTAAGAAATTGTTAATGTATTTGTTCCAAGATTATTAATAAAAAATTGAACTTACCGTTTATCTTTCATTTTTGATTTAAGGGATTCAAGGAAGATGAACAAGACCCAGTAATTCTGAGGTCCTAAAAGCAATTAAGATTTAACGAGTGACTTAACCATAAATCAGGGAATTGCTTGCTTTTATTTGGAAGCAGCATGTGACTCATAGTAAAGCAAAATAAAATGAATATGGGTTTAAGTCTGTTAAAAACGTAGCATGCTGTCTTTGGTAGGAATCTGTACATATAACTGAGGCACTTTCTAGGTCAGCCAGTCTTCAAATGAAAACTGCTTTATCTTGCAGAACTCCCTTCCCTAATTATGTCTACCTAAAATAGCTTCTAGAATGACTCAAGGCCACTCTTGTCCTCTAGCTTCCAGGTGGAATTTTTTAAAAGAAGTAGTGATCCTAAATGTGGGGAGGACATTGTGGTCCCAAGTTCTTCCTTTTACAAGTAGGAAACAAGTGGTTTTGATCTGATTATGAATATAGGAATACAGCCAGTATGTTGGGAAAAGAGAAAACATAATGCACGCTGATCCTAAGGAGTCCAGAGTAAAGGGAAGTACTTGAGAGTTAGGAAAGACAACACTAATCAGAACAGCAGGTACAAAGCAGTGTGTAATATACTACCATATATATTTTAGTTCATATGTATACACATACACAGAAATATGTTTTTTATATGTATTATGTCGCTCTAAACTGAAGAAAACCAGTCTTACAGTGGCTGTTTCTAAAGAGGGAAACTGGTAGCTAGGGGACTGAGGTAGAAAGAAAGTGTCTTCTCCTTTTATACCCCTTTTTGACATTTGTATCATGTGCTAGAGGGAAGTTCTGGACATAAAAAGGAAAACAAGGAAAGCAGGAAACACTGAGCTTAAGAGACTGAATTAGTTTATGACACAAAGATTGTAATTTCTCTGCACAGGCAAACACATCTATCATCTGGAGGTTAAAACTGAATTTGCTACACTTATGCCTAAGTCTCTGCAGTATTTTATCAGTAATCCTTAATTCTGTATTATATCAGGAAGCACACCCTTGTACTATTCTAGTTTATGTGCTCACAAGTTGTTACAGGTTATCTTCCTCAACTAGGCTGTAAAGGTTGTAAATTCCTTCAGGACATAAACGCTTTCTTAGATTTCCTCCATTATGTCCTAAGGATATCACAGGTACTCAAATATTTGGCTATCTGTGTTTCCCCATTCGTTTTCTGAATTAATGACCCAAATAAATGGGGAATGATCATAGAAGCAGAGTCTAGGAGAAAGTACTTAAATGGTACAATCAGATTGATGGATGGATGAACTGGCAGGTTTATGGTGTTTATACAATTCTTTTAATCCCTCTGTACATATGAAATAAAATATTGGGGGAAAGGTAATCGGTAGGGGAAAAAAGTCATCAGTATGCTAGAGTTCTAGCTAGACATTAATTTGCCAGGATCTATACGCAGCACCTCTGTGCCTCCTCTCCAAAAAGAATAGATTAGAATTCCTGCTTCTCATACCAGGGTACAGTGTACCATTGGAGGTAGGCAGAAACGTGGTACATTTTGAAATTAACTACAACTATGGGGATAGTATTAATTAAAATGCAAATGAATTTTTAAAAAAATTCAAGCCTTCAAAATGGTTTTGTTTAAAGCAACCACCAAAATTTTCTTCTGCTCTTCTTTCCAGAGTTAATCAAATAATCCTAGGCTAGAAGCATCATTTGTGGGAGTGAGGCACAATGAAAAAGCAGCCTGGAATCAGACAAACCTGGATTTGAATCCCTGCTGTGGCCTAGTAGCTCTGTGATCCTCCAAGAGTTTATTTCTCTTCATAAAGGTGAAATACACATCTAGTATGTAAAATGTCCAGCAGAGAAATTCTGATTAAATGTGGCCTTTTAAAATCACATGTTTACCTTTGCTCACTCCCAAAACTCCATTAAAATGGCAGGAAAGAGCAAGGAAGGGAAAGTTACGAGGACAATAAATTAATCAGAATGACATTAGAATCACTTCACAGGAGGTAAAAGGAATCCCCAACAGGGTTACCCCAAAGGGATTTCTTCAGAAAGAGGAAATCCCAGAACAGCTCTACAGCAAACCTTTTAAGGCAGCCAGGGCAAACTGCCAGGGCAAACTGGAGTGGAAGCACAGAGGACTCCAGGAGGGATTATCTCTAATAAAAATGAACAGACTTATCTCAGAAGTTTGAACACACTGGGAACGAATCGGTGGTAAGTACATAGGGAAAAAAAAGAAGAAAACGAAACTTTCGAAACTTACTAACTCCAAAGAAAATAAAAAGGTACATAATGGAATCATAGCATACAACATAGCTCAGCTGTGAATAGTATTTATAATCACAATATAGACTACTGATCTAATCTCTAACAAAACTATACTGGGCAAATGAAGAAGGGGAAGTATATGTGGAACAGAGGCCAGAAGAGCACTCAATCTTCCCATGTAGGAAACTGATATATAGCTTTTTATAAAAATCAAGATATTAAAAGTGTGACTTAGAAACATGGAGGTAAATGCCCAAAAAAGCTAAGAGGTAAAAAGCAGTCATCTCTGGGGAATGGGAATCACAAATGGGAGGAAGAGACAAAAGCCTCTATTTTGTTGTTGTAAGCCTTAACTGTTTTAAACTATGGTCATGTGTAACAGATAAAAATAAAACTTAAAATAAAGCACCTATCACATTATCTGTCATAAAGTATGCCCTCAATAAAAGAGTAGACATTCATCTAATCTCCCCTACCTCCCCGACCAATGCTGCCCCATTTCTTGCATTCAGAATGTAGCTGATTTGATCCCTTCCTCAAGAGTCTGTTCTCACCCTAACAAAGTATGACAGGAAAAGAAAATCCCAGTTTCAATGGATACTTTTATTTATTTAATAGGTCACCAACTTTGCCTCCCTACCTACCTATAATGGGAATTTCATCTTATTTCCATGCTGAGTAGTGAAACAATGACAAAGCTAGTCAGAATAAGCTACTTCAAAAAGAGAAGCTAACACAGCTCATTTTCTTTTAACAGGCAAAATATAAATATATGCACTCTAGAATGCACAATGGTTTAGTTGCTAGGAAATTCAAAGGGGATCTTGAAGAATGTAGGCAAATCCAGGGTGTAGTAAAGAGGAGCTGAGATGCTGTGCAACTGTTTAAGGGTTCCTGGTGCTGCATCTCTTGGCCACTAGCTGAATCTTGACATGGGGGAAGATTTTAGCTAATGCCAAGTAGAGATGCGGCAAAGGCTAAGTTGACTTAGGGGCTGGGCACAGGAACCAAAAGGCAGGAAAGTACTAAACACTGCTGAGAGCATCCACCCCAGGAAGGACTTTACCTGTTTTTGAGAGAGCACACATACAGACAGCATTACTACAAGACCCACTAAGCCAGATACGCGTCCTATCTTCCCAACATGTCCCAATAACATGTCTGTTCTTCCTTAGGACACATGACCAAGAGTTGGGTAACTTTTACATTCTGGGTCCCAGGTCTACTAGAGCATCACCTCCCTGGAGTAAGTCTTCCTCTCTGCCCCTCTCCACCCAAAATGGATGCCAGGAGCATTATTTGAGGTGCCTCCATTTGTACTGCCCGGATAATAATGAACACTAATGACAATACCACATACTATCTCCACTCCATTCTACCCACCTGTCACTGCATAACCCCCAACCTTCCCCCCAACAAGTCGAATAACAGGGAAGAATCTCACCTTCTAGGAGCTCTAAACTGGCACCACCCCCAGTGCTCACATGGCTGACTTTATCCTCTGTGTTCCATTTGGCACAGCAAGTGGCAGTGTCTCCACCACCTGTTGAATGAAAGCCAAGTTAAAAGGAGAGAAAAGAAAAAAAATAAAAATAAAAAGGACTGGCACCAAACTGTAAGGCAATATGCTCTTAAACCCAAAAGGTAGATGATGAACCCCCAATTCCCTCTCATTAAGAAGGTCCTCCATGAATTATATACTGGTTCAGCTCTCAAGATTCAACCGGCACCAAGAAACCTAGTAAAAGTTCATCATTTCCCTTCAACTTTCCTCTGATCAAAATTCTGCCAGACTACACTGGCACTAACTTTGTAAAGGACCCTTTACCTATGATGGTGATGCAGCCCCTGGCAGTGGCTTTCACCACCTCATCCATGAGGGCTTTGGTTCCTTGGGCAAAAGCGTCCCATTCAAATACGCCCACAGGTCCATTCCACACGATCTGCTTAGCCCGAGCAACTGCCTCAGCGTACTTCTTGCTGCTCTCAGGACCACAGTCCAAGCCCTAAGGTAGAGTTAAAAAAGATGAGGTACCAACAAAAGCTACTTCGAAAGGAGCAAATACCACCTCCACCAAGACCTGAACTCAAGGTTGAACACCAGAGTTTCTTGTAGAACCAAAAGATACCCTTCAGTTTTAAAAAGTATAAACCTGCTCATGCCCTTTATGGAAGATCAAATGGAAGGGAAAACCAGGTTATTTGATATAAACATTCTTAACCACACTATGACTGTGAAGAACTAAATCAGTAGTTTCCAACAAGAGTCAATTCTGTACCTCCCCCGGGGTCCTGTAGCAATATCTGGGGATATTTTGGTTGTCACAACTTGGGGGGGGGAGGGTTCTACTGACATCTAGCAGGTAGAAGTAAGGGATGCCGCTCAACACCCCACAACAAAAACTACCTGAGATGTCAACAATGCCAGAGTTGAGACAATGATCTAGATTCAGTGGTTCTCAAACTTTGGCACGCACCGGAATCACCAGGAGGGCTTGTTCTAGCAAAAAATTTCCTGGGCCCAACCCCTGGAGTTTCTGACTCACTAAGTCTGGGATATGGCCCAGAAACTTGCATTTTCTGATGCTGTTATTCTTGGAACCACACTTTGAGAAACACTGAACTAAATAATGCCCGCATGCTTAAAAAGAGGAAAATAACTAAGCAAACTAGTATGTCAATATGATACAGTTTTATACAGCTATTACAATGATAGTATATGGAGAACACTACAACCAAATATTTAGTCTTTAATATACACATACATTTTTTCCTGTTTATAATCAGTACACTTCCTCTATCTTAATGTTTTCATGTAAGAGTTCTTATACAGGTTTCTAGGTAACAACATAATCCAGAACAGCCCAAATCATGAAAGTATTCAGCACCAACCCCAGCACATAGTTAAGTCTTAACAACAAACATTAAATAAATGAAGAAACAAAAAATAGTTTTGCCACATATTACCAATGAAGACAGCAGCAATCATGCTCTTCCCCCCATGGATTCTCTCTTGAGGAGGACCTCACTGCTACATTTGGAGCCCTCTCTGATAGAGATCTCCTGTAGAGATTCTTTTAAAATGCTTGCTGGTTGAATGAATGAATGAATGAATGAAATCAAAATGCTTTTGTTCACTCCTACTACCACCCACCCTAGTGACTCACCATCCAGCCGGCAGGTATGCCAGAGGCCACAGTGGCTTGGCCAGTCTTGGCATTCTCATCAAACTTTTCAGCAGTGACAAAGTCAACAGGCAAGGTAATTTTCACACCATTCTTCTCAGCTTTGGACATCAGGTCTTTGACAATCTTGGCTCCCTCTTCATCAAACAGAGAAGTGCCAATCTATACACAGGAGCCAAGATAAAGATCAGCCTCTATAAACTAAGAATATGATTACCTCGCAAAGCAGACAGGAATAATAATACAGTGTAAAGGAATAATTCCAAAACAAAAGAAAGCCAACTTTCCAAAATAAAAAAAAAAAAAAAATGGGAGTTTTGAGGGCTCATTCAGAAGCTGGTTTTCTTTTTAAATTTACATAACTTGCTATTTCTCATGGAGAACCACTTCACATCCACTTGGCACTGGTTTCCTACCTCCATGTTGTTGAGCACCTTCAGGAAGGTAAAAGCCATTCCACCACCAATGATCATCTCATTGACTTTGTCCAGCATATTATTGATCAGCTGGATCTTGTCTGCAACTTTAGCTCTAGAAGGGAAAGCAAGAATCATCACCAAAAGAACAAATGGTGGACTAAGGAAGTGATATTACATAGTGTCTGAGTTTTTATATCAAGGCTCAGGAACAGAGAAATGTTCCACAAGTGACAAAAGTACTGGCTAATTACTCTGGAAAACAGTATGGAAGCTCCTCAAAAAGTTAAAAATATAACTACTCTATGATCCAGCAATTGTACTACTAGGTATTTACCCGAAATATACAACAATACTGATTCGAAGGGATACGTGTGCCCCCAATGTTTATAGCAGCATTGTCAACAATAGCCAAGTTATGGAAAGACCCCAAATGCCCATCAACTGGTGAATAGATAAAGAAGTTGTGGTGTACACACACACACACACACACACAGAGAGGAATATTACTCAGCCATAAAAAGAATGAAATCTTGCCATTTGCAACAATCTGGATGGAGCTAGAAAATATTATGCTAAGTGAAATAAGTCAGAGAAAGACAAATACCATATGATTTCACTTGTATGTGGAATTCAAGAAACAAAACAGATGAACACAGGGAAAAAAAGAGAGGCAAACCATAAAACAGACTCGCAGACTGAGGGTTGCTAGAGGGGAGGTGGGTAAGGGGATGGGTTAAATGGGTAATGGATAAGAAGGGGGGCACTTGTTATCATGAGAACTGGCTGTTGCATTTAAGTGATGAATCACTAAATCCTACACCTAAAACCAGTATTACACTGTATGTTAACTAACTGGATTAAATAAATACTTGGAAGGAAAAAAAAAAAAGTACTGGCTAACTTTGCCCTGTTTCTTCAACCCAAAAGTCCAATCTGTTTCTAAGAAAACCTCTTAAAGGTGAGGTTCTAGACCAAAAAGAACTGAGACCTACTACTGTCTATAGAAACCATGAGACCCAAATACATCTACTTTGCCCCTTCTCCCCACAAAAACCAGAGTCAAGACAGCTAGTTACACCTGAGCAAGACTGCTAATTATGGAATCCCTGAACCCACTCAAAACTGTCCCAGGCCAGGGCGCCTGGGTGGCATAGTCAGTTAAGTATCCAACACTTGGGTTTTGGTTCCTGTCATGATCTCAGGGTCATGAGATCGAGCCCAGTGTCGGGATCTGCGCTCAGCACAGTCTGCTTCAAATTCTCTCCCCCTCTCCCTCTGCCCCTCCTGCTTGTGCATGCACTCACGTGCTCACTCTAATAAATAAATCTTAAAAAAACATGGGATGGATACTCTACAGCTCACATGCCCTGCTTCTTCAACAAATCAATGGAATGAAAATAGTAAGAAAAAGGGGACTATTATAGAATAGAAAATGCCTGATAACCAAATGCAACACATGAACTTCATATGGATCCTTATTCCACGAAGCGAATTGTAAAAAGACATTTCTGAGATGACAAAGAACTTCTGAATACAGACTAGATATTAGATGATAGGAACAAAATTGTTAAATTGTGTTAGGTGTAACACAGTGGTTATTTAAAAAGAAATCTTTTAATCAGTTATGAGATACATACAGAACTACTAAGTGAAATTATATGTCTAAGATTTGCCTAAAAGTACTCCTGATAAAAATAATTGTTGAAGCAGGGTACCAGGTGTCTGGGGGCTTATTATACCGTTCTCTCAACTTCTATACATGCTTCAGTGTTTCCACAATAATGTTTTTTTAAAAAAATGTAAAATTTGCCCCTAAACTGTTACTGGTCTAAAGAAGACTACACTAGAAGAAAGGTGGCAAAAACAAGAACAAAATACCAAAAAAACCCTCCACATCAACTTCCCCCAAACCGCTATTTCCAGCTGAGCCTAAAACCTAATCATAACCACTAGGTGGTACTCACTCCCATATTCCGGATCTACAGAAGGATGGAAAACAAAAGCAGCTCAAATCCTTATCTCCAGAGAAGATGATGAGAGTCTGACCTTTATAACACAGTGCACAAAGGAGCAATGCTTCTAGAACGCAAATAACAACCTGTACCCACCTGAATTATTTTTAGGACCCTGATACTGGGCTCATGAAGCCTAAAGAACAACTATGCTACCTGAAATTGGCACCCAACTCCAGTCAGCTTTCATAGGAAAACGCTGAGTGTGTTCAATCCCATGGGGAAAAAAAAACATGCTATGTTTATGGCATTCGGCCATAAAGAGGGTGCTACCTAGATAGCCATGCCAAGTGACAGGAGGTTCTCTTATCCAAGCAGCACTAGGTCCCTGTCCCCACTCTAAAATTTCTCTTCCTAGCCTCTTAAGCTGCAATTCTGAAATTTCTACTTCTAACTAAGCCACTGGAATATCATTATCCACATGGTACCTTTCCCCACAGGAAAAACTGTAAAAAGGTATATAATCCTGAGAAATGATTTCTAAATGATAAATTAAATAAATACATATGAGGAGATGTTCATAGTTATTCTTGCCAGACTGTATGTATGTGAAAGGCTCAAGTGCTTCAGAAATTGTTAGATGAGCACCTATGGTGAATCTTTCCCCTTCTTCCCTCCAAAACCCCTTGCTATCCTTCTTGGACCTGCTTTGTCCCAGGAGGCTGACCTGCATGGAGCACATCAAGGGACTCCCTTGCCCTCTGGCTTCCAGTTGGGTTGCAGGCAATTGGGAGGGGGTGGGAGAGGGGGAACATCAATAGAAGACTGAAGGGAGATGAAGACTGAAGGGAGATCAGAGTGTATTTCTTTCCCTGGCTCCCTCCCTGCCAGATGCCTCCCTGCCTATCCCTATGTTCCCTGAACAAGGCTACAGTTTCTATTAGAGGGCCCTGGATTCTAGTAACCTTTCCTTCCCTTTGTCCCTCCAGGCCTAGGGAAGGTGATGGCTGTTGCTAGCCCCACATTACTATGTTGTACTTTCTGGGTGTCCCTGAACCCTACCCATACATTTGTAGATAGTCCCTTTATTAAACTCTCCTTATTTACCCAGTCTGATTATATTTTCTGACCATAATCAGCCACCCAAGTCATGGCCTACTACCAGGCAAACACACTATTTAAAGCATGATCTTGAAGACTTCTTCATACCCGCCCAGGATGGCCAGGAAGGGTCGCTCTGGGCATTCCAAGGCCTTGGCAAAGTAGTTCAGCTCCTTCTTCATCAAGAAACCTCCAGCCTTCTGTGGCAGACTGACTCCCACCATGGAGCTAGAAAAGACCAGAGCATTGAAATTTTGGTCAATCCTTACCAATTCTCCCAATTCTAGAGGCCATCTCCTTATCGCTGAAATACTTTCACTTCTGAGATTCCAGGAGACCACAGTTTTCATCCCTAAATTGCAACAAAAACACTGAGGTGCAAGACGAGGTTTTTGACTAATAGGGCAGGGCCAAGAGGAACAAGTAAAAAGCAACAACCTTAAGTAGGATTTAAGAAACCCAATTGACAGTCTTCAAGTCAAAGGTTTAACCATAATAAACAATCGGCCAGTTAGCTGATGACAAAAGACGATTCCTCACTTTGCTTCCTAATGACAGCATAAGATTCTGACCCTACAATGTTAACAAAGGGAGGGCTCCACCTGAAATTTCCTAAGAGCAACCTCTTCTCCAAAGCTTGGCAAAAAGTTCCACAATTCTCCACGTTTTCCTTTTATTTCCTCAATAAGGACCAAGGATAGTCAACAAGAACCACAGTCTAACTGGCAGCTCCAATTAGAGATAGAAGCTAAAAGTATGATGTCCTGTGTAATACAGAAAACTCCAAAAACAACCCAGAGCTTGGGCTGCTTGAGTGACAGAGGAATACCGCTCCTAGCTCAACGACAAAAAAGACTTAGTACCTGTGAGCTCGGTGAGCAGTGCCAAAAGCATCATTGACATAGACATCTCCTAGCTTGGAAAGGGAAGCTCGGAAGGCTTCTACTTTGGCTGGCTCAGCTTTAACCTGCAAGGAAAAAAAAAAAAAGGGAAAAACCAACACAGGAAATGTTGATGGCTCCAAAGAAGACAACTGTAAAAGCATTTCATACCAAGAGTCCTCTTGAGTATCTCTAAAAACCTAGAGTTGGTGGGACAGCAATTTTCACAACTAGCAACAGATCTATTTCTTCTTCCAAATATTCTAGGTCTTTTGGTCACT
The DNA here is from genome assembly GCA_028534135.1 of Potos flavus. Lineage (NCBI taxonomy): Eukaryota > Metazoa > Chordata > Mammalia > Carnivora > Procyonidae > Potos > Potos flavus. The sequence continues at coordinate 51,628,877 of CM052901.1, forward strand.
TGACGTTCTGCTCTCCTTCAACCTGCCTCAAACTGCGAACTGAAGATTCCTGAACCATGGCTTAACCTCTAATCACACAACGCTAATCACATCCCACTGACCTCTCCCCAACTCCTAAGATTATCTTTTCCTTTCCTTAGCTTGCCTTATAGCCTCATTTTAACGTATTCTCCTTGCAAAAGTTAGGATTATACTTGACTCAAACTTCTAGCTACCAAGGCCTTTCTGCAAAGGGAAAGAGGCCCTCCCACACATTCTTCATGAGGGCAGGTGGAAACATGACAACAGAAAAGGACCTCAGAAACATTTTATATATATACAAAAAGAAGTTATTCTATATATTCTATATAACCTTCCCTAGAAGTTAGGCATCTAAGAAAACAAGAAATACACTTCTCCAAAAAAAAAAAAAAAAAAAGAAAAGAAACAAAAAGTAGAAGTAAAACATTAGGGCTGTGAAATGTTAGCTCACTCTCCAGGATTCCCCCCACATGCCCACCCAAAAGGGGACATAAAGCAGGATGGCAGGATGAACAAAGAACCTCCAGAAAGAAACCAAGCAAAGATGCACAGGGGGACACAACACAGAAAAATATACAAGACAGAACAGATATTCCTTTTAGTCACTGCCCAGTCCCATCCTCCTATGTTTCAAGGTGAAGGAGGCTACCACAAAGAACAGGGGCTTTCCTCTAATGACCCAAAGAATGCAGGGGAACTAATGCTAAAACTAAAGACTATAGACCCCACATAATCTTTCTAGAATGGACAGCATCTGCCACCGGTGACTGAAAGATAATTCGTGTCACTATTAAAATACTGCCCAAATGGCAGGACACCTGGGTTCTAGGCCCAACTCCAACACTAATTCACTGTGTAACCTTTGGCAAATAGATCTCTGTCCCTGAAATCTTCCCATCTATTAAGGCATGAAAACCCCTCAAAGAATTGTTTAAGGAAAAATGGGGCAAATTGAAGCTCTTCACGAAACAGGCACTATAGAAACTAATAACCAGAACCCACTTCTCAGTTTTGCTCTGCCAATAACTAGAAGAAAGAAAATGTTCCTAAGAGACCAATGTGGGCACACTGGAAAAAGGAAAAATTTTATGTCCTTGCTTTGTTTTGTTCTTTTTTTTTTTTTTTATGTATTTTGAACTTATTACTGGCTCTTGAAATTCCAAGCATGGAAAGCCACTGACACTAAATGTAAAGTTAATTAACTAAAAAAGTCATAGACTAGAACTGTTAGTTCATCGCTTCCTGAATAGGTGGTTTTGCCTCAATTTGCTACCATTTCTAAGTCCTAGAGTCTGCGCAAGTGAGTTTCACTTTAAAAGGGCACCAAATTTGAGATCAGCACTTGACTCCTACCACTGTATCAAAACTATACCAAAGGCGAATAAGGCAAGACCAGGCCTAAGGTGCTAAGAAAAGAAACTGCTTGAAAGCAGGTACTCCAATGACCTTAAGAAACACCAGAAGCACAACAGGAGACCGAGATACCAGCTTCAGAGAATCTTGTTCCCCATGACACTAAACACCTAAGGGTAGAAAGTTCTAAGGATGACTTCAGCTTCTCTTCTACCAATAGGCAAACTCTACATCATCCTCAAAGAGCCAGCTTTATCATTTAATATTTGAATTCTGGCTGTCAGGTCATAGTAATTTATTTTGTGGATTATCTACAGTTGCTCTTTTTTGTTGTTTTGTTTTGGGTGGTTTTTTCCTATGGTCTATTTGCATGACAACAGCAGAGCTGAGCAGTTCCAACAGAGACCATATACATTTGTGACTGTACAGCCTACAAAGCCTAAAATATTTACTGTCTGACCCTTTATAGAGAAAGTTTGCTGATCTAATGGACTGAGCTATATATAAAGCCCAGCAACAGCACTACTGCCTCTAACTTCAGTAAAATGACTGCCTTTCAGAGACTTAAATTTCTTTATAAAATGATGACAATGCCTGCACTTCCTTATTTTAAAGGGAATTAAATGCTTTACACTTCATAAAAAAAAGTCTCAGATCCAAGGCAATATCGTCATGACCATCATTTACCCAACTACAATCAATTTTCCCAGAGTCCTTTTCCACTTAACTTAGAAAGTACTTTTTCTGCTCACATAATTCTTTTATGAGAAAATCCCAATTCTATCACTTAATTTCTATCACTTTAATTTCTTATGGTTTTAAGAGTGCCAAGCTCAACCATTAAGTTAATTCCCCTTCTAAATAAGAATATTGGGGTGCCTGGGTGGCTCAGTGGGTTAAGCCTCTGCCTTCGGCTCAGGTCATGATCTCAGGGTCCTGGGATCGAGCCCCACATCGGGCTCTCTGCTCAGCAGGGAGCCTGCTTCCCCCTCTCTCTGCCTGCCTCTCTGCCTACTTGTGATCTCTCTCTCTCTCTGTCAAATATATAAATAAAATCTTTAAACAAACAAATAAATAAATAAATAAGAATATTACTGTCCTTCCATAACACACCAGGGTCTGTTGCTTAAAAAAACTGTTCCAGCCTTGACCAAAAAAAATCTAAAACTGGCTCTGCTGGAGGAACACCTGGTATAGCATGGACGCGCACCCCCAAAAGTGCCTATGAACGTCTGCTCTCAGCACTTGGGAATCATTGCCTACCCTTCACTAAGATTATCACACACACTGCTAGGATAAAAATCCTCATGTACCATAGGCCGAGTGGGTAACAAAGGAACAAATGCAAAAACATGTCCACTGAATACTTTTATACCCAAATGGTATTCACGTATTTTTCAAAGATATTACAAAACATCTGAGCATGAGAAGGGCTTCTGGGATGCTAGCCAATATTCTATTCCTTGACCTAGGTGGTGGTTACACAGCAGGTGTGTGTACTCTGTGATAATTTATCAAGCCGTGCATCTATATATAGACAGATAGACAGATATAAATATATATAAATTTATATAAATGTATACAAGCTATAAATGTATAGCTTGTATACTCATATATATCCATATATATTCATATTCATATATATTAAAGGTTATATACATTAAAATAACTTTTTATATGTGAATAAAAGGTTATTTTAATTTACTCATATGAATATATATTTATTCATATATATGAATAGCCTTTATATAAACATAAACCTTAATATGTAATAAACATATATATGAACATTATGTTCATATATACATATATATTTCTGCTATAACTCAATAAAAAGATGTCTAAGGAAAAAATAAACATGAACTACCTCTATTCTTCAATCTCTTATGGACTCAGTCCTCCTCACCCCTAATAATGTCAAAGTCACAGGCCCTACCTTATTCCCAGAAGCATCTTTTCCCTTCCCTTCTTCCTCCACATGAAAGCGAAGGTTCTCCAGCAGGATGACAGACCCAGCAGCTGGGTTAGCACAAGCTTTCTCCACTTCTTGGCCCACACAGTCCTTTAAGAACAAAACATCCCTGGGGAGAGGAGGAGATGGAGACACTTGAGAAGTCTGAAAGAACCAGTAACAACATGCTTCACAACATCTCCTGTCACGGAGTCCACCAGCTCCAGAGTCTGGCACTTACTTGCCCAGCAGAGATTTAAGTTCTACAGCAACTGGCTCCAAAGAGTACTTGTCAGGCATGGGGACACCATCAGGCCGGCCCAGATGGCTCATAAGAACAACTGACTTAGCTCCATTGTCCAAGCAGAATTTGATGCTTGGGATGGCAGCCTTGATTCTGCAACCAAAAAGAGACAGTAGCAGATAGATCAAAGTTACTCCTAGGAATTAGTGGGAACAGTTTTATTTATGGCCTCATGAACTATAAAGCCCATTTTCTTCTCTAAATTCCCTCAGATTTACTGTTGGCAACTCAGTGATGGTCCTCAGGTTCAGGTTCAGGGGAAGAAGTCAATTATGATGCCAAATCTCCACCAAGGATTATTCAATCTGATCATGTTTTGCCACTTATGCAGAAAAGAGCTATCGCAGCAGGACTAAAGCTGCTATCTTTAGAAGGACTTGCTTGCAAGGTTGGCCCTTGCCCAGTGTCTGGGAACCTGGCGTCCAAGTGGTCCCTCAATTTTCTTAACTGACACGCGCCATTCTAATGGACATTGCTCTGAGATTGTACAAACCAAGTGATTTATGCTGAACACCTGCTTTCCTCTAATAGTCTAGAATTTTGTTGGTTGCAATGCAGAGGGTACCCATATGACCAGCTCCCAGTAAAAATCTCGGGAGCCAAATCTCTAATGGGCTTCTCTATGGGCAAGAACAATGCATACAACTACTGCAGTTTCCACTGCTGAAGGGTGAGCACTGGAAGCCCACGCATGGATTTCTCCAGATTTTATGTATCTTTTCCCCTTGCTGATCTTGTCATGTGCCCTTTCACTGTAATAATAAACTTTAGCAGTGAGAACTATATGCTACGTGCTGTCCTGTGAGTCCCTCTAGTGAATCACTAAGTTACATAGGTATCTTGGGGACCCCTGAAATATCTCTTATGTGACTGAGGAAGAAATCTAAAATTCCCGAATCTTGCCACCATTAAAGGAAATGCAGGAAAAACTTAAAAATAGGTAGTAACTTTTCTGCACCCATTATTGATCCTAAGGCATATTTCCTGGTAGGAAAAAACACATTATATAGAATATGGTTTAAATAATGTCGTACTCTCTACATTATAGTTTAACTAAAAAAAATATTAAACTTCCTTTAAACACGTTAAACTTTTGTAAACTTGATACTAACTCTCCATTTTTGCCAGTCTTTAAGAAATTGAAACTGATAAAAAAAGAAATCATTTATTCAACAAATATTTATTGAATGCTTCTTATGCCAGGTACCTTTCCAGATTCTGAGAATACAACAGTGAATAAAACAGTCTCTGCTCTCATGGAAGTGAAATTCTAATGGAGGGAGAGACAAGAAAAAATTAACATACATATGTGTGTATACACATAAATATGGGTGTGTCTGTCTGTCTGTCTGTCATCAGGTGGTAATAAGAGCTGTGGAAAAAAAGGTAGAGAGATAAGAATGATTGAGGAATAGTGGTGAAGGGGATTTTAGGGTGGCCAGGGAAAGTCTCTGATAGGGTGACATTTCAGCAGACAATGGAATAATAAACAACCAAGTTAGGTTTCTAAAATATCTTATGCTATTTGACATATATAAAAACTCACTAACACCAAATAAAGAAGAAACCTTCATTAGGTACAAAGTTTGCTCAAAGAAACCAAATTATCCTTCAGCGCTATCCCTTATCAGCAAGTTCTATTATTTCTAATGCTTCCTTTTGTTAACTCCGTGGATTTCTGAAAATGAAAAAAATGTACTCAGACCTGCTTCTCTGCTTTTAATTCATAAAACACCTTGATAGGCACATTTCCAATTTCTTCTGTGTGCTGCAGAAAATAATGAAAATCAAGAAGGGCCAGAGCTACCTTGTACAAAACACAGACCTTCCACTATGCTGCAGCAGGGATGTACTTGGTAAAATGCCAGACTCTACCGTGGGGTCAATATCTGAAAATGTTCTGGGTCTAGACCTGAACCGTCCAATAAGGCAGCCATTAGCTACATGTGCCTCTTAAATACTAGAAATGTGACTAGTCCAGATGGCGATGTGCTCTGTTAAGATACATGCTGGATCTTGAAGACTTAATACCAAAAAGGTTAAATGTCCCTTTAATTTTTTACTGATTACCTACTGAAATGATTATTTTGGACTTAACTGGATTAAATGAAGTATATTACTTAAAATTAAGTTCACCCACTTCTTTTTAACTTTTTAATGTGGCAACTAGAAAATTTTAAATTATATGTGGCTTATACTCGATTTCTATTAGACAACACTGCTCTAGATCATTGGAAACCACACCTTTCCAGCTCAAACCCTTCAACTGAAATTTAAAATTAAACCTTCTTTACAATCTAGTCAAAAGCAAGATTATACTATCACTTAAAATTTCTGCCTCTGATTTTGGAGACAAGGTATTTAGAACAGTCTAAACTGACCGAAAATATTACTTCTGAAATCTTTTCCATCAAAATTTTCAAAAACTGATTTTATCTGGGCCATATTGAATGGGGTGGCTTGTAAAAATAGATGTAAGCTTAAAATTACTAGTATTAAAAAATCCTCTTGCACAGTTCTTTATTTTGCAAGGAAAGCCAAGTAACCTTCAGCTCTGATGTTCTTTAAAAATACGTAACCCCAAATTCTTCAAATTTTCAAAAAATGGGGAGAAAAAAAAAATCACTTTCTTAAAATGACTTTTTCAATTTCTACATTCTCATAAGAAAGCAGACCAGATAGTGGGTTTGTGGAAAGCCAAGACTATATATGGCTTAAGTTAACACACGGTTCTACACTAAGAAAGAAAAACCATTTCATCCTATATACCCACAGGCACACACATCTTAAACCAAACTCAAGGTTTAGCAGAGACCTTACCTCTGATTGTTTGTTATCTGGTTGTTCTTCATAGGAACGTTGAAGTCCACTCTAAAAAAGAAGCAAAGTTTCAGATTCCCTCAAAGATTAGGAGAAGCATTTTTACTGAATGAGTTAAATATGGTGGGAGTTCAAAACCCACCTTAATAATCATCAGTGGTATTAGAAGTCATAGTGGTTAGCCATGGGGAGGCAGGTGGGAGGAGGGAGGGAGGAGGTACTGGGATAGGACACCAGAGGGTGCTTCTGGGGTTGTCTTGTTATTTCTTCACCTGGATGATTACACAAATGTGTTCGTTTTGTGATAATTCTTTGAGCTTATGATCTGTGTCCTTTTAGGTATATATCTTATATTTTTTAAAAATAAAAAAACAAATCTAACTGACTTCACAGGAACTAGCCCTGAAGACCTGGGAAGCTAAAACCAGTTCCATCTAAAAAGATTTTTATGTGGACCTGGCATGACAGTATCTAATAATAACGGCAGCTAGATGGATGGCGGGTAATTAAGGAACATATCTTGATTCTGACTCCTTCGATATTATTTCTGGGTCCTAGTGAAGCTAACTAACATCACTCAAAAGAAAAAAATGACTGGAAAATAAAACACATCAACAGATTATCATTCTTTCTGGAGAAAGCCTCATGACCAGTAAAAAAAAAAAAAACCAGTGTCCAAAACCAATTTCACACAGTACTCTTCAAGCAAAACACAGACAATAAAGATAAGATAGCTTCTTTCATAAAACCTGAGAGGAGAGGGCGGAACATGTGATCCTGCCTACCTCACAAACAGGCAATTTAGCAGAGAAGTGATCAGGATGGCACAAGCAAATAACTTACTGCAGTCTCTCCTCTCTCACCCGACAGATTACTGCTTTACCATTTTTTAAGAACCAATAATTTCCTTCCCCCTTCTGAACTCCTTGGAAGCTCAGCCTATTTCAATCTGACTAAAACAACAATGAGGGGTAGCTAGTTGTTAGGGCTAAGTGCTGCCTGCCAAGATCCTGTTTAAATGCTTTCTTTCTCATTAAAAAAAAAAAAAAAAAAAACTAAATGTGTTAATTAAAAAATTTAAGAAAAGAAAAGAAACTAAATGTGTTAATTAAAAAATAAAAATAAAAAATAAAGAAACTAAATGTGTTAATTAAAAAATAAAAATAAAAAAATAAAATAAAATAAAATAAAAATAAATGCTTTCTTTCTCATCTGCAGAATGGGGATGATAGTATCTACCTCACGGTTACTGTTGGAATTAAATTAGTGTGATCTAACTAAATGATAACTTAATTACTGTTGGAATTAAATGAGTTAGTGTGATCTAAAGGGCTTAGAAGAGTACCTGGTACACAGTAAGTGCCATACAAATGGCAGCTATTATTATATGTGTTAATGCTTCTCCAAAATGTAATTTGTGTTTTAAAAGGCATCAATCTGCCTTTGAAAACACAATCAACCATTACAAAAACAGCTAGCAGAGTCACATGCTAAGGGACTAAGGGAAGATATGACCCAGTGGAAAAGACTGCTACCATGCTCCCGGCCGAGCAGATAATTACAAAATCCTTAGACCTATTAAGAAGACCACCAATTTCCTATATCCCCTAGGACTATACTCCAACCTACCTCACTGAAGAGATGCCTTTCTAAAGGCAGGTTGAGGGAATAAGTCTATATTCAAACATTTTAATTAAGTCTTCAAAAATAAAAGCAGTATGCCTCTGAAGAAATACACTCTACTCAGTTTCAGGCTACTTGGTTCTGATTCCTAAGCATCTTCTCTAAATATCCCGAACAAGGCCCCTGCCAGCCTTCAAGTACATTCTGAAGAGGACAGAGTATCCCATTACTTGTGTCATTTTCCCCCTTGCAGCCTCCCAGAAAGGCCCATGGTCAAAAGGGCTAATGGCAACAGGCTGAGAACAAACCACCCTTTTTCAGTACTCCCTACTCCCAAGCCCTTACAGGGAGGAAATTCTTTGGGCAGAAAAACTCAAGAATGTGTGTCATCTATCCAAGCTGCCATGACATAGCTTACTGATGAGAACTGGACTTCTCTCTTCTCTTTGCCTGTGCTTTACCTCCCTTCATCACCTCCTAGACTCTCAACAACAGCTCTGCTTTTAGCTTCTCCTTCCTGATGACTCTGCCACAGAAACTGCCCTTGCCTACACATTCCACTTCTTCCATTCTATATAAAATCTGTACCCCTTCCTTTTCCACTTCCCTGAAACACTGGTGAGCCTTAGCTTCAGGCATGAACTCAGATTTCACTACACAGCTATCGGAATGGCTGAGATAAAAAAATGACAACGCCAAATGCTGGTGAAGATCCAGAAAAACTGATCACTCATACTTCTAGTAGGAATGTAAAATAGTGTGCCTGCTTTGGAAACCAGTCTGGGAATTCAGCATATGATCCAGTGATTTCACTCCTAGGTGTTAACCCAAGAGAAATGACAGCATGTCCATATCAAGACTTGTGCGTGAATATTCAATGTTCACGGCAGCTTTATTTGTAATAGCCCCAAACTGGAATCAAACCAGATATCCATCAATGGGTGAATGGCTACACAAACTGTGCAACATTCATACCATAAAGTACTACTCAGCAATATAGAGAATGGACTACTGATACATGCAACAACTTGGATAAATCTCGAGGGCATTAAGCTGAGTGGGGGAAAAAAAGCCAATCCCAAAAGGTTATATACTGCAATTCCACTTATGTAACATTTTTGCAATGACAAAATTTTAGGGGCAGGAAACAGATCAGCAGTTACCAGGGGTTGGAATGGAGGGAGTTGGGTGGGGGGGGCATGACTCTGCAGAGGTAGAATGAGGAAGGTCTTGGTGGTAATCAAACGAAAGTTTTGTAACTTGTGGTGGAAGTTACACAGATCTATACATGTGATAAAACGGCACAGAACTATACACTTTATCCCAATGTCAACTTCCTACTTCTGATATTGTACTCTAATTTTGTAAGATGTATCCATTGGGGCAAACTGGGTGAACAAAGACTTCTCTGTACTATCTCTGCAACCTCCTTAATTTTGTAAGATGTATCCTTTGGGGGAAACTGGGTGAACAAACTTCTCTGTACTAAACTTTGCAACCTCCTGTGAATCTATAATTATTTTAAAATAAAATGTTAAAAATACTGATTTAGTTAGAATATCAAGTCTCTGTCACCTGAAATCTCAGGGGTCCAGAACCAGTCCCATTAAAAGCTCTCAAAAGTACCATGCCCACCCCTTGGGTCACTGCCCCTGACTGGAAGATTGGGGTATTACGGGTGTCTTAAAGACTTCTTCTCTGCTCAGTTTTTCCTCTCCATTTCTTTTTCCACTACATCAGAGCTGCTGCTTAACAAGTTATAACAGGTTAGAGAAAAGCAGTGAGGTTTAAAACAAAAGACGGGTGGAGGGAGCAAGCAAAAAGGGAAGTGTTTTGCCAGTCACCAAAGGAGTAAGACAGGCAATCTGTGCCCGGAAGGAAGGAAATGACATTGCAAAAATAAGCCGGAAGTTTTACTCAAAAGGCGGTAAAGTCAACTGGAATCCAAAAAAAAATGGAGGTGGAACCTGGTGATTATCCAGTCAGAGGTTTCCGGCTATCTAAAGTTCTCTCAACAAATCAGTCTATTTCCCTTGGCAATTCAAAGCAGGAGCCAGAAGACTCTGCTAACACCAACATCAGAGACATCAGCGTTCTCTTTTGCAGGACAAAGAGGAGGCAAGTGAAGCAGCGGCTACTCAGAAGGCCCCATTTCTGAAACACTGCCAGCAACCACCACGTAAAGGCATTGAAACAAAAAGAAATTTGAGCTGACAAGGCATAGCTGCCTAGACTCTTCCAAAAAGTCCTACAGAATGTGACTCTGTTCAAAAGAGATACATTAATAATCAAAGAACAAAGTAACTCCCTGTCCCCAGGCAAAATAAATAGAATTTATCCAGATTACAGGGGAGAAAATATTGATTGCAACCTTCAGCAGACAAAAAGTCTTTTTTAGACTGCCTTGTTTACAATGTTGAGTATTTAGAGGAACTGGCTGGACTCAAATTCTAGTCCTAGCTAGTCCTAGCTAGTCCTAGCTCTGCCACCAATTTGCTAGTTCAGTGACCTTGGACAGGTAATTTTCCCTCAGCAAAAGAGGACTGGCCAATCATTTCAAGGCTCAAGGTTAATCTGTGTTAAATGAAACTTTGAGCCCTTTGACAGCAAGGTATTTCATGTTAAGTCCAGAAGGAGAAAAAATAAGCACCACCTCAAGTCCCACTCCCAGTCAGCCCAGTTAATCCCTCAAACCAGTTTCCAGGAGAAGATAAAGCCCGGAGACTGCGATTGCAGGAAGGTGACCAGCGTGATGCCCACCCCTGGTCTTTCAGCTGGTGTATCTGGAAAGGTCAGCCTTCGGCCCAGTAAAGATGAGAGGAAATAATTAAAAAACCTAAAATCTACTTACATGCCAATGTCCACCTGGCCTGTTTTTCATAGAATCTATCCCCTCTCTTAAGATCACCTGAGGGGTAGAAAGGGCCCTTTTCTTAATACTAGGATGGCTTTTATTCCTGTTATATCCAGATTGCAAATGCCTAGGTCATTTGGGAAAATGTGGACACCAAATGTTTCTCATGGCCATAAGCTACTGAGTTATTCTATTTCCACGACAAGGCAGAGAAGGCCACGTGCAAAACTAAAAGTGTCCATGATGAAATCAGAGGAAAGGGTAGAGCTGCATTAACTTTTATGGTGCCCAGAGTTCTGAAATTCAGAGTGCCCTCCTATGTTTAAGCCTAGGGTGAAGGGAGATTCCCTATGTACAGCCTTATGTATCTGTTAATATCCAAAAGATGCCCTCACTTGAACCAGCCCAAATTGGGAAAGGGGCTGGATCACACCATTCACATGCCTGTCCATTAATCAACCACTTCCCAAAAAGGACAAGACTGCACAAGGCTATCAATCAAGCCCCGCATCCCCAAAAGCGCACCACCCTTGGATCCTATCAAGGTGTATCAACAGTCAACCCATTAGCTACATAGGCAACCATCTGCACTTTGCTCCTGCCTTGCAAATGTACCACACATTACCAAAAGGATAAATGTAAAAGCTCCATACACCACACTACTAATTTTGGCATATAAGGGAGAAGCCACGTGGTAAGTGACCAGGGATCCACATGCGCAGCGTAAAAGACCCCAAAGTGCATTGGTAGCCCATCCTCACGTCCACTATCCCGCTTCTCTTCCGTTCTGTGAGGTGAGGCTGAAGAACAGCATGGATGAGCATCCACGCCCTGCTCTACCATTACCCAGCATGTGTCACAATTCTGATGTAAACCCCATGGCCTGTAGTCCAACAGTGTCGTGCACAGGCCTGTTACATAAGCTCTGCAGAGTATCCTTCAGTGTGCCCCACCCCTCCTCACCCTCCCATCCCCAATGTTTTAGGGGGTTCTACTCCTGAACATCGAAATCAGCATCTTCTGGGGAAACCTCCCTTTTGTGCAGGGACCTTTGAAATCTGCACCTTATCTCATCTCTCTGGGATGATCTAGGGCGGTGGGGGAAGGGAAACTAACCAAATGACCTTTCAAGGTCCCTTCTTTGGGGCCTAGGGATTTGCAGGCTAAGCATTAGGTCCCACTTCGCCTGCTGGGAGCTGGAGGCGACGGAACTGCACTTCAGAAATAGGAAATAGGGCAAAAGGGGTCCCGGAACTGAGCCCTTCCTCGGTGGATCCACCTCCGATGGGCAAAAACGGCTCCCCTTCTGGGCGGAAGCCAACGAGGTCAGAAACCGTAAAACTGGGGCAAAGCCTCGGCCACAGTGGTGGGAAGCCTCACTCTGCAGGCTCAGAACCCACGGGGCCGAGCCGACGACTAAAAGCAATTTTGGGGAGGGAGGAAGCAAGTTGGCTCGGGCCGAAGAGGCTGCAGCCAAGCCCTTGAAGGAAGCACGAGCAGACGTGTAGAATTACCTCATGACGACCCGCTTCCCCTTCACGTCCAGCTTATCCAGAGTCAGCTTGTTAGAAAGCGACATCTTGGCAATACAACGGCGGCGAGGCTGAGAGCCGAAGCAGCGGAGAAGAACGCAGCCGACGTGCGCTCCAGTCGCGTGCGGAATGCCGAGAGAGGCTCGGGCCACACCGCCCCGCCTACCGCTCCTCCCCTTCCCCCCGTGCGCAGCACCCCGCCGCCGGTATTGGACGCGGCCGCGAGGCGCCAGCACCCTGCCATTGGCTCCGAGGCTCTGTCTGTCTGCGAGAACACTGATGGGACGTGCGGTTTTCCTTTGTCACGTCCGGCACGCAGCTAGCCGCTCAAGACCTTCGTGACTTGAGGGTGGGAGCAGGAGGCGGGGCCGCGGAGTGGGCAGGGGGAGGGGAAGGGCGCGGGGTGGTGCCTCCGCGCGGACGGGGGAAGCGTGAGAGGCCCCGGGCCTCCACCCCGGGGCCCGGAGCGGCTGCAGCGCGGAGTAAAGCCACTGCGACCGGAAGAAAAGCGCCGCCCCCCAACCCCAGGGAATTCTTGGCAGCACTACCAGGATAGATGCAAATGGCACTTCCCTTTGGAAAACTAAACGGGTTTCCTGGCTCGCCAAAATGGAATTCTAAGTAAGGCAGCTGATAACTGAGGCCTCTCAGAATCCAGGAAAGGCCCAGGTCCCCCTCTTTTATAATAAAAAGTGCGATGTAATTGTTCTGGTTTTGACACAATTAACGCTAATGGCAAGCAGATAGCATTTTTCATGTATTAATAATGGTCACAAAACTCGGAGGTAAGTATTGCCTTCCTCACTTTGCAGATGAAGTAAATGATGCAGAGCTTTAGTGGGTTGCTTAGGGATTTAGATCTTGTACGTGGTGGATTCAAACCTAGGTAGGCCAGATGTAGCGTCTGTACGTATTATACTGTAATGCAGACACCATTGCCAGGAAATGGGGACTCCATGCCGCACATGTTTGCAGAGTTGGCTGGAATTGTAAGCAGAGTTAGGGGTCCCCGGGAAAAGAAAGACCAGATATAGGGATGCCTACAGACCAGTCCCAGGACCCAGAGGGAGTTCCGCAGGACCAACCAAGAGGGTCCTTGGCTGTGCTCAGGGTAGACATCAAATGCGAGGCTGCAGGAAGTGAAAGAAGAATTATCAAAGAGAGCAGATACAGATTAAGCATCCGGAGGTCTTGAAAACGAAAGAAGCAGGTCTTGTCTTTGGCGCCTGGGGTTTTTAATTGAGGGTGACTGCCTGGTGTATGTGTCCCCTCAGGCATCCAGGAACAGGTTAGAACAAAGACCAGGTGTTATTCCTTAGAGCAAGGGGGCCTTAGCATCAAGATGTCTAGGGCCAGTGGTCTGTAATACGCATATGATAGCTTCTTCCTTTCACTGTCACCTGGTCCTTCCTCAGATGTTACCTATTCTAGAGAAATCATTAATTCCTTGTCTCTTACAAGGAGGACATACTCTATTTACATTACAAGGCATGTGTAAAGTGGGGTGGAGGTGCAGGGCCTAGCAAGAAGAGAAGCAGGAGAAGGAAAAAAGCAGATTTTTATGGAGTCCTTCAGTTTCCCAGTCTCAATAGCTTTCTTGTCAAAAGAAAGGTCATTTTAGGCGCCTGGCCGTCCTGTGAAAGAACATAAGAACAAACAGCTACTATCAGGCCAAGAGATAACCTAATCATATCCAGGACAGTAAAACAATGGTAAAACTCCCAGTGCTGATTCAAAAGTAAAGATTGACCTTGACATACATTCTTTTTTTTTTTTTTTTACAGGCTGAAAAGTTTTTTTTTTCTTACTATGTTCAGTTAGCCACTGTATAGTACATCATTAGTTTTTGATGTAGTGTTCAATTCTTCAGTTACGTAAAACACCCAGTGCTCGTCACAACATGTGCCCACCTTAATACCCATCACCCTGTTACCCCCCAACTGCCTCCCCTCTGAAATCCTCAGTTTGTTTCCCAGGGTCCATAGTCATGGTTCCTCTCCCTCTCTGATTTCCTCCCCTTCAGATTTCCCTCCCTTCCCCTATGGTCCTCCGTGCTATTGCTTATGTTCCACATATGAGTGAATAGAGCTACCCTACAACCCAGCAATTGCAGCACTAGGTATTTACCCCAAAGATACAGATGTAGTGAAAAGAAGGGGCACGTGCACCCCAATGTTCACAGTAGCAATGTCCACAATAGCCAAACTGCGGAAGGATCCGAGATGCCCTTCAACAGATGAATGGATAAAGAACATGCAGTACATATATATATACAACGGAATATTACTCAGCCATCAGAAAGGATGAATACCCACCATTTGCATCAACATAGATGGAACTGGAGGGGATTATGCTAAGTGAAGTAAGTCAAGCAGAGAAAGAATTACCATATGGTTTCACTCATATGGGGGACGTATGTTCTTGAATTATCTTCGCAGGATCTAAATTCTTTTGAGCACTCAGATACTGACCAAGAAAAGCCAGAGAAATGATGATACTGACCCTCTCTGGCCCTCATAACATTGACCTGGACTCTGTCACCTTGAGATGACTTTTGCCCGTAATTCCATGCTGAATTCCCCATTGTACAAGTCCCTTCACAAATTTGTATGAACCCTCGGCTTAAAAGTTCCCACGTTTTGCTGTTTGAGCTGTTTGACACTGCTTTGGGAAATATCCCTGGTGTTCTCCTCTACTTGCAGCAAGTAAAACTCTTATTTTTCCCATTCTTTGGCTTGGTTGTGTTTTTTGGCTCCACACCACCAAGAGGCAAACCTGGTTTCAGGTAACAGAATGAAGTAATTTGTGTCAGAAACATAAATGTTTTCCACACATGGCACTTAAGGTCCAGATAAAATGAAGTGTCACCAGCTAGACCCCAAGACCTATACTACCCAAAGCGATCTACGCATTTAATGCAATAACTATCAAAATACCACCAGCATTTTTCTCAGAGCTAGAGCAAACAATACAAAAATTTCTATGGATCCACAAAAGACACCAAAGAGCCAAAGCAATCTTGAAAAAGCAAAGCAAAGCTGGAGACATCACAATTCCAGACTTCAAGCTATATGACAAAGCTGTAGAGATCAAGACAGTATGGTGCTGGCACAAAAACAGACACATAGATGAAATGGAACAGAATAGAAAACCCAGAAATGGACCCACAAATATATGGTCAACTAATCTTTGATAAAGTAGGAAAGACGATCCAATGGAAAAAAGGCAGTCTCTTCAACAAATGGTGTTGGGAAAACTGGACAACCGCATGAAAAAGGATAAACTGGACCTCCCTCTTACACCATACACAAAAATAAATTCAAAATTGGTGAATGACCTAAATGTGAGACAGGAAACCATTAAAATCCTAGAGTAGAACACAGGCACTAACCTCTGTGATATCAGCCTTAGCAACTTCTTACTAGACGCATGGATGGAGCTAAAGTGTATTATGCTAAGCGAAATAAGTCAGTCAGAGAAAGACAAATACCATAGGATTTCACTCATATGAGGAAGTTAAGAAACAAAACTGATGAACATAGGGGAAGGGGAAGAAAAGAGAGGGAAGTACACCATAAGAGACTCTTAACTATAGAAATCAAACTGAGGGTTGATGAAGGGAAGGTGGGCAGAATGGGCTAAATGGGTGATGGGTAGTAAGGAGGATACTTATTGTGATAAGCAATGGGTATTATATGTAAGTGATGAATCACTGAATTTTACTCCTGAATCCAATATTACACTATATGTTAACAAACTAGAATTTAAATAAAATTTGGAAAAAAATAAAACCAAAGGCAAGGTAAGCAGGGACCAGGTCCTTCGGGCCTCATATATCATCGCACACTGAGATAAAGTTCTCAGACACCAATCTGAGCATCCCTGCAGGGCTGCCTCTGCGAGGGAGAGCAGCAGCAGCTGAATCCTGCACAGAGTTTTTATTTTGTTTTGTTTTGTTTTGTTTTTATCAGAAAAGTAAGGACAGATGCCTCCAAGTGTGGGAAAGGAGTACAAAGGGATGGGAAATATCTTGAAACAGGCTTGCATTTTCCCCTACGCGTGGGCACACAGGGAGGCAGTCATGGGATGAGGGAGGGGTGGGATGTTTGGGCTGGCAGTCGCCAGGTGCAGAAAGGGGAGACTGAGGGTCACATTCTTTCATAGCTTCTCATTTATGCCCTGCCCCTGGGGATCATGGGATCCTGCTCCTACTGGGCCGTTGCATTCAACAGACCGAGAGCCCGAATGCTGGTGACATTTCAGTGCTTCCAGTCACTCCTTGGGGCTTATATTTTCTAAGAATAACTCCACACTTATAACCATAATAAAGATGCAACTTTTATCTTAAGAGCAATGAGAATCCGTTTTTGGAAGTCACTGTTGCCCACCCAGCAGCCATTCCCCAGCCACCATCTTCCTTCCTAACAGAAACCTGATTCCATTATTGGGCCCAAGACGCGTACTTAGGAAAGGTAAGCTTATCTCACAGCCTCGAGGGATGAATCACGATTGACCTAAACTAAGCATGGTATCCCATTCCCCTTTGTCATCAGTTGGCCTGGGGATGGGCGTTTACTGAATTTAGGTAAATGATATATAAGAAGTCAGGGGCATTTGGTTGGCCCAGTGGTTAGAGCACATGACTCTTGATCACAGGGTTGTGAGTTCGAGCCCCATGTTCAGCAGTGGAACCCATTTAAAACACTAAAAGAAGTCAGCTAACACTTTCCGGGAAGGACTTTGCTCTGGTAAAAGAGAGAGCAGTTATAGGAGCAAGGTTGCATTTTGCCCCTACTCCCAACTTCTTGCTTGGGATGCTGTCCCATGAGAACATTATGTTTGCAACTCATGGTAATTTTAAAATATGTACACAAATTATTAGATACTCATCCTTTCAAAAAACAGAGTCCAATTCCCTATTCTTGAATGTGGTCTATACTTATTGACTCACTTTTGATGAACATGAAAGAGGACTTAAACTACCACACTTTTGACCTCACTCTATACTTTCTAATTGATTGCGTTCTTTCCAGCTTATCTCTTTTCTTTTGATGTAACGTTCAATGATTCATTAGTTGTAACACCCAGTGCTCATCTCACCACATGCCCTCCTTAAAGCCCATTGCCCAGTTACTCCATCCCCCCACCCACTACCCTTTCCACAACCCTGTTTGTTTCCTGGAGTCATGAGTCTCTCATGGTTTGTCTCCCTCTCTGATTTCCCCCCATTCAGTTTTCCCTCCCTGTCCTTATGATCCTCTATCCTGTTCCTTATATTCCATATATAAGTAAAACCATGTAACTATCTTTCAGTTTACAGAAACCATGTAACTTTCTTCAGTTTCCCCTCCCTTCTCCTGTGGTCCTCTGTGCTATTCCTTATGTTCCACATATGAGTGAAACCAAATGATAATTGTCTTTCTCTGATTGACTTATTTCACTTAGCATAATCCCCTCCAGTTCCATTCATGTTGGTGCAAATGGTGGGTATTCATCCTTTCTGATGGCTGACGAATATTCCATTGTATATATGAACCACACCTTCTTTATCCATTCATCTGTTGAAGGACATCTGGGCTCCTTCCATAATTTGCCTGTTGGGGACATTGCTGCTGTGAACATTGGGGTGCATGTGCCCCTTCTTTTCATACATCTGTATCTGGTGTAAATACCCAGTAGTGCAATTGTTGGGTCATAGGATAGCTCTATTTTTAACTTCTTGAGGAAACTCCATACTGTTTTCCAGAGTGGCTATACCAGCTTGCATTCCCACCAACAGTGTTAGGTTAGAGGGTTAGGTTAGTTATGGTTAGAGGGTTAGAGGGTTATATTATTGGCTATACCAGCTTGCATTCCCACCAACAGTGTTAGGTTAGAGGGTTAGGTTAGTTATGGTTAGAGGGTTCCTCTTTCTCCACATCCTTGCCAACATTTATTATTCCCTGTCTTGTTAATTTTAGCCATTCTAACTTGTGTAAGGTGGTATCTCATTGTGGTTTTGATTTGTTTTTCCCTGGTGGCAAGTGATGTGCAGCATTTTTTCATGTGTCTGTTTGCCATTTGTATATTTTCCTTGGACAAGTGTCTGTTCATATCTTCTGCCCATTTCTTGACTGGATTATTTGGTTTTTTGGGTATTGAGTTTGAGAAATTCTTTATAGATCTTGGATACCAGCCCTTTATCTGATATCTCATTTGCAAATGTCTTCTCTCATTGGGCAGATTGACTTTTAGTTTTGTGGACTGTATCCTTTGCTGTGCAGAAGCTTTTTATCTCGATGAAGTCCCAATAGCTTATGTTCGCTTTTGTTTCCCTTGCCTTTAGAGACGTGTCTTGCAAGAAGTTGCTGCAGCTGAGGTCAAAGAGGTTACTGCTTGTGTTCTCCTCTAGGATTTTGATGGATTCCTGTCTCACATTTAGGTCTTTCATCCATTTTAAGTTTATCTTTGTGTATGGTGTAAGAGAACGGTTGAGTTTCATTCTTCTGCATGTGGTCGTCCAATTTTCCCAGCACCATTTATTGAAGAGACTATTTTTCTTCCATTGGATATTCTTCCCTGTTTTGTTGAAGATAAGTTGACCATAGAGTTGAGGGTCCATTTCTGGGCTCTCTATTTTGTTCCATTGATCTATATTTCTGTTTTTGTGCCAGTACCATGCTGTCTTGATGATCACAGCTTTGTAATATAGCTTGAGAAGAAGTCAAGCTCTCTCTCTTTGCAGATGACATGACACTTTATGTGGAAAATCCAAAAGACTCCACCCCAAAATTGCTAGAACTCATACAGCAATCCAGCAACGTGGCAGGATTCAAAATCAATGCACAGAAATCAGTGGCATTTCTATACATTAACAATGTGACTGAAGAAAGAAAAATTAAAGAATCGATCCCATTTACAATTGCACCAAAAACCATAAGATACCTTGGAATAAACCTAACCAAAGAGGTAAAGGATCTGTACTCTAGAAACTACAGAACACTTATGAAAGACATGGAAGAAGACACAAAGAGATGGAAAAACATTCCATGCTCATGGGTTGGAAGAATAAACATTGTCAAAATGTCTATGCTGCCCAGAGCAATCGACACATTCAGTGCAATCCCTATCAAAATAACATTGACATTTTTCACAGAGCTGGAACAAACAATCCTAAAATTTGTATGGAACCAGGAAAGATCCCGAATAAAAAGGGGAATGTTGAAAAAGAAAACCAAAGCTGGGGGGCATCACAATCCAGCTTATCTCTTAACTCAGGCAAAAGACCTTGTGAGCAAAGCATCCCTTGATGGGAACTGAAACTACCCCTTCAAGCAATAAGGACTGCCCTGAGCCAGCAAGACCCCCTGTGATTGATCCCAAGGCAGTGATTGACCTGACTTTTACTGCCCACCTGCATGCACCCACTGACCTTTGTCTCACATTTCCTTATATAAACCTAGAAGCATTTTCAGCACTTGGGAGACAGTCTTTGAGATGTTAGCCCATTGTCTTCCCTGTGTTGGCTTCACTGAAATAAATTCCTTTATTGTTTCACCATCACTCATCTCTCTGCCTTTGGATTTTGTCAGTGATGAGTGGCCAAACCTGGTGTATTTGGGACCCCAAGAGCCAGGTACTCTTGTACCCCTGCACCCCAGTTACAAACAGAATGTGATAGAAATGACTATGTGTGACTTCCAAGACTACATCTTAAAAGACATTGTGGATTTTTCCTTACTCTTTCTTAGATCATTCAATCTGGGGAAACTAGCTGCCATGTCATGAGGACATTCAAACAGCCTGATGGAGAGGCCCATGTGGTTACAAACTGAGGCCTCTTATCAACAGCCAGCAAAGAACTAAGTCTTCCTTCCAGTAGCCATGTGAATGAGCCATCTTGGAAATGAGTCCTGCAGGGCCACTCAAGCCTTCAGATGCCTGAAGTTCTGGCCAACATCCTTACTACAATCTCATGAGAGACCTTGAACCAGAATAAGGTTAGCTGTTTCTAAATTCATAACACACAAAAATTTTGAAGTAATAAATATTTTTGTTTTTTTTAATCCAATTAACTATTTGTTGTTTTAAGGTACTAACTTTTGAGGTATTTTGTTACTGAGCCTGGGTCCTTGATAACATCAGTGACCTACTGAATTAATCAACCATGGCTCTGCCCTAATGAGACGGGGAGACTGAAGGGATCCCATTAAAAAAAAAAAAAACTGTTTATTTTCTTTGCTCCTTTTCCTGCTTTTGTTCTTGTTATAAACCACCCCTGCCTTACAGATGCCTTGATGTATGTCCTCCTTGTAAAGGACAAGGAGTTAATGATTTCTTTGGAGTCTTTCAGCACAATAGGTAAGACCTAGGGAGTGGCCAGGCAAGGTCTTTATGAACATTCTCCAAGACCACCAACTCTAAACACCTTGACACCAAGACCCCTTGCTCCAGGGCATAAGTGACTTATGGAGGACACCTGAGCACTAACCCTTGTTCAACCAGTTCCTGGATGCCTGAAAGGATATGTACACCAGACCATCATTCCTAGTAAAAACCCCCAGACCCTAAAGAAAGAATCGTGCTCCTTTCCTTTCCAAGTCTCCCAAATGCTTCATCTGTATCTGCTGTCTCTCTATCTTCAATAAACTCTGCTCTCACTTCCTGCTGGCTCACATTTTATTTCTATCCTGAGCAAAGCCAAGGACTCTCTCGGCTGGTCCTGTGGTACCCACTCTGCATCCTCGGACCCAGACTGCCTGCATTACTATTACCCAATTTCTTACCATTGAGATTAACAAACCCTATACTTTAAGCCACGTTTCACTGAGTATACTGTTGCTTGCAGCTAAAAATATCTTTCTATACTATTGAAGGGATTTAAGCAAGAGTGGTACGATCAAGTTTACATTTTTAAAAGTTCATTCTTGGGGGGATTTCACCTCTGCTACTGGGGTAATCTTGGACTCAGTAATTGGAACTAATCCTCCCATTGAGAAATAGAAAATCTGGACAAATTTTAAAAGCATCCATTCAAGGTATTAGAGAACTACCAAGGTTAGTGAAGTGTTATGAAGAATTATGAAGCCAAGATTCAAGAGGAAAATGAAACCCAGAGAAGTTAAGTTTATATTTGGGGCTATTTTTCCCACAAGGACATCTACCAATTCCAGAAGAGGCAGAGGAGAGACCTAGCATAACTTTGGTTAGAGTCAGGTGACTAAAGAGGAAAAGTTAGACTTCAGGGCCTACCAAAGAAAGGGGGCTTTTGTAAACCGTCAGGCTTTGGGTCGTGACCTTGAAAGGCAACACCTGAGGAATAAGAGTGAACAGGAAATAGATCAGCTCTCACATGAAGCCCAGCTTCTTATTACCTCAATCCATGATTGAATAAAGTGACCTGGAATTTCTAATACCTCTAGCTTAGTAGTCCAACAGGAAGAAACATAAAGAAACTTTATGGAGGAAGACAACATTATCAAAAGCCTCAAATTATTACTATATCTTTCATACACAAGTAAAAGTTACAAAGTATAGGGGAGCCCAGGTGGCTTAGTTGGTTTAGCAGCCAACTATTGATCTCTCAGCTCAGGTCTCAATTTCAGGGTCGTGAGCTCAAGCCCCTTGTGGAGCCTACTTAAAAAAACAAAATACAGGGCCACTTGGGGGCGCAGTGGGTAAAGCATCCAACTGTTGATTTTGGCTCAGGTCATGATCTCATGGGTCATAAGATCAAGCCCTGCATCAGGCTCCACGCTCAGTGGGGAGTCTGCTTGGATTCTCTCCCTCTGCCCCTGCCCTCACGCTCTCTCTGTGTCTGTCTGTCTCTCCCTCTCTAAAGTAAACAAATAATTTTTTTAAAAAATTACAAAGTATAGGGGCGCCTGAGTGGCTCAGTGGGTTAAAGCCTCTGCCTTCGGCTCAGGTCATGATCTCAGGGTCCTGGGATTGAGCCCCGCATCGGGCTGTCTGCTCAGCGGGGAGCCTGCTTCCCCCTCTCTCTCTGCCTGCCTCTCTGCCTATTTGTGATCTGTCTCCCTCTGTCAAATAAATAAAGAAAATCTTTAAAAAAAAATTACAAAGTATATTACTTATCTATTGCTATTTGTCCCAAAACTCAGCACCTTAAAGCAAAACAAAACAAAAATTTTCAGTTTCTGTGGGTCTTGAATTCAAGAACAACTTAGCTGGGTGGTTCTCACTCTGGATCACTCATGACATTGCAGTTATCTGAAGGCTTCACTAGAACTGGAGGATCTGCTTCCAAGATGGTGCACTCACATGGTTGTTGGCAGGAAACCTCAGTTTCTTACCACATGGGCCTCTCCATAGTGCTGTTTGAGTATCCTTATGACAAGGCAACTAGCTTCCCCCAGAATGAATGATAAAAGAGAGAATGAGGAAGAAGCCATCATGCCTTTTATGACCTAGTCTCAGAAGTCACACACCATCATTTCAGCCACATTCTATTCATTAGAAGTAACCACTAAGTCCAGCCCACATTTGGGGATAGAAGAATTGGGTTTTACCTCTTAAAGGGAGAAATATAGAGGAATTTGTGGACGTATATTAAAACAATCACATATACTTTGCCTGGGTCCTAATTTTGCTGAGGCCTAGACCTGATTATATCCTACAACACATTCTTCAGCCCATGAAGAGATAAACATAGCAATTCTGAGGAATATTAAAGACAGATTCCAGCCACTGTGGCCACTGCCTAGACTTCTACCCATGTCTTGCCTATGCTTATATTTTCATGTATTTATAAAAATTAAACAGTTGGTAGCAATTTGAAGGTCCCACAGGTCCAAACTCCTACCTCTTGTACTATAAAAATGCCTTTTAAATATCCAGCTTCGTTTGAATATTCAACGATGGCTATTACATTAAAGGGAATTTAGTTATATTATTGGATGGATATACTTATTAGGATAAATATGCATATTTTTTTTTGTTTTTTTGTTTGTTTGTTTGCTTATTCGTTTGTCAGAAAGAGAGCAGAAGCTGGGGGCAGAGGGAGAAGTAGGCTCCCTGCTGAGCAGGAAGCCTGATGCGGGACTCAATCCCAGGACCCTGAGATCATGACCTGAGTTGAAGGCAGATGCTTAACCTACTGCGCCACCAGGCATCCCAGGATATCTATATATTGAATTATGATCTGGGATACAATCAGCAAACTAATTTGAAGAAAATGAAGAAGGTGAAATAATCCATAGGTTAACAGAAACAAACATATTAAACAAATGTGGTTCCTATTAGAATTATAGTTCAAACAAACCAACTGTAAACACACACACACATACACACATTTATGGGACAACATAGAAAATTTGAACACTGACTGGATATTTGATGGTCTTAAAGTATTTGATTAAAAAAAACTTTAGGTATGATAATGGTATCATAGTTATTTTTTGAAGAGAATTAATCATACATACTGAAATGTTTTTAACTTTCTCCTGAAAATACTTTCAAATTTAGAGAAAAGTTGCATAAATAATACAAAAAATCCTCATATACCATTTGTCCATACATATATGGACACGAAGATGAAGTCTTCATGTAGATGAAGTCTGCCAGCACTCGTGAAAAGTGAATCTTTCTGTAACCGTCCCTCAGAACAACGTACTGCTTAAAATATAACCTATGAGAAATTATACTAGTTACTAAGCATGCTTAGATATAGACTTAAGAAAAACATGTACTGGCGATAGGCCTCTAGGGGAGAGGACAATATGTGTCCT
The DNA here is from genome assembly GCA_028534135.1 of Potos flavus. Taxonomy (NCBI): domain Eukaryota; kingdom Metazoa; phylum Chordata; class Mammalia; order Carnivora; family Procyonidae; genus Potos; species Potos flavus. The sequence continues at coordinate 51,653,061 of CM052901.1, forward strand.
TGAAGCTGAGCAGCTGGGGATGCCCGGCCCGCTCAGGGCGGAACGCCGCCTGCTTCATTTTTCCGTTATCTCCCCTTCCCCGGAGAGCATCAGCAGTTAGTCAGACAATCCTTTTGTTTGGGCTTGCTCACTATAGGTCATGTACTACGTGACCAGACATATGTTGCCTTTCTTCCTACTTATCTATAAGACTCATGGTCAATGCGTAACCTACTCTGGCTTCTTTGTTGGTCGTTACCTACTTTCTAATAAATGTGAGACTGAGGAGTTGTTTGGCGCGACAGTCTTTTCTACTGTCGTCCCCTGCTCCCTTTCTCTTGCAGCTGACTTGTTTGTGCCTCATTCTTCTCCCGTGCGCCATCAGGAGCCTGCATCTTTCCATAGTTGAAACTCTGATGAGACTGTCACCCTGGCCGACACCTAGATTGTAGCTTAGTGAGACTGTGAGCAGATTACACAGCCAAGATGTGCTCAGACGCTTGACTTACAGAAACTGTGAGATAATAAATGTATATTGCTTGAAGCTCTTAAATTTGTTACACAGCAATAAAAAACTAATATACCAACCTATGACACCAAGATGTAACACATACACTTGTAAAAAAGAGTCAAGAAAGATTGGAGACTAAGAAAACCTTCATGGTGTACATTTGATTTTGAAATCGTGTAAATACCCTTTTTTTTACCCTTTTCAAAATCTTTTGATGGGGATTTAAATTTTAATTAGGTACATTGATATTCTTCTTCAGAATGGAATGAAATTGGGACATCCAAAGATTTTGCAGTAACCGTCAGAATAGTGAAGAGAATTAAAAATAGAAATTATTAATTAAATAATTTATTTATTTATTATTTATTTATCTATTATTAATTATTAATTAAAAATAGAGATAACTTATTGGACAAATTGTGTCTTATAAAAAACATTGGTCAAGGAGAGGTACTCTGAATGGAGACATAAAGACAGAACCTGCAAATATACTCGATCTGAAATATATATAGATTTCTAATAAAAAGAGATTAGTGTTGAGAATAACTTCCATTTAGTAGAAATTTTTTCTTCTCCTGTAGAGTATTTTCTCAATAAAAAATATTATTTTTAATGAATGGTGTTGAGACAACTGGGTAGCTATATTAACAAAAGATAAAGTTCAATGTCTTCCGTACACCATATGGTAGGTTAAAGTCTAAGTGGGACAAAAGACAAGAAAAAATTCCAAGTGACTATCAATAGGGGACTAGATAAACTATGACACATTGATATAACTGAATACTGTCCTACGTAAGTTGTAAGAAAGAAGGAAGGAGTTCTGTAAGCACTGATATAGTTTCCAGGATGTACTTAGGTGAAGAAAGCAAGATGCAGAATTGCATATGCTACCTTTTGTGTAAGAAAGGGAGGAAATGACAATATATACAAGCATACGTTGGAGAGATTACAGGTTTAGTTTCAGAACACCACAATAAAGCAAATATTGTAATAAAGCGAACCAGATGAATTTTTCATTTTCCCAGTGCATATAAAAATTATGTTTACACTACACTGAGTCTAGTAAGTGTGCAACAGCATTATGCCTTAAAAAGCAATGTACATACCTTAATTTTAAAATACTTTATTGCTAAAAAATGTTAACCATCATCTGAGCTTTCAGCAAGTTGTATTCCTTTGGCTGGTGGAGGGTCTTGCTTCAGTCTTGATGGTGGCTGACTGATCAGGGTGGTAGTTGCTGAAGGTTGTGGTAGCTGTGGCAATTTCTTAAAATAAGATAGCAGTGAAGTTTTCCACATCAGTTGACTCTTTCTTTCACGAATAATTGCTCTGTAGAGGGCAAGGCTGACTGATAGCATTTTACCCACAGTAGAACTTCCTTCAATCCTCTCACATCCTGTCAATACTTTATCAAATGTTTATATCATATTCTAAATCCTTTGTTGTCATTTCAACAGTCTTCACAGCATCTCCACCAGGAGTAGATTTCATCTCAAGAAACCACGTTCTTTGCCCATCCATAAAAAGCAGCTCCTCATCCATTCAAGTTTTTTTAAAAGATTTATTTATTTTAGAGAGAGCAAGAGAGCAGGAGGGAGGGGCGGACAGAAGGAGAGGGAGAGAGAAACTTAAGCAGACTCTGTGCTGAGTGCAGAGCCCTACTCAGGGCTCGATCTCACAACCCTAAAATCATGACCTGAGCTGAAACCAAGAGTGGGACGCTTAACCCACTGTGACACTCAAGTGCCCCCATTCAAGTTGTATCATGACGTTGCAGCAATTCAGTCCTATCTTTAGGACCCACTTCTGATTCTAGTCCTCTTGCTATTTTAACCACATTCAGTTACTGTGACTGAAGTCTTGAACCCCTCAAAGTAATCCATGAGAGTTGAAATCAACTTCTTCCAAGCTCATGTTAATGTTGATGTTTTGACCTCTTCCTATGTATCATGATTGTTCTTAATGGCATCTAGAATGGTGAATCCTTCTTCTAAGCTCATGTTAATGTTGGTACTATGACCTCTTCCCATGAATCATGATTGTTCTTTATGGTATCTAGAATGGTGAATCCTTTCCAGAGTTTTTTAGTTTACTTTGCCCAGATTCAACAGAGGAGTCACTATCTATGGCAGCTATAGCCTTATGAAATGCATTTTTTAAATAAGAAGACTTAAAAGTCAGGGCTCCTGGGTGGCTCAGTTGGTTAAACATCTGTCTTCTGCTCAGATAATGATCCCAGGGTCCTGGGACCCAACCCAGTGTCGGGCTCCCTGCTCAGCAGGGAGCCTGCTTCTCCCTCTCCTCCCTCTGCCTTTCCCCCTACCCCTGCTCATGCTCTCTATCTCTCTCTCTCAAATAAATAAATAAAATCTTAAAAAAAAAAAAGAAGACTTAAAACTTAAAATTACTCTTTGATTCATGGGCTGCGGAATGGATGATGTATTAGCAGACATAAAAACAACATTAATCTTGTGTTAATCAGAGTTTTTGAGTGCACTGTCAATTAGCAGTCATATTCTGAAAGGAATTTTTATTTCTGAGCAGTAGGTCTCAACAGTGGGCTTAAAATATTAGGGAAACTATGTTGTAGACAGATGTGCTGTCACCCCAGCTTTTGTCGTTCCCTTTACAGAGTACAAGCAGAGTATATTTAGCATAATTCTTATGGGCCCTAGAATTTTTGGAATGGTGAATGAGCATTGGCTTCAATTTAAAGTCATCAGCTGCATTAGCCCCTAACAAGAGAGTCAGCCTGCCCTTTGAAGTTTTGAAGCCAAGCATTGACTTCTCTCTAGCTATGAAAGTTCTAGATGGCATCTTCTAATGGAAGGCTGCTTTGTTTACATTGAAAATGTGCCGCTTCCTGACGGCGCACGGGAGAAGAATGAGGCACAAACAAGTCAGCTGCAATAGAGATTGGGAGCAGGGGTCGGCAGTTGAGAAGACTGCCGCCCCGAACAACTCCTTAATCCCATATTTATTGGATACGA
>CM052901.1:51657040-51723222 GCA_028534135.1 Potos flavus
AGACATCCAAATGGCCAACAGACACATGAAAAAGTGCTCAACATCACTCAGCATCAGGGAAATACAAATCAGAACCACAGTGAGATACCACCTCACACCAGTCAGAATGGCTAAAATTAGCAAGTCGGGAAACGACAGGTGTTGGCGAGAATGCGGAGAAAGGGGAACCCTCCTACACTGTTGGTGGGAATGCAAGCTAGTGCAGCCACTCTGGAAAACAGTATGGAGGTTTCTCAAAAAGTTGAAAATAGAGCTACCCTATGACCCAGCAATCGCACTACTGGGCATTTACCCTAAAGATACAAATGTAGTGATTCGAAGGGGCACATGCACCCGAATGTTTATAGCAGCAGTGTCCACAATAGCCAAACTATGGAAAGAACCTAGATGTCCACCAATAGATGAATAGATAAAGAAGATGTGGTATATATACACAACGGAATACTATGCAGCCATCAAAAGAAACGAAATCTTGCCATTTGCAATGACGTGGATGGATCTAGAGGATATTGTGCTGAGCAAAATAAGTCAATCAGAGAAAGACAATTATTATATGATCTCTCTGATATGAGGAATTTGAGAGGCAGGGCAGGGGGTTGTAGGGGTAGGGAAGGAAAAAATGAAACAAGATGGGATCGGGAGGGAGACAAACCATAAGAGACTCTTAACCTCATGAAACAAACCGAGGGCTGCTGGGGGGTGGGGGGGTAGGGATAGGGTGGCTGGGTTATGGACATTGGGGAGGGTATGTGCTATGATGAGTGCTGTGAAATGTGTAAGCCTGATGATTCACAGACCTGTACACTTGGGGCGAATATTACGTTATATGTTAATTTAAAAAAAAAAAGGAAAAAAAAAAAGAAGAGGGCAGGAAGTGGGCAGAGCCACAATAACAGAGGTTGAGGGGAGAGGATGAAACATAAGAGTCTGGGAAATGTCAGGGTAGACAGAGATATGGAGGCTCCATGACAAAAACCCAGTCTAGTTCCATGTGGTTTGCCACACAGATGTCTGAGCCACACTGAGAATTACTAAATCATATGGCGGATGAAATTCATATGATGCAAAAATAGAATGCAAATGAAAGAGGGACTATAAAATTTTATTTAGCACCCCAGGTGAATCTAAAGCACAATAAATTTTGAGAACTGCGGCTTGCCGGTATGTACTCACCGTGGCAGTTGCATTTCTCACTGCAAATAATTAACATTTTTTGACAATTGCATATGAGGTCAACCCTAGGACATGCCTAATGTCCAATGACAATAGGGTACCCAAATAGCTCATGATCAAAGACTAGAATTAAGGCAAGTGAAAGAAGAGAGGGCAAGAGAAACGTTTTAAGAAAAGCTTGAAGCAAGGCAAGTTGAGCAAAAACATTTGCCTAGTCATAAGATAAAGAGACAATCTCACAAATTCCAGCAGATTCTACTATTATGGTTACAAACTAAAGGATAATGTTCACATATACATAGTACTAGAATAATGATTGGTCATACAATGAACTCAACCACATTTCTGTTACTATTAGCCATGTTATCATTAAACTTAAAAGACAATACATTGTACATACACAGATAATTTAGTCACTTTCACCATTGATGGTGAAAGCTATCAAATAATTCAAAAGTAATACCAGTTTGTCTGTGGAATACATTTTACAATGTGGTCTGCTTTAACAAAACCAAATATATATCAAAGTTCAGATGATAACGAATAACAAGTGATTACTTGCATTACAAGAGATTATTTGTTTTGTAACAGGTGTGGTTAGAGTATGATTCTGTTTACATTAATTCAACTTATAGGTAGCACTTTATTATTTTATTTAAATTTAATTAGCCAACATATAGTACATCATAGTTTTTGATGTAGTGTTCAGTGGTTGGTTAGTTGTGTATAACACCCAGTGTTCATCACATCACGTGCCCTCCTTAATGCCCATCACCCAGTTATCCCATGCCCCCACTCACTTCTCTTTCCACAACCCTCAGTTTGTTTCCCAGAGTCCAGAGTCTCTCATAGTTTGTCTCCCTCTCTGATTTCTTCCCATTCCGTTTTCCCTCCCTGTCCCTTTGCTTCTCTGTTCTATTCCTTATATTCCACATATGAGTAAAACCATATGATAATTGTTTTTCTCCGATTATTCACTTAGCATAATAATAGGTAGCACTTTAAATCTGTTGTTAAATTTTTTTTAGATTTTTTTTTAAGATTTTATTTATTTATTTGTTAGAGAGAGAGAGAGAGCACAAGCAGGAGGAACGGCAGGCAGAGCAGGCAGGGGGAGAAGCAGGCTCCCTGCCGAGCAAGAGGCCCAATGCGGGACTCGATCCCAGGACCCTGGGATCATGACCTGAGCCGAAGGCAGCGGCTTAACTGACCGAGCCACCCAGGAGTCCCATAAATCTGTTGTCAAATTTGTTTTAATTATCTGGGGGCAGGGGTAAGTAGTGACTAAAAAGGACACGAGGGTGCTTTGGGGTGCTAACAATCAATACTGTTAGCTGATTGACAGCTCATTACTTGTGTGTATTCAGTTCATGAATTTTCATAAGACTTATGATATGTGCACTTTTCTGTATGTATACTTCAATTGAAAGGTTAAAAAAATAAAAGGAAGGGGAAGTATGCCAGGAAAACAAACAAAATATACAACAAGAAATAAACAATGTTAATGCAGTGTACCTAAACTTAACAAATACTGTCTCTCATTTTCCTGTGGGTTTGATTAGAACCACACAACTCTGACCTCTCACCAATCTATGAATAACTGGATACTACACATGGGAGAAGATTTGGATATGGATATGGATGATTGAATATATGTGAATTAAATTTCTGTGATTGCTTTAAAAAACAATGAGACAAAACTTTTTGGCTATCTATATTCTCACATTTTCTAGAAGACAATTATATTATCTACCAACAATGACAGTTTTGTCTCTTCCTTTACAATATTTATACATTTTTCTTTCTTTGTCTCATTGACTGGGACCTTCAGAAAAATGTTGACAAGAAGCAATGCTATTAAACATCTGCCTTTGTTTCTGACTTTATTGAAACTTTTACCTTTGACATCAAAGCTTTTCAACATTTTGATCCAAATCCCACAGTAAAAATAGTTATTTTGCAATCTAGTATATACACACACACACACAGCACACAAGCACACACACAAATATTCAAGAAACAATACTCACCCTTTCTACATACAGACTGTAACATTTTATATCCTAGCTCATGTTTTCATGCTGAATGCTTTAGAGACATTTAGTGACAATTGGGGAAATTTGAATATGACTGGATTTTAGATGATATTAAGGAATTTTTGTTAATTCTTTGTTAGGTGTAAAAATGATATTGTGGTTATGTAAGGAAATATTCTTATATTTTAGAAATCCATAGTAAAGTTTTTAAGGATGGAATGACATAAGTTAAAATACTTCAAATGGATGATTAGCATGACGAAATGCTAACCATTGTTAAATCTAAGTGATGAATACACTTATTACATGGGTTTTTCAAAAACTGACAATACCAAAGCTGGTGAGGATACAGAGTATTGAAATTCTCATATATTGCTGGTAAGAATACCAAATGGTAAAGCTGCTCTGGAAAACACTTCAGCTGTTTCTCATAAAGTTAAAGCATACAATGACCCACTCCTAGGTATATACTCAAGATAAATGAGGACATACATCCACACAAAGACTTTCACATGAATGTTCCTAGCAGTTTTACTCATAATAGACAAAAAGTGGTAATAATCTAAATGTCTGTCAGTTGACAATGGCATTTTTAAAAATGGGGTACAATGGAATAATACACAGCAATATAAGGGGATAAACAACCATTGCTAAATGCAACAGCATGATAACTCTCTAATGCATTATGTTAAGTTAAAAACCACATGGTATCTAATTCCTAGGGTTAGGAGTAGGATAAGGCAAGGTTGGTGCTCAGGGCTGTGCAAGTGCAGGGTCATAACAGAGTGGGTGCCTCCTTACATTCTGTACCATCTTCCTTCACATCACTTGCCTCATCTTAGTCCTGGCCCTCATGCCTGATGATTCCTTTCATATCACATTCTGGAACAGGTGAAAGAAAGAAAGAAAGAAAGAAAGAAAGAAAGAAAGAAAGAAAGAAAGAAAAAGAAAGAAGAAAGAAAGAAAGAAAGGAAAAGAAAGAGAGAGAGAGGAAAGAAAGAAAGAAAGAAAGAAAGAAAGAAGAAAGGAGAAAGGAAAGGAAAGGAAAGGAAAGGAAAGGAAAGGAAAGGAAAGGAAAGGAAAGGAAAGGAAAGGAAAGGAAAGGGAGGGAAGGGGAGGGGAGAGAAAGGGAAGGGAAGGGAAGGGAAAAAGGAAGAAAGACAGCCAAAGCAAATGAGTGCTTGCCAGGGGTTGGGATGGAGAAAGGGTTGACTACTAAGGAGCAAAATAATGGAATTTGGGGGGAAGTGATAGAATGTCACCTGATCGTGGTGGTGGTTACATGATTGTATGCATTTGTCTAAACTCGTGGACAATACACCAAAAAGAGTGAATTTTAATCCACATGAATTTTAAAAAGTGAATACAAAGTAAAAAAAAATTCAGGTGATGTATATATGTTAACTCATGTGCTAAATTACACATTTCTGTAATGTTTGAATACTTTATAATAAACATATATTACTTTGTAATCAGAAAAAATGAGAAAACACAAAGGTTTTCTCACAAAGATGTTCATCACAGCCCTATTTTTTTTCTTTTTCAAAATTTTATTTAAATTCAAGTCAGCTCACATATAGTGTAGTATTAGTTTCGGGGTAAATTTAGTAATTCTACAGTTCCATATAACACGCAGTGCTCATTACATCAAGTGCCCTCCTTAATGCCCATCAACCAGTTACCCCATCCCCCCACCCACCTCCCCTCCAGCAACCCTTAGTTTGTTCCCTATTATTAAGAGTCTCTTGTGGTTTGTCTCCCTCTCTGATTTCATCTTATTTTATTTTTCCTTCCCTTCCCCTATGTTCATGTTTTGTTTCTGAAATTCCACATACGAGTGAAATCATATGGTATCTGTCTTTCTCTGACTGACTTATTTCACTTAGCATAGTACACCCTAGTTCCATCCACGTCATAGCAAATGACAGCCCTATTATAATAGAGAAATAAACTAAATGCTCAAGATCAGAGAGGTTGAATAAATTATGATACTGCCATATGATGGACTCTTATACTGATAAAAATTATTTTTACATTGCATTTGTATAACAGGGAAATATTTATGGTACAAAATTAAAAAAGAAACATACATGATTGTATTTACAGTATTTTAACTGGTAAGATTTTTGCACAGAAAAAGAATGGAAGGATATAAGTCAAAATGTGTCTGCACACTTCCATTATCAATTAATATTTATTTTTTAAATTATTTTTTGTTTCTAAATTTTCTACAATGAGCAAAAATTCTTAATAGTCCTAGGCAATTCATAAGGCAAAATAGTATCATTGGAAAAGACTGAACTGTGGCTAATACTTGCAAGTGAAGGGAAAAAAGAATTGGTTTCACAAAGTATGATTGTGCTAGTCCACTATGCCAGGTCAATTCTTTCTAGATGAGAGTTTAAATCATGCTTTCTGCTCAGTAAGTGAAAGCATGCTTGGATTTCAAAAAACTTTTACATTTTGACAAGACTTGTGTTTCACATTAAGGAGCCAGGCTGGCAAGGATAGTTTTCTATGTCAAGAGCTCTAATTGAATTGGAGACAATTACTGAGTACTTATTATGGGACAGGCATCAAGTTTTACATACTGTATTAGTTTTCTAGGGCTGCCATAACAAAATATCACAGTCTGGGTGGCTTAAACAACAGAACTTTATTGTCCCACAGTTCTGGAGGCTAGAAGTTTGAGATCAAGGTTTCTTCTGAGACCTCTCTCCTTAGCTTGTAGACCACCATCTTCTCACTGTGTCCTCACATGGTCTTTTCTCTGCACATTTGAAACCCTGGTGTTTTTCTCTGTGTGCACACATTTCCTCTTCTTCTAAGGACACCAGTCAGATTGAGTTAGGGCCTACTCTAACTTTATTTTATTTCTTTATTTTTTAATTAAGTTCTCTATTTTAATTCCAGTATAGTCAACACAGAGTGCCATACCAGCCTTAGGTATACAATACAGTGATTCAACAACTCCACATATCACTCAGTGCTCATCATAAGTGGACTCTTTAATTCTGATCACCTATTTCACCCATTCCTCCACCCACCCCGCCTTGGCAACCATCCGTTTGCTCGCCATAAGTTAGAGTGTATTTCTTGGTTTGTCTCTCTCTCCCTCTTTTTTATTTGTTTGCCTCATTTCTTAAATTCCACTTATGAGTGAAATCATATGGTATTTGTTTTTCTCTGACTTATTTTGCCCAGCATTGCACTCTTGGTATCCTGCAACTCCACTGGATCCATTTATCAGTTCCAGTAGCTTTCCTGTGGAGTCCTTAGGGTTTTCTGTATATAGTAATGTGTCCTCCGCAAATAGTGAAAGTTCCAGCCCTTCCTTACTAATTTGGATGCCTTCCATTCCTTCTTGTTGTCTAATTGGTGAGGCCAGGGCTTCTAGTAGTACCATGTTGAACAAAGGTGGTACATTTTACAAATGCAGAAGTGCTTGGGAAGAAGTCTAAATATAAACCCAGCTCATTAATTTGAAAAAAATCAAACTAAAATATTAACAAAAAGACATTTTTAAATTTCATTTTTAATTAAAATATAAATAGCTGGAAACAACTAAAACAGTGTGGATTTTTATTTGAGGGAAGGGTGATTTGGTTTTTTCAATTTCAAGGAGCTGCTTCCTTGAAAAAATAAAAAATACTGATAAGCCTGTAGCCAGACTCATCAAAAAGAGACAGAGAGACAAAATCAGAAATGAAAGAGGAAAATTAACAAGACCACAAAAATACAAAGGATTATAAGAGAATATTATGAAAAATTGTATCCTAACAATTGGATATCTAAAAGAAAGAGATAAATTCCTAGAAAGCATAACCTCCTAAAATTGAATTAGGAAGAAATAGAAAATTAGAACACATTCATTCCCAGCAATGAAATTGAGCCAGTACTCAAAGAACTCAAAGAACTCCCAACAAACAAAAGTCCAGGACAAGACAGCTTCACGGATAAATTACATCAAACATTTGAAGAAGCAGTAATACCTATTTTTCTCAAACTATTCAAAAAATAAAAAATAAAAAAAGAAGAAAAGCTTCCAAACTTATATGAAGTCAGAATTTACCTGATGCTAAAAACCACTACAAGACACCATAAAAAAAAGAGTTTTACTGGCCAACGTTTTTGATGAACATAGATGCAAAAATCCTCAACAAAGTATTAGCAAGCCAAATTCAAAAATACATCTAAAAAATCATTCACAGGATCCCCGGGTAGCTCATTCGGCTAAGCATCTGCCTCCTGCTCAGGTCATGATCCTGGGATCCTGGGGTCCTGGGATCTAGTCCCGCATCCCAGCATCAGGCTCCTTGCCCAGCAAGAAGCCTACTTCTCCCTCTGCCTGTAGTTCCCCCTGCTTGTGTGCTCTGTCAAATAAGTGAATAAAATCTTTAAATATAAATAAATAAATAAATAAATAAAATAAAATAAAATCGTTCACTACAACCAAGGGTGCAAGAGTGCTTCAATATTTGCAAATCAAACATGATATAGCACATCAAAAAGAGAAAGGATAAAAGCCATATGATCATTTCAATAGATGCAGAAAAATCATTTGACAGGCCGCCTGGGTGGCTCAGTCGTTAAGCATCTGCCTTCGGCTCAGGTCATGATCCCAGGGTCCTGGGATTGAGTCCCACATCGGGCTCCCTGCTCAGCAGGAAGCCTGGTTCTCCCTCTCCCACTCCCTTTGCTTGTGTTCCCTCTCTCTCTGTGTCTCTCTCTGTCAAATAAATAAAATCTAAAAAAAAATTCAAAAATGTTTTTGAAAAAAGCATTTGACAAAATACAACTTCTGTTCATGAAAAAAACCCTCAACAAAGTAGGTTTAGAGGAGACATACCACAACATAGTAGAGGTGATATATGAAAAATCCACAGCTAATATTATCCTCAATGGGGAAAAACTGAGAGCTTTTCATCTACGGTTGGGAACAACACAAGATTGCCCACTCTCACCACTTCAATTCAACATAGTACTGGAAATACTATGTAATCAGACAACGAAAAGAAATAAAAGGTATCCAAATTGGTAAGGAAGAGGTAAAACTTTCACTGTTTGCAGATGACATTCTATATATAGAAAACCCTAAAGCCTCCACCAAAAAAACTACTGGAATTTACACATAGATCCTGTAAGATCACAAGATACAAAATCAATTACAGAATTGTTGCATTTTTATACACTAATAATGAAGTTGCAGAAAAAAAAGTTAAGAAAACAATTCCATTTACAATGCCACTAAAAAGAGTTAAATACCTAAGAATACCTAAGGGAGTGAAAGACCTGTACTCTGAAAACTATAAAACCATAAAACACTGATGAAAGAAATTGAAGATGACATAACCAAATGGAAAGATATTCTATGCTCATGGTTTGGGAGAAAAAATATTGTTAAAATATCTATACTATCTCAAATAATCTACAGATTTAATGCAATTTCTATCAAAATACCAACAACATTTTTCATAGAACTAGAAAAAATAATTCTAAAATTTATATGAAATCACAAACCACTCCAAATAGCCAGAGCAATCTTGAAAAAGAAGAACAAAAGTGGAGCTATCACAATCTCAGATTTTAAGATATTCTACAAAGCTACAGTAATCAATGCAGATGGTAGTGGCACAAAATAGGCACATAGATCAATAGAATAGAATAGAGAGTTCAAAACAAACCCACAATTATATGGTGAATTAATCTTCTACAAAGAATGCAACAATATACAATAGGAAAAATTCTCCTCAGCAAATGGTGTTGAGACAGTTTGACAGCTACATGCAAAAGTATGACACGGGACCACTTTCTTACATCATACTCAAAAATATATTCAAAATGGATGAAAAACCTCTATGTGTGGCCTAAAACCATAAAAATCCTAGAAGAGAGTAATTTTCTAACATCTGCTGTACCAACAGTTTTCTAGATATGTCTCCTGAGGCGAGGAAAGTAAAAGCAAAAATAAATGATTGGGACTACATCCAAATAAAGAACTTCTGCACAGCAAAGGAAACAACAATACTAAAAGACAACCTCCTGACTGATATATCTGATAAAGGGTTAGTGTCCAAAATATATAAAGAACTTATACAACTTAACAACAACAAAAACCACAATCCAATTAAAAAATAAGCAGAGGACATGAACAGACATTTTTCCAAAAAAGACGTATAGGTGGCCAAGAGACACATTTAAAGATGCTCAACATCACCAATTATCAGGATAAGGCAAATCAAAACTACAATGAGATATTACTTCATACCTGTCAGAATGATTAAATTCAAAAACACAGGAAACAATAAATATTGGAGAGGATATGGAGAAAAAGGACCCCTCGTGCACTGTTGGTGGGAAGGCAAGCCACTGTGGAAAAGACTATGGAGATTCCTCAAAAAATTAAAATTAGGACTACCCTATGAATCCAGTAAATGCACTACTGAGTATTTACCTAAAGAATATGGAAATGCTAATTCAAAAAGATATATGCAGCCCTGTGTTTGCTGAAGTATGATTTACAATAGCCAAAACATGGAAGCAGCCCAAGTGTCCCCTGACAGATGAATGGATGAGGAAGATGTGGTACATATATAAACAATGGAATATTACTCAGCCATAAAAAAGAATGAAATCCTGCCATTTACAATAACATGGATGGGTCACGAGAGAACAATGATAATTGAAATAAGTCAGAGAAAGACAAATGCCATACTATTTCACTCTTATCTGGAAATTAAGGATGGAGGATCTAAGATGGCGGAGTCATAGGAGCACAGCCCTAGGCTTGTGTTGTCCCTTGAACACAGGTAGATAAATATCAAATCATTCTGAATACCCAAGAGATCAATATGGGGACTGACAGAAAAAACTGCACAACTAGAGGGACAGAAGAGGCCTTATCATGGAAGGTAGGAGGTGCGAAGATTTGGTGTGGGGGAGAAATGGATCCCAGGTGCTCAGAGGCGAGGGAGCCCTGGTCATGGAGAGAGGCAAGAGAGAAAGACAGAGAGGAGCACACAGGGGATGGCGCAAGGAAAGCACTTCCCCAAAGCCATTGAATGGGAAAACGAGAGGGGTGATTTTCATGAGTTTTTACAACCAGCTGGACTCAAAGGCTGGAGTTTTAGAGGTCCACAGCATGGCTGGTGTGGAGCCCTGAGGACGCTGCAGAGCTTCTGTGGATAACCCTGCAGATAGCAGATAGCCCTGGGGCAGACAGCCCAATCTGAGGATTCCCTGGAACGCACTGGGAGAGACAGTTTCCCCTTCTTGGAATACATCTGGGAGAGGTGGCATTGCTTCTCCTGGGACAGAAGAGACTGGGAGTACCATTATCCTCCCCTGCCCCACAGCATAGACACAGAGACACCTGCTGTAGACAACTAACCCGGACACTGGTTCTTTGCTGTGATTGACTTTAAACTCCACACCTCTGCGCTTCGGTGCAACTGCCCTTCTGAGACAAACCTGTATCAGTCCCAGCACAGAAAGACCAGCTCGGGTCCCTACCACAGCAAGTCCCTAAAGACTGGAGTGTAAAAACTCAGCCAGCCTGCCTGGGATAGACCCCAAAGTGCACTGCTCTGTCCGGTGGGCAGGCAGCCTGCACACAGACAGGGTGAAGGCAGCGATCTGAGGGACACCTGGGACACACAAAAGGAGACTGTTCACTCTTCTGAGGTTTCTGAACAGCGGCAGGCAAGAACTCCCCTCTGGGGACTATGGAGCTGGCTGGCCCCATTTCCCTCCCGCAAGCCTCAGCATAAAACTAATGTCAGGAAGCAGCACTGCACCAACACTGGTGGACAGAACCACTTACACGAAGCCCTGCCCCCTGCACTCTGCTGGTACTGCTGATCTCACAAGTGGGACTTAATCCTGAGTTTCAAGCCTGGCTCAATATTTGCAAATCACTCGATGTGACACATCACATCAATAAGAGAAAGAATAAAGACCGTATGATCATTTCAATACAGATTTCATTTCAATGCAGAAACAACATTTGACAAAGACAATATCCATTCACGATTAAAAAAAAAAAAAACCTGCAACAAGGTAGGTTTAGACAGAACATACCTCAACAACCTAAGGGCCAAATATAAAAACTCCACAGCTAACAGCATGCTTAATGGGGAAATACTGAGAACCTTTCCCCTCCCTACGGTCAGGAACAAGACAAGGATGTCCATTCTCACCGCTGTTATTTAACATAATGTTGGAAACCTTAGCCTCAGCAGTCAGACAACAAGAAGAAATAAAAGGCATCCACATCAGCAAGGAAGAAGTTCTACTTTCACTATTTGCAGAGGACATGATACTCTATGTAGAAAACCTGAAAGACTCCCCCTCAAAATTGTTAAAACTGATACATGAATTCAGCAAAGTCGCAGGATACAAAATCAACGTGCAGACATCTGTTGCTTTTCTATACACCAGTAATGAAGAAGTAGAAAAAAAGAAATCAAGGACTCGATCCTATTTACAACTGCACAAAAACTGTAAGATATCTAGTATAAACCTAACGAAAGAGGCTGAAAGATTTGTACTCCAAAACTATAGAGCACTTATGAAAGAAATTGAAGATGACAGAAAGAAATGGAAAAGCATTCCATGCTAATGGATTGGAAGAACAAATATTGATAAAATGTCTATACTACCCAAAGCAACCTACACATTAAATTCAGTCCCTATCAAAATACTGCCAGCATTCAGGGTACCTGGGTGGTTCAGTCAGCTAAGCATCGGATTCTTGATTTTGGCTCAGGTCATGATATTAGGGTCGTGAGATGGAACCCCACATCAGGCTCCACACTCAATGCAGAGTCTGCTTGGGATTCTTTCTCTCCCTCTTTTTCTGCCCCTCTCCCTACTTGCTCTCTCTCTCTCCCTCCCCCTCTCTTTCTCTCTCTCAAATAAATAAATAAATAAATAAAATATTTTTTTAAATGCCACCAGCATTTTTCACAGAGGTAGAACAAACAATCTTAAAATTTGTATGGAACCAGAAAAGGCCCTGAATACCCAAGGCAATCTTGAAAAAGAAAAGCAAAGCTAGAGGCATCACACTTCCAGACTTCAAACTATATTACAAAACTGTAGTCATCAAGGCGATATGGCACTGGTACAAAAAGAGGCACAAAGATCAACGGAGTAGAAAAGCCATAAATGGACCCACAACTATATGGTTAACTAATCTTTGACATCCAATGGGAAAAAAAGACAGTCTCTTCAATAAGTAGTGTTGGGAAAATTGGACGGCCACATGCAGGAGAATGAAACTGGCCCACTTTCTTATACCATACACACACAAAAAATTCAAAATGGATGAAAGACCTAAATGTGAGACAGGAATTAATCAAAATCCTAGAGGAGAGCATAGGCAACAACCTCTTTGACCTAAGCCACAGCAACGTCTTACTAGGCACATCTACAGAGGCAAGGGAAACAAAAGCAAAAATGAACTATTGAGACTTCATCAAGATAAAAACCTGCACAGTGAAGGAAATAATCAACAAAACTAAAGGCAACCTTTGGAATGGGAGAAGATATTTCCAAATGACATATCTGATAAAAAGTTAGTATCCAAAATCTATAAAGAATTTATCAAACTCAATACCCAAAAAAACCAAATAATTCAGTTAAGAAATGGGCAGAAGGCATGAAAAGATATTTTTCCAAAGAAGACATCCAGATGGCTAACAGACACATGAAAAGATGCTCCACATCACTCATCATCAGGGAGATGCAAATCAAAACAATGAGATATCACCTCATACCAGTCAGAATGGCTAAAATTAACAAGTCAAGAAAAAAAAAATAAAGACGTTGGCAAGCATACAGAGAAACAGAGCCCTCTTGCACTGCTAGTGGGAATGCTATCTGGTGCAGCTACTCTGGAAAACAGTATGCAGTTTCCTCAAAAAGTTAAAAATGGAACTACCCTATGACCCAGCAATTGCACTACTAGGTATTTACCCAAAGGATACAAAAATACTGATTCGAAGGGATATGTGCATCCTGATGTTTACAACAGCATTATCAACAATAGCCAAATTATGGAAACAGCCTTAATGTCCCTTGACTGATGAATGTAGAAAGAAGTTGTGGTATAGATATACAATGAAATATTACTCAGCCATAAAAAGAGTGAAATCTTGCCAGTGGCAACCACATGGATGGAGCTAGAGTATATTATGGTAAGTGAAATAAATCGGTCGGGGAAAGACAAATACCATATGATTTCACTCATGTGGGTAATTAAGAAACAAAACAGATGAACATAGGGGAAGGGGAAAAAAACAGAGGGAGGCAAACCATAAGAGACTCTTAACTAGAGAGAAGAAACTGATCACTGGTGGAGGGGAGGTACATGGGGGGATGGGCTAAATGTGTGATGGGTATTAAGGAGGGCAGTTGCTATGATGAGCACTGGGTGTCATATGTAAGTGACAATTCACTAAATTCTACTCCTGAAACTAATATTATGCTGTATTTTAACTAACTAGAATTTAAATAAAAACTTGAAGAAAATGAAGTTGTAGCTCTATTACTTTAAAAAATAAAAAAATAAAGTTGTAGCTATAGTACTTTAAAAAACAAAGAAAATTAAAAAAAGAAAAATTAAGATAAGATATAAATAAGCAGTTTCACTGAAAGAAAAGCTCAAATGGCTACCAAATATATGAAAAGATTCTCAACATCACAAATATTCAGAACTATGTCAATAAATGGCAATGAAAGATCACTTTAATACCACTGGAATTGCAAAAATTATGAAAGTGGCTAATAGCAAGGTTACTAATGTTATAAGCAGATGGGTCCTCTTGGGTACTATTCTTGAGAGTCTTAATATTACAGACTTCTGTAAGTGGCTTACTTATAAAAGGTTTTCAAAGTCCTATATTGGGATTCTATTCATTTTAATACTGTAAATACTATTCATTTTAATTTCAATACTGAAATACTATTCATTTTAATACT
This sequence comes from Potos flavus, assembly GCA_028534135.1. NCBI lineage: Eukaryota > Metazoa > Chordata > Mammalia > Carnivora > Procyonidae > Potos > Potos flavus. The sequence continues at coordinate 51,671,233 of CM052901.1, forward strand.
GATTGTAGAAGTACCAATTTAAAAACTTCCCATTCTATTATACCAGTTTTTATAATGGATGCGTGTTTTGTCATTCTTAAAATTACAAATAGTGCTAAAAATATATCTTTTTGTGTGCCTAACTCACTAATTCAACTGTACTGTTTCTCTCCTTCTGTGTCTATGAGTGCTCTTGAGACAAAAACTAGAAAACTCCTACAAAGATGGTATGCTAGCGGTGGCTTAGTGTTAAGACAAAAAAAAAAAAAAAAGTGGTCTGGAATAACCTTTTATTGAGCTCCAGGGTATTCTAGCCACCAGGCTGGGCACTTCAAGGCGTCTTATTGAATGTATACAATGTTATGAGGAAGTAGGTATTATTATCCTATTGTATGGATACAAAACAGGTTCAGAAAGGTTAAGTAATTTGTCAAAGGACACAGGATTGAAGCCCAGGTCTGTCTGGGCTGATGTTTTTTCACTATGTTACCATGAGTGACAGTGGGAACAGATTGAAACTGGGAAGCAAAGCTGGAGAAACTTTGGGCAGCACATCTCAGAAAGTAGACTGACAGATCAGAGTTTTTTGTACTTGGGTTTTTTGTTTTTTTTTTCCTGTGTACCAGGAATGCCATATACTGGTAATGGATCTAAATGTCTGAGAGATGTAAAGGCAAACTGTGGTAAAATGGATGGCTTTAAAGCAAGGACTCTGTATTCATTTATGTTAAGGTAGAGATGACCTATAAACCTTGTTTTTTGCCCCTGCCATGTATCTTTTAACTGGACTAAGATCAATAGACTCATCCCCCCGCCCCCCCACCAAGTGCATTTCCAATGGTGGAATTTCAGGTATCATCCCAAACAGTGAGGGAGGTATTTTATGAGCTTTAAATTAAATCAAATATGCATTTGCTGCCTCTGCCTCCATGTGCTAACTTTGATTGTAGGAGAAACAACCCTGTTCTTTGCTGATACACATAGAGATGGCTTTGGAAATGGCTTTGTTTTGGAAGTTAACTTTGGGACACATTTTTTTTAGTTTTCTTGAGGCAGCTATGAAATATTTATTGAGAGAGAAATTTAAACTAAACACCTTTCTTTTTTTTTCTTTGCAGCAAAGTCAAAACAGAAGGACCACTCGTTCAAAAACGAGCATCACACATGTAAAGGAATTCTTTTCCTAATAGTAACTCTCAGGCCTGGGGCTAGCAAGATGGACTTAGAGAACCTCCTGCCTTCTCAACAGCTCTGGTTCATTTTCATTGGGTGTTCTCTACTGTCTTTGGCAGAGACATACTTGTTCAGTAAATGCACACAGTATGAATTGGACATTCACCATGAGTTCTGCATTTGGAAAGAGATCACCACCTGGACAGGTGCCATTCATGATATCCCTGGATACACTACTCCTCTCAGCCTGACAGAACCAAATTCAGGTTCTTCGTCCTGATTGCTTCACTAATTTGTCTGCTCTGGTGGGCTTGCAGTGGAATGGAATTCCATTTGGAAGATTGATGAGAGGGCCTTTTGGGGACTTGTAAACCTAACCCTTTTGAGTTTAGAAGAAAATAAGATTCAAAGTGTGAACAACTCCTTCGAGGGCCTGTCCAACTTGCAGACTTTGCTCCTGAGCCACAGATTGCCCATATTCACAAAAATGCCTTTGTCCCTCTTGCCAAATTAAAAGATTTAAGCTTGTCTCAAAACTTTATTACCAATTTTTCCAATATTCTTAAAGCAATCCAGTATCTTCCACACCTGGAAAATTTGGTCTTATTAACACCAGCATCATCTCCTTGGACCATGGCCCCAGGTCATTGGTCTCCCTGACCCAGCTAAGCCTGCAGGGGAATAAGCTAAGGGAACTAAATTTCTCTGCTCTGTCACTGCTCCATCTGACCACTCTGGATGTCTCTCAGAATAGCCATCATATCATCCAGAATGTGGATCTGGAAACTACTCCAACTGAGGAGCTTGAACCTGAGTGGAATATTAGTGAAACTGGAGAAGCTTCTAGCCAAACACCTACAAAATCTAAGGAAGATAAACCTTAATACCGAGGAGTTTAGGGGTGGTCACTTAAACACAGCTGTTACTGTCTCAGAATCTTACCCATGTTAGAGAATTGGGTTTTTTTTTGTTTTGTTTTGTTTTGTTTTTTTCAGAAAAATGCCACTGATACAGGGGGCATAAAGTACCTTGCCAACTATACCAGGCTTTTGTCCCTTGACCTGAGCCAAAAAAATGATCTGGTTTACCTCAATGACAGTGAGTATGATGCTATGCCCAGCCTTCAACACTGAATCTAAACAAGTATCAATTTTCCTCTGTCAGCAACAGGACCTAGAGTACCCTGCAGAACTTGAAATCGCTAGACTTGAGCCAAAACAGGTTTAAAAGATTTCCAGATTTTGCATTTTCACCCTTGAGGTACCTACCTACAATCTCTCTTTTTCTCTAGAAAGCCCATCAATAAGGTGGCCTTCTATGGGCTATATTCACCGAAGGAACCCAAGTCAGCTGGGTGCTGAATAGTGAAAATTGACAGACACTCCCTTGCTCAGTTTCCAAATTAGAGAGTATCAATCTTGGAAGCAACAATATTCAGACTCTGGAGCACAGACTTTCAGTTCCTAAAGATTTTATTTGACAGAAAGAGACATTGAGAGTGGGAACACAAGCAGTGGGACTGGGAGAGGGAGAAGCAGACTCCCCGCTGAGCAAGGAGCCCAATGTGGGGCTCAATCCCAGGACCCTGGATTCAGGAACCAAGCCAAATGCAGACACTTAACAACTGAGCCACCCAGGCGCCCCGAAGTTTCCAAAGAAACTCCAAGTTTTGATTCTCTCCCCAAACTGCCTGAAAGCTATAGAGAAGAATGTATTTTCTGGCCTCACTTACCTCTATAAATTTGGCCTGCCATACGATGTCTTGTCAAGTTTTCAGGTAGCCTTTTTCTTCGGCCTGGAAAATCTAGAAGTTTTGAATCTAAGCTTTAATAAAATTACATATGAAAGCACAAGGACTTTGCCATTTCCTCCATTTATGAACTTCAGGTCTTTGAAACAACTTAACCTAGAAGGATAAGTACATGGGATTTGGTTGTTCCAACCAACTTTTTTCAAAGACCGAATGCCTTGCAGGAGCTACTTCTAAGAAAAAATTCTGTGGTATTTCTGGACCACCTCCATTTTGATTCCCTGACTAAGCTCACACAGTTGAATATCTCAGGAAAGCTAGAGACCAAAACCTCTGTTTAAATAATTTGTTATTCCTAAAACTAAAAAGACTATAAATGCTCTGCCTGGAAAACAACTTAGAGTCATTGATTTCTGGCATATTCTCTAGCTTGGAAAGCTTTCAGGTCTTCTCTTTAAGATTTAACAAACTTAATGTCATTAACCAGTGTTACCTGGAGAATCTGAAGTCTCAGATGTACTTTGATCTTTATGAGAACAAACTTCAGGGCAACTGTAACCACGTGTGGTTCAAGAACCATTCAATAAATAGAGCCAATGTCCATGTTCCCTACCTCTGAAGTTTCTTCTGTCAGCAACCAAATACCCAAAGTTTGTTGATATATTTTGATAACGCTGTCTAATTTTGACCTAAGAAGTGTTTACCTCTTCTCTTCCTTCAGTCTGGTCCTCACGACCATGGTCTTCTCTTGGTTTGGTGCCAATATAACTTCATCCCTATGGTATGGGCTCTACCTGCCTCAAGCCTGATACCCGGCCACGTGGTATAGGCCAGAGGAGTTCTTCTATCATGGCTTTATCTCTTTCACAGCTACTGCTGAGCGCAGTGGGCATATGAAGAGCTTGTTCCAGCCCTAGGAGAAGGTGCCAGTCTACCTTTCAGCTCTGTCTTCACCACTGGGAATTTGTACCGGGTAAAGACATCTTTGAGAACATCCAGAAGGCCATCAACACCAGTTGGAAAACTTTGTGTGGAGTCAATAACCACTACCTGCGCAGTGCCAAAATGAAATGTAGCTGGCCAGCATCAAGATGTTGCATGAGCATGAGGATGATATCATCTTGAGATTCCTGGAAGAGATCCCAAACTATAAGTTGCCCACCTACCGCTGACTCGGGAAACTTGTGAAGAGGCAGACATTTATTACCTGGCCAGACAGTGCTCATGAGAGGCTACTCTTCTGAGCTCATGTTAGAAATGCAATGGCAACAAATCTGTGGAGAAATACAATGTACAGCTAATTGTGGCCGAGTGACAAGAAGTCTTTGTGAACACAAATCCAATGTTGCCCAAGGTGTGTCTAGGCTAAGAGAGTGGCTGAAGGGAAAAGGACATGGGGGCTCATGACCATGAGACTCAGGATCATTTGGTCAATGTCCATCAGGCAACTGGAAGAGTGAATGGGGCTGCTTGTGGAAGCTTCGGGACCAGTGTTCCCACTATTAGGGGATTAGATATTTAAAAAGTATATCTGTTTTATTAAGAGGAAGGTTGGAAGACAAGCCACCTGAAAGTTTGGGGACAAGGAGGGCCCTCACATGTGCCTGAGAACATTGCTCAGCTAGTTTATCCAAATCAGTTCCTGTCAAGATAGATTGAACTGTACTTCTAAAAACCTGTAACAACAGGAAAAAACGCATGCAGGGCTGAAGAAAAGCAAAAGAAAAATGTCGAAAATCCTGTATTCTTCTTTAGGGCATAAGATTCAAAAGGTCAACTTTTTCTCCTAAGTCGGAGCCCAAGAGTTAGAAGAGTCCTAGTTTGGATGCATCGATTTATTTAATGGGAAGCAGACTTTATGAACTAGCAACACAATGGTGGCTGCAAAAACTATCATCTAGCTGTGATAAAACAGACTTCACAGAGCAGTTTCTGTCGGCCATCTTAAAACAGAGGTGTGGAACTCCAAGGGTTTCACACTTCAGGCACCAGACACAGCAGTGTCCTGTGGCAGACAATGCCTATTGGAAGCAATACCCAGCATGGGGGCCATGGCTCTGGTATTAGGGAAAAGTGCTACAGAGTCCTTGAGCAAAAGGAACCATGGTAACCCAGTGGAGATCAGCTTATAATGGGAGTAGTTGGGAACCAACATCGTTGTTTTCCGATAGCCTCTCCATGAGGGTTTGGTCCTTTGTTGCGGGCTTTCTTCTCCAGTCTTCCCCTTATCCCTAAAACTCTAGGAAGAGTTTTCTGAGGAAAAGGCCTTGAAAGAAAGAATTTTTAGCAACTGGAGCAACCAAATACTTACTTCGGTGGGCTTTAGCCAGGCCTCTCTGCAACATAAATGGCCTTCCGTGTGAAGAGAGGTCGGCATGTCTTGGACAGAACTTTTGTTAAACAGTTACCAAAAAATCCAAGGGCATTTGCAGGGGAAAGTGTGAGTTAGCAGCTAGATGTTTGTGTGTTAAATATTACACTGTTGGAGGAAATAATTTGCAAGTGCCACATGGAACATGCAAGAAATATCACATTACTTAATTTTCTTAATTTTTTTAAGATTTTTTTTTTTATTTTTGAGAGAGAGAGAGAAAGATTGCATGAGCAGGGAGCAGGGGCAGAGGGAGAAGCAGGCTCCCTGCTGAGCAGGGAGCCTGACAAGGGGCTCGATCCCAGAACCCTGAGATCACGACCTGAGCAGAAGGCAGACACTTAACTGACTGAGCCACCCAGGTGCCCCTTAATTTTCTTTAAATCAAATGATATCCGATTTTTAGGCCCTGTTATGCTAGACTAATGGAAAACTCCATCTCAGTCACTAGGGGCTCCTCACCCTCACCCACTAACTCTTCCTATTCTTGCATAAAGAAAAAGTTGGTGGAGGACTTTTGTAGAAAAGAAATGTTCAGGAGTGAAAAATAAAAACTGACTCTTAAAAACAAACAAATGAAAAAAACCTGACTCTTTTTTTGCATCCTAAAAAAAAAAAAGTTGGGGCAGTTTCTTCAGTCTTTGGTCCACATGGATTACCACTTTTATGCCCACTGTTAAAGCTGGATCCCTGATGTCTGAGGGCTCTGTTGCCTCCAGGCTATGCTTGGCTTTTTGCTGAAACTGGACACCGCCATTCTCTTCTGAAGTCCTATCACCTCCCTGGAGATGGAGTGGATCTTGGATCCCAGCACTCAAGGAAGTAGCAGCCCTCTGTTCTTTTCCTGGTCTTGGGTAATCTTTACCTTCTGTCTGCTTCAGCCACCACTCCACTCCCTGTTGCCTACCCCAACCCCCACATACCTGGCATGACCGAAATGAACTAAAACATGAAGAGAGCTTGTATTCAAACTTCAGCAGGCATAGGAACATGTTCCCTTTGGATGGGGGAAACCTATAGTTCTCTTAGCATTCTTTCTGCTTCTTTCACAGCAGGGAAAACAAAACAAAACATCTCCATAAGTTATCCTGCCATGAAATTAATAAGTGAAAATGACTAGGAGAGTAAGAACATTGGGCAGCAGGCCCATGCGTGGCAGTATGAAACTATAATGTGTAATGTGAGGGGCGTAACACCACAAAGAGGGTGACAGCTGTAGCCTAGTAGGAAGGTGCACGTAGGTGCACCTGTGTGTAGTCTTTCTTGGCACAAAAGGTGATTGTTATTTGAACTGGGTTTGTCTTTGAAATGATGAGGCAATCATGCTGGAACAGAGACTAAATTTTATGCACCCATCTAGGAAGCCAGAGGAACAGCGGGGCTCTTCTGTGTACTCAGGACCAGCAACATAAATCGCTGGACCCAGTGTAAAATGAAAGCACGGGGCCACTTCTCCAAAAATTATTCAGAGTTCCAAGCAGGGATGGCAGAGTATTAAGGTCACATACTTATGAAGCTCGCCCTGTCTGTGATTGCCAGCCAAGTGAATAGGCTTTACCTCTCACAACCCGAATCTCCAAATAGGAAAACAGTGGGTATTTTCCCACAGAACATATTAGTTCAGTAAGGGGATGATTGGTTCTTTGAACAAAATTCTCTCCGCAGCTTCTGGGGTCATCTAAGAAAAGAAATGTCATTGTCTTCGGTATTAAAACAAATACCACCACCATCACAGATAAAATGGGTCTTCTGTCATTCTTGTTGTTTTAGTCTTTGAAGGGATCAGTGAAGTAATCCAAGGCATACTAACTATATAAAGGTTTGCATTACGTCTTTACATAATACTTACTTAGCTGGGATATGGGGAAATTCATTTCCTAGACCAACTTACTAGAACTATAGGCATTTTTAAATGAAGCCAATGGGTCTGTAATGTTTTTAAAAAGATATGTGGAAATGATTATGTAGTTAATTTCTCTGTCAACAAATCTGAAGTAATAAGATGTTTAAATTGGAACAGAAAAAAAATTAGATGAGATAAAGAGAAATTTTCCTTTGCCAGTAAGGATAGAAATAGATTAAGCTTAATTTATTAAAAAGATCTGAAATTTTCTTCCCTACAGATACTGAAAAAAAAAGGGGGGGATAGAAACCTCTCTGTTTGGAATTATTTGTATGGACCCACTTGGATGATTTTCTTTTTTTTTTTAAGATTTTATTTATTTATTTGTCAGAGAGAGAGAGAGAGAGATTGCACGAGCAGGGGGAACAGCTGGCAGAAGGAGAAGCAGGCTCCCCGCTGAGCAATGCGGGACTCGATCCCAGGACTCTGGGATCATAACCTGAGCCGAAGGCAGCCACTTAACCAACTGAGCCACCCAGGGGCCCCTACCTGGATAATTTTCAAGCTCATCTTCCAAACCAGAGTTTCAGTGCCAGTTCTTTATTTGTAGGGAAGGGACAATGTCTCCACCTACTGAATATGTTTCCTTGTAACCACACATTTGCTCTTAATAGTAAGATTGATGATTGGGCTTAAAAGGCAGAGCCAAAATTATTCCTTGCCACTCACAGTGTGGTCTACAGAGCAGAAGCATGCACATCACTGGGACCTGTCAGAATGCAGACACTCAGGCCCTGCCCCAGACCAACTGAACCAGGATCTGCATTTTAACAAGATCCCCAGGGGATTATTATGGACATTAAAATTTTGAGAAGCACTGGGTTAAGCAATTATCTACATGAAGGAAGCTCTGGGAAGGTTCTCCTATCATCAAATATTAACTCCTCTTAGGTGACACGGTGATGAAAATTTAATCATTAAACATTCTTTGGATTTCTCTTCTTGTGATATTTATTAAAAGAATACCAGCAGTAATACTACAACTTAACATGTGTGTAGTTGATTACTGTTTCCAAAGACTTTCACACCTCTGATCTCACCTGATATCTTTCTGATGGGTAACACATTAAACCAATGCACGCTAATCATTCTACCAGTAAATATGAAGTTAGGTCAATACTGTATTGCTTTTGCCTGAAGGCCATTGAAAACTTCAAGAATACTATGGTGGTAATCATTTTGCAATATACAAGCATATCAAACTAATACATTAATACACAATACATACCTTAAACTTTTACAATGTTGTATGTCAGTTATATCTCAAGAAAGCTAGGAAAAAAAACTCTAAGAATAACACACAGGTACAGTGAAACTCAAATAAATTATGAATTCAAAGTAGACATAAGATATAAGTTATGAGATAAAAAGTAATATAGCGAGGGTAAATTCCTAAAGCATGAGAATATAGAATTGTTCATAGAATCCCAGAAGGGATCTTCATGATTGGGTAGATTTAATTATTATGTCTAAAATAACATCCATCCTAGGGAGCACCTGTGTGACTCAGTCTGTTAAGTGTCTGCTTTCGGCTCAGGTCATGATCCCAGGGTCCTTGGACCCAACCCAGTGTCGGGCTCCCTGCTCAGCCTGCTTCTCCCTCTCCTTTTGCACCCCCCCCCCCGGCTTGTGCTCTCTCTGTCTCTCAAATCAATAAATACTTTTTTAAAAAATAAAATAAAATTACATTCATTCTAATTGTTGAGGTAAAAAAAAAAAAGGCTCTGGAAGCTACATGCGTGTTCATTTAAAACAGTAGGAACTTAACTTGAGTGAGTTAGAATTAGCCTAAGAAACTGCAGCTACACAATGCAAAAGTGAGAACAGTGTAGAGGATCTATTCACTCTGGAACTATAAAAACAGGTTCGTAGATGCATCTGGACACCAACAGCTGTAAAGGTTTGTTTGCAGATTAAAAAGCTGACATTGACCCAATAATGTCACTTCCTACAATTATCTTTGATTTTACTATACTGTACCTCCAGAAGGAACTTAAGCCTTTGCTAGGTGGCCTATTGCATCCTAAAGCATTTAGGAAGAATGGGGATAAAGCTATTACAGATTATGGTAGTTCTAAATCCAGTCCTAACAATTTTGTAGTTGTCAGATAAAATTCTCAATAGAGTCTTTCTAAATGGAAAATTATTAGATAAAGTGACATGGACAGGATTCTAACTGGGGGGAACTGTTTCCCAAGGTAAAAGATGTTAACAAGCATTTAGTGAAAAGCTACAACTTTTAGGCTCATTGCCACAGGGCTGCTTGGGCTACAAACATAGCTAAGGTATGGCCCCTAGCTTAATGGAGTTTGCTATATAATTAGATGACATATTCATGTAAAAAGAGAATTAGGGCACCTGGTTGGCTCAGTCATTGGGCTTCTGCCTTCGGCTCGGGTCGTGATCCCAGGGACCTGGGTCGAGGCCCGCGTCGGGCTCCCTGCTCAGCGGGAAGCCTGCTTCTCCCTCTCCCACTCCCCCTGCTTGTGTCTCTGGCTATGTTTCTCTCTGTCAAATAAATAAATAAAGCCTTAAAAAAAAGAGAGAGAGAGAGAATTAAAATGTTAGGCAACGGTGTGGTTAAAATGTCAAATGAACGTTACAGACAGTAAATGCTCAATTAACTAGAGAAGGGAAAGATGGACAGAAGCCCAAGTAGCAGTAAGATATGGCAATCAATATGAGATGACCAAGATTTGAAGCTTGACTCGACCTCTTAGGAGCGGCAACCCTGTTACTCAACCTCTCTAAACCTCAGTTTTCCATTCCGTAAAACCAGGAAAATTGTAATAGCTTTTTCTAGGCTGCTTCAAGGATTAAATTTCATGATGTGTGGAAGGCCTCAGCAGGATGCCTGACCCGTACATGTTAGCTAAGAAATTCACCTTCCTTATGATTGAAAGACCTAGGGCAGAAAGAGCAATGGGTGTCTGAGAATGGGCTTTTACTGAAGAGAAGCCACTAGAAATACAGAGGCCAGCAGCTTTGACCACTTCACTACTTGACCAAAGACATCCCTAAAGGGAGACTTGGATTATTTCCCCCAAAGATTACAGCTTTGTTGATACTTCAAGCTTTATGTAGAGTACTGAAAGACGGATTTTCATTTCATTGCTTACCACCGCTTGATACGCCCAACCTAATTTCTATAATCTAAACTACCTGTGGATGGCCAAGGCCCAAGCCTGCAGCTTTTTAGGTCCGGAAAGAAGATTCCAAGTCAGAGGGATGGAGTCACGAAAGGAAAGTTGATATCCAAGGGAGAGAGAGAAGTGAAGTAGCTGTTTCCTTGCTCTCTCCTGCATAGCACTGCCACCTGGTGGTTATTTAATGAATCATACTCTCACCCTCCCACCCCCCACCCCGCCCCCATCAAAGGTCTTGCCTTAATGCGCAGCCTAGTGCTGAGACAACAGAGTGACACATTGTATTCGTTTCCTGTGGCTGCTGTAGCAAATTACTACAAAAATGGTGGCTTAAAACAACAGAAATTTATTCTCCCACAGTTCTGGAGGCGAAAAGTCCAAAATCAAGGTGTGGGGCAGGGCATGATCCCACAACCGTGAGGGAGAATCTGTTCCTTGAGTTCTCCAGATTCTGGTGGCTGATAGCCACCATCCCTGAGGTTGTGGCCACCTTGCCCCAATCTGTGCCTCTCTCTTTACATGGCTTTCTCCTCTTCTGTGTGTCTGATCTTCTCCTTCTCTCTTACAGGGACACTTGTAATGGCATTTAGGGCCTGCTTGGAAATAATCTAAGATTTCTCTTCATTCTAAGACACTTAACTTGGGACGCCTGGGTGGCTCGGTTAAGCAGCTGCCTTCGGCTCAGGTCATGATCCCAGGGTCCTGGGATCGAGTCCCACAACGGGCTCCTTGCTCGGCAGGGAGCCTGCTTCTCCCTCTGCCTCTGCCTTCCACTCTGCTTGCTTGTGCTCTCTCTCTCTCTCTCTCTCTCTCTCTGACAATAAATAAAAATAAAATCTAAGATGCTTAACTCAACTGGCATCTGCAAAGACTCTTTTCCAAATAGAGTTGCATTCATTGGTTCAAGGGATTTGATGTGGATATCTTTTGAGGACCATTTTTTTGCCTAACACTCACATCTGTTCTTTATTCTCTTAAAACTCATTGTTGGTAATTAATATATAAGACCTATTTCCCGGCCAGTGGTCAGAGTATCACAGAGGACGCTGGGCACATGGGTATAGAAGAGAGAGTATATAGCAAGGGCTAAGAAAAGGCTGGCGAGCCAAGGCTTAATTTTTGTTCATTTTTAATAAACTGAATGTGAGTGCCTCTCACCTTCCAAATCTTCTATAAGGAAATGGGTACTCTTAAACATTGCTGGTGAGACCGATAGAGTTGGTAAAATCTTTTTGGGAGAACAATTCTCTATATATATATCATATACTTCTATCCAGTGATTTTACCTCTAGAAATCTATTTTAAGGAAATAATCAGAATACAGGAAGTTTTATACATATCATTTATTTTTTAAAGATTCTATCTATTTGACAGACAGATCACAAGTTGGGGGGGGGGAAGCAGTCTCCTCACTGAGCAGAGAGCCTGATGTGGGCTCGATCCCAGGACCCTGGGACCATGACCTGAGCGGAAGGCAGAGGCCTAACCCACTGAGCCACCCAGGCGCCCCTATACATATCATCTTTTATGGTACTCTTGAGTGTTGAAAACAACTCAAATGTTTACCTTTAGAGGGTAAGAGTTGAATGAATCATGGTTCATCTATAATGTAATATTTTACAGTCATGAAAAAAGTGTGTCTATGAAGAGTAGGAATTATATATATGCACACTGTACAAATATTAATTCTAGATTGATTCAAGATTTCAAAAAATACATATATGTAACATCTTTATATCCATTTTTACATACCAAACTCTCAGAAATTGTGCATAAATATTTAGATGGCATAACAACTTTATTAAGAAGCATAAACATCATATCATTTCTTTTATCTTGGTATTTACCTAGCTCAGTAAAATTTTGCCTCTTGAAGCTAAATATTTTCCCTCTATATTTAGTTGAACTTTTGTTCCCAAGAAGTTATGCTTAAAGATTTGTAGATATACAATGAGTCTGTGATACATGCTGAATTACTAGAGAAACTGCAGCTGTAAATGGAGTGAATGTAGGTGGATGCCCTTGTCCCTAAAGGCTATAAGTGAGACTTTGACAGTACCCAACAGAGTGGCAGCAATGCCGCTGGTCCTGGAACTCATGGTACTTGGATTTTAGTCCTGATACAGATGAGATTTTTTTTAAATTTATTTATAGATTTTTAAATTTTACTTGTTTTTTAAAAGTAATCTCTGGGCGCCTGGGTGGCTCAGTTGGATAAGCAACTGCCTTCGGCTCAGTTCATGATCCAGGGGTCCTGGGATCGTGTCCCACATCAGGCTCCCTGCCCTGCGGGGAGCCTGCTTCTTCCTCTCCCTCTGACTGCCACTCCCCCTGCTTGTGCGTTCTCTTTCTCTCTCTCTCTCTCTGTCAAATAAATAAATAAGATCTTTTTTAAAAAAAAGAGAGATTTAAAAAAATCTCTATGCCCAAAATGGGGCTCAGACTCATGACCCTGAAATCAAGAGTTGCATGCTCTACCAACTGAGCCAGCCAGGCGCCCCCCAATGAGACTTCTTAATAGACATTTTGTTCATTAACCTAAAGTGCTTAAGGTGAATTCATGGCAGAAACCTCAGTTAAGGTCAACATAGAAAGATGTTCTTATGTCGATATTTTGTTTTTTAATATTTTTATTTATTTATTTGACAGAGAGAGACACAGTGAGAGAGGGAAAACAAGCAAGGGAAGAGGGGAGGGAGAAGCAGGCTTCCGGCAGAGTGGGGAGCCCGACTCGGGACTCCCTCTCAGAACCCTGGGATCATGACCTGAGCCAAAGGCAGACGCTTCACGACTGAGCCACCCAGGCACCCCCTTATGTGGATATTTTAAAATATATGTGGGAGATATACTGAAGATGGTGGAGGAGTAGGGGACCCTAAGTTTCTCTAGTCCCTCGAATACAGCTAGATAGTTATCAAATCGTTCTGAACACCTGTGAAATCAATCAGAGATCTGAGAAAAGAAATGCTACAATTCTACAGATAGAACTGTGCCCACTTTTTGGAAGGTAGGAGGTGCAGAGACTTGAATCTGAGGTAATCTATTGGAGGATACGGCAGAGGGGAGGGAGCCTGCTTAAGGAGGCTACTGCAAAGTATTAGAAGCAGTGGAGCACAAAATCGGAACTTTTGGAAGTCTGCTACAGCAGGGGATGTCCCTGGCTTAAAGGTGCCCAGGTGTCGAAGCAGGGTGAAATCCCAGGTGGCACAGTGTTGTCTCAGGATCCCTGTGGTCACAAGAAGAACAAGGGTGCCTGAGTGTGGAAGAGTTCCCAGGCATAGGAGCCAGGAAGCTGGCTGATACAGTGAGTCTGAGTGCCGGCTTTCTGCTCTGTTGTCATAAACTATGTACTGCTGCACGGTCGTGGACCACTTTACCCTCAGGGGTCCAGCAAAAGACAGAAGCGTGGCGAGATCCCCCTCCCCTGCCAGAGAGGAACAGCATGGTTTCACACCACAGGAGTCTGTAAAATTCGGAGATTTGAAACTTAGTTGCATGCCTGAGATAAAAAGGCCAGGCGGTCAAAGGGTGGCTGAACAGAGTTCAGATGGAAACTGTGGAGACAAGTGATTGACTGCTTTTCTGGGAGGGATCGCTAAAGAGTGGGGGGCATGAACTTTCAGCTCTGGGGCTAGAGAGCAGGACGCTGACATTTTCATCCTGCCCATTGGTGCTGAAAGCCTTCAGGGAGCAAAACAGCACCACATGGTAGAATCAGGAGCCGCTTACACTGACCCCGACCCCCTGGCAAGAAAGCCGCATTTCCAGCAGGGCAAGGGCACATGAGAATCAGCACAACAGGCCCCTCCCCGGAAGACCAAGAGGAACAACTGGTCCACACCAAACCAAGTTTACTGATAAGAGCTGTAAAGCATCAGCTCTTAGGGAAAACAGTGTTTAGCATCTGTGGTTTTTTTGTTTTTTGTTTTTTGTTTTTAATTTTTATTCTTAAGTCTTTCGGTTTTATTTTTTCAATTATTTTATTTTTTCAATTCTTTTTGTATTTTTTTAATTTTTATTTTTAAATATACATTATATATATTATCTTTTGTTTCCTGTCACTGTATTTTATTTTAATTTAGTGTGTGTGTGTGTTTCTTTCTTTCTTATTTTGGATCTAGTTTCTTTCAACAAGCAGACCAAAACACAGCCAGGATCTAGTATTTTGTTTTGTTTCTGGTTTGATTTTCTTGTTTTGTTTTTTGGTTTTTTTCTGTTTGTTTGTTTTTTTTTTCTGTTGTCATTGTTGTTATTGTTGTCTTTTTCTTTCTTCTTTTCTGAACAAAATCATGAAAAGGAAAAATTCACCCCAAAGGAAAGAACAGGAGGTAGTACTCACTGCCAAGGATTTAATCAATACAGATATAAGTAAGATGTATGAACTAGAATTTAAAACAACGATTATAAAGATACTAGCTGAGCTTTAAAAAGGCATAGAAGATACTAGAGAATCCCTTACTGTAGAAATAAAAGCACTAAAATCTAGTCAGGCCTAAATTAAAGATGCTATTAATGAGATATAATCCCAAATGGAGACTCTAAAAAGGAGGATAAATGAGACAGAAGAGAGAGTAAGTGATATAAAAGATAAAATGACAGAAAATAAGGAAGCTCAAAAGAAGAGAGAAAGAAAATTACTGAATCACGAAGGGAGACTTAGAGAACTCAGTGATTCCATAAAGTGAAATAATATCCATATAACAGGGGTCCCAGGAAAGAAAGAGAGGGAGAGAAGAACAGAAGGTTTATTTGAACAAATCATAGCTGAGAACTTCCATAATCTGGGGAAAGAAACAGGCATTCAAGTCCAGGAGCACAGAGAATCCCCCAAAAATCAACAAAAATAGATCAACACCTTGACAGGTAATAGTGAAGCTTGAAAATTTCAGAGATAAAGAGAAAATCCTGAAAGCAGCTCAGGACAAGAGGTCTTACTTACAAGGGTAGACACATAAGGTTGGCAACAAAACTGTCCAAAGAGACCTGGCAGGCCAGAAAGGACTGGCATGATATATTTAGTGTGTTAAATGGGAAAACCATGCAGCCAAGAATATTTTATCCAACAAGGCTGTCATTCAGAATAGAAGAAGAGATAGTTTCCAGGACAAACAAAAACTAAAGGAATTTGTGATCACTAAACCAGCCCTGCAAGAAATATTAAAGGGGGCTGCCTGGGTGGCTCAGTTGGTTAAGCAACTGCCTTCGGCTCAGGTCATGATCCTGGAGTCCCGGGATCGAGTCCCACATCGGGCTCCCTGCTCCGTGGGGAGCCTGCTTCTCCCTCTGACCTCTCCCCTCTCATTCTCTCTCTCTCTCTCTTTTCAAATAAATAAAATAAAAATAAATCTTTAAAAAAAAAGAAATATTAAAGGGGATCCTTTGAGCAAAGAGAGCCCCAAAGCAATAAAGACCAAAAAGGATCAGAGACAATGTACAGGAACAGCAACTTTACAGGTAATAAAGTGGCACTAAATTCATATTTTTCAACAATTACTCTGAATATAAATGGACTAAATGCTCCAATCAAAAGACATAGGGTATCAGAATGGATAAATGAACAAGATCCATCGATATGCTGTTTACAAGAGATTCATTTTAGACCCAAAGACACCTCCAGATTGAAAGTGAGGAGGTGGAGAAATATTTATCATGCCAATGGACATCAAAAGAAAGCTGCAGTAGGCATCCTTATATCAGACAAATTGGATTTTAAACCATAGACTGTAATAAGAGATGAAAAAGGACATTATATCATAATAAAATTGTCTATCCTATAAGAAGATCTAGAAATTGTAAGTGTTTATGCCCCTAACTTGGAAGCACTTGAATATATAAACCAATTAATAACAAATTTAAAGAAATTCATTGATAATAATACAATAAAAGTAGAGGACTTTAACATCCCATTCACAGCAGTGGACAGATCATCGAAGCAGAAGATCAACAAGAAAACAAGGGCTTTGAATGACCCACTGGACCAGACAGACTTCACAGATACATTGAGAGCATTGCACCGTAAAGCAGCAGAATATATATTCTTCTCAAGTGCACAATGGAACATTCTCCAGAACAAATGACATACAGGGTCACAAACCAGGTCTCAACCAGTACAAAAAGACTGAGATTATTCTGTGCATATTTTCAGACCACAATGCTTTAAAACTTGAACTCAATCACAATAGAAAACGTGGAAGGAACACAAATATATGGAGGTTAAAGAGAATCCTACTAAAGAATGAATAGGTCAACCAGGAAATGCAAGAAGAATTTTAAAAATACATGGAAACAAACAAAAATGAAAACACAACAGTTCAGAACCTCTGAGATGCAGCAAGGATGGTCCTAGGAGGGAAGTATATAGCAATACAGGCCTTTCTCAAGAAACAAGAGTCAATTATCATATGGTCTCACTTACGTGTGGAGCATAAGGAAAAACATGGAGGACTTTGTGGGAGGGAAGGGAGGGATGAATTGGAGGAAATCAGAGGGGTGATGAACCATGAGAGACTATGAACTCTGAGCAACAGACTGAGGGTTTTGGGGGGGTGGGGGTGGGGGTTGGGCGAGCCTGGTGGTGGGTATTGAGGAGGGCACGTATTGCATGGAGCATTGGGTGTGGTACATGAACAATGAATCTTGTAATACTGAAAAAATAAAAAAGTATTTGGGGGAAAAAAAAAGAAACAAGGAAAGTCTCAACTACACAACCTAACCCTACACCTAAAGGAGCTGGAAAAAGAACAGCAAAGAAAGCCTAAATCCAGCAGGAGAAGAGAAATAATAAACATTAGAGCAGAAATAAAAAAACAGTAGAATAGATCAACGGAACTAGGAGCTGGCTCTTTGAAAGAATTAATAAGATCCAGGGGTGCCTGCGTGACTCAGTCAGTTAAGCGTCTGCCTTTGGCTCAGGTCATGATCCTGGGGTCCTGGGATCGAGCCCCACGTTGGGCTCCCTGCTCAGCAGGGAGACTTCTTCTCCCTCTCCCCCTGCTCTTGTTCTCTCTCTCTCACTATTTCTCTCTCTCTCAAATAAATAAATAAAATCTTTAAAAAAAAGAATAAGATTGATAAACCCCTAGCCGGGCTTATGAAAAATAAAAGAAAAAGGACCCAAATAAATAAAATCACGAATGAAAGAGGAGAGATCACAACCAACACTGAAGAAATACAATTATAAGAGAATATTATGAGACATAATACGCCAACAAACTAAGCAATCTGGAAGAAATGGATGTATTCCTAGAAATATATAAACTGGCAAAACGGGAAGAAATAGAAAACCCAAACTCATCCCATGACCAGCAAAGAAATTGAATCAGGCATCAAAAATCTCCCAACAAACAAGAGTCCAGGGCCAGATGGCCTCCCAGGGGAATTGGACAGTCACATGCAGAAGTGGACCACTTTCTTACACCATACACAAAAATAAACTCAAAATAGATGAAAGAATTAAATGTGAGACAGGAATCCATCAAAATCCTAAAGAACACAGGCTGCAACCCCTTTGATCTCAGCCACAGCAAATTCTTGCTAGACCCATCTTGAAAGACAAGAGAAACAACAGCAAAAATGAACTATTGGGACTTCATTAAGATGAAAAGCTCTTGCCCAGCAAAGGAAACAGTCAACAAAACTAAAGGTAATGTAAGGAATTAGAGAAGATATTTGCAAATGTCTTATCAGATAAATGGCTAGTATGCAAAATCTATAAAGAACTAATCAAACTCAATACCCAGAAAGCAAAAAATCCAATCAAGAAATGGGCTGAAGACATAGACATTTCTCCAAAGAAGACATACACATGGCCAACAGACGCATGAAAAAATGCTCCACATTGCTCGGCATCGGGGAAATAGAAATCAAAGCCACAATGAGATTTGACCTCAGACCATTCAAAAGGGCTAAAATTAACTATTCAGGAAACAACAGATGTTGGTGAGGATGCAGAGAAATGGGAACCCTCTAACATAGCTGGTGGGAATCCAATCTGGTGCAGCCACTCTGGAAAACAGTATGGAGGTTCCTCGAAAACTTAAAAATAGAGCTACTGCATGACCCATAAATTGCACTACTATATATTTACCCAAAGAATACAAAAATACTGATTTAAGGGGACACATGCACTCTGATATTTATAGCACTGGTATCAAAAGTAGCCAAATTATGGCAAGAGCCAAAATGCTCATCAACTGATGAATGAATAAAGAAGTTGTTATATATATTTATATATATATATATATATATATATATATATATATATATATATATATATATATATATACATACACACATATATAAAACAGAATATTACTCAAGCCATCAAAAAGAATGAAATTTTGCCATTTGTAATGGCATCAATGGAGCGAGAGTATATTATGCTAAGTGAAACAAGTCAGTCAGAGAAAGAAAAATACCATAGATTTCACTCATATGTGATATTTAAGAAATGAAACAGATGAACATAGGGGAAGGGAGAATAAAAAGAGAGGGAAGCAAGTCACAAGAAACCTCTTAACTGTAGAGAACAAACTGAGGCTTGCTGGAGGGAAGGTTGGGTGGGGATGGGCTAAGTGGGTGATGGGCATTAAGGAAGAAACTTGTTGTGATGAGCACTGGATGTTTTATGTAAGTGATTAATTACTAAATTCTACTCCTGAAACCAATATTACACTATATGTGACCTAACCAAAAAAGAAAAAAAGAAAAAGAAAACAAAGTAACTAGGAAAAAAGTAAACAATGAAAATTAGGAGGTGCTTTAGCTATTATGTTTTAAATCTTTATTTCATTTTTTTAAAGATTTTATTTATGTGACAGAGAGAGAGACAGCGCGAGCAGGAACACAAGCAGGTGGAGTAGGAGAGGGAAAGCAGACTTCCCGCCAAGCAGGGAGCCCAGTGTGGGGCTCAATCCCAGGACCCTGGATCATAACCTGAGCCGAAGGTAGACACTTAACTACTGAGCCACCCAGGTACCCCTATCTGTCATAGTGCTTTATTTCAATATCTGAGTGGGAACATAATTTTAACTCCAAAACAAAAAGGAAAGGAAAGGAAAGGAAAGGAAAGGAAAGGAAAGGAAAGGAAAGGAAAGGAAAGGAAAGGAAAGGAAAGGAAAGGAAAGGAAAGGAGAAAGGGAAAGGGAAAGGGAAAGGGAAGGAAAGAAAAGAAAAAAAAAAGAAAAGAAAAGAAAAGAAAAGAAAAGAAAAAAACAACAGGTGTTGGTGAGAATGCAGAGAAAGGGAAACCTTCTTGCCCTGTTAGTTGGAATGCAAACTGGTGTTTAAATCATGGCTCTGCCTGAGACTGTGCTTCCTTTGGGAAGTCAGATCTTGTCAGCTGTCTTTTCTGTAAAAGGCATTAAGAATTTCACAAAGTTATTGTAAGGATTAAAAATAGAGATGAGAGTAAAATGTTTCTCACATAGACTCTCAATTAATATAACCACATTTGCCTGCATTCAACATACATTCTCCCACATGTGTATGAACATTACCCTTATTCTATATACCCCTATTATAACAGAAAGCCAAGAGAAGATGATGTGAAATAATAGATTGACTTAACTGCAAATAGAAGTTCACATTATCTCACTACTGCTCCAGTATTCAATGTTTACACGAATGAAATATTTTTTTGCCCATGAAAACCACTTTCAAATCACTTTCAAAACAAGTATGATGAGTCCAGACTTCTTCCCCCAAAAAACTTTCACTGTGTAATGGAAATGATTTATTGTCTTATGCATTTTATACATTGGCAAATGTGGGTAGTGTCCCTTCATTGGTCCTTCCCTCAGCCCTGCCTGCCCCCTTCATACTTTGGATGATTACATACATTAGTCCCACTTCTAAAATGGAGAAATGAAAGGTCATAAACTATGGGTCTAGTGGAGTTGGGAGTAATTGGGAGAAGATAAAAAGAACTGAAGGAATTAGAGATATCTAATTTGAAATAGAAAAGATCCAGGGACTAGAGTAGCTGCATTTTAGCAACAATTGTACCCATTAACTTTTTCCAGAGCCTCTATTTCCAGACCTCTATCCAGGAAGCAGCTAATTACTTCTTCTAGTCTTTTAGAGGAGAAGTAAGAGGGGACTAATAGGCAGAGACACTCTAGCTTACCTACCAAAAAACAGAGGCATCACTTTCTGCCTAGACCTCAATTCCATCAGAGATAGGCCCTGAGCCAGGAACTGCCATGTAATCATAAAAATCTAACCTGTAATCCAGACAAGAGGATAGAAGGCCCATGACAAAAACTCGGCATAGTCCTGAGTAACTTGTCCATGAGGAGAGAATGCACTTGTGGTTCTCAATCCTGCTTAAGCAACAGAATCACCTGTGGATTAAAAACAGATTTTCTGGGACCCTCTAAAGATTCTAAAGATTTTTACACCTGTCAGAATGGCTAAAATTAACACAGGAAATGATAGATGTTGGCGAGAATGTGGAGGATGGGGAACTCTCTTACACTGTTGGCGGGAATGCAAGCTGGTGCAGCCACTCTGGAAAACAGTATGGAGGTTCTTCAAAAAGTTAAAAATAGAACTAACCTATGATCCAGCAATCACACTACTGGGTATTTACCTAAAGGATACAAAAAATACAGATTTGAAGGGGCACATGCACCCCGATCTTTATAGCAGAGTTATCAACAATAGCCAAACTATGGAAATATATATATAATGGGATATTACTCAGCCATCAAAAAGAATGAAATCTTGCCATTTGCAATGATGTGGATGGGGCTAGAGAGTATTGTGCTAAGTGAAATAGTCAGAGAAAGATAAACACCATATGATTTCACTTGTATGTGGAATTTAGGAAACAAAACAGATAAATGCATGGGAAGGGAAAAAAAGAGGAGAGAGGGAGGCATAAACCATAAGAGACTCTTAAAAACAAACTGAGGGGTAATGGAGGGAGTGCTATATGGGCGATAGGTATTAAGGAGGGCACTCATTGTATCGCTTCTCGGCCTTTTGGCTAAGATCAAGTGTAGGAGGGCACTCATTGTGATGAGCACTGGGTGTTACATCTAAGTGATGAATCACTAAATTCTATTCCTGAAACCAGTATGACACTATAGGCCAACTAACTAGAATTTAAATAAAAACTTGGAAGAAAAAAAATAAAAATTTAAACAAATGCCTTAGGTGTGCAGCCAGGGGTGAGAAGTTCTTAATGCAGTAGTTTTCAAGTGCAAGCATGAATCAGACTCACCTGGAAGGCTTTTAAAAACATATTACTGGGCCCCAGCCCCAGAGTTTTCGATTCATTTGGTCTGGAGAAGGGCCCAGGAATTTGAATTTCCTCCAAGTTCCCAGGTGATGTCGATGTTACTGGTCCAGGAACCCCACTCCGAACAACTGGCAGAGCCTATCTGAGTTTGGCCTTGATAGCAAACAATTCCCATGGCCTCTCCCTCATTCTGCCCCTCCACCAAATAACTACGGAGGGAATTAGAGCCAAAACTCTGATTTAGCAAGACAATCTTTACCCTGTGTACCACTACAGAAAACAAACATTCACAAGCCTCTCAAGGTCGCCCAGTGTGACAGACATAAACACACCTCAGGCCACCTGCTGCATAATATCAAATTTCTCAACAACTCCTGGCCCCTGAAGGGCACAGCTGGCCCAATAGGGAACAGCAGTCCGTGACCTCACTGTTTTGCTGGGGCCTACCTAATACAGAGTAGAACCGGGGTACCTGAGTCTCCATGCAGATATGTCAGCACCCAAATAAAACAATTTTCCAGCAGGAGATAACTCTGAGAACAGAAGCCTAATCCTACCACAATCACAAGGGTTATCACTGCCTCAAGAGAACTTTCGAGCTTCTTTTCCAAGGCTGATGGCCCTTTGCTTTTATCCCTACACCCCCACCCCCATCCCACCCCCCTTGTCCTTCAAAGGCATTCCTGAGCTTGTACAAAAGAGTGGAGACTAAAGGACTTTACCCCCTAAGATGTGGGGAAAAGTCCTGGGGAGGGTTTTTAGAAAACAGAGTTTCATGACTCACACAAAACCTGAGAGTGTGACACTCCTTCAAATAAACACTCCATGGGGTTCCTGGGTGGCTCAGTCATTAAGCGTCTGCCTTGGACTCCGGACTCCGGTCACGGTCCCCGGGTCCTGGGATCGAGCCCCCCATGGAGCCCCCCGTCGGGCTCCCTATTCAGCGGGGAGTCTGCTTCTCCCTCTGCCGCTTCCCCCACTCATGCCCTCTCTTGCTCTCTTTCGCTTTCTCAAATAAATAAATAAAATCTTAAAAAAGAAAAAAAACAAATAACACTCCACATCCCAAAAAGGCACTCTAACAAGTAGTCTCGGTTGAAAGCTTACCGCGAATCAAGCTGTACAGACTTTGTTGTTATTGTTGTTGTTCTGAGCTTTCTTTGTAAAATTGGGAAGAATGGGTGCTTCCACTTTTACTCTTGGAAGTTTCTTGACAGTGCTAGTATTTGAAAATTCAGCTGGGGATGGGGAAGATGAATGAGAAGGTGATTCACAGTGTGTGTTCTAGTCTGAGGGGGGTCAACAGGACTTGAGGCCCAGAGGAGATGCCTCAAAATTGCTTAGCATATTATCACAACAATCCTGTTCCATAACTCTCAGTGAAGCTTTACAGAAGAGGAAAGGAAGCCCAGAGAAGTAGCCTGACTTTGCACTCAGCTAGTAAGTGGTATATATAATTGAGATTCAAACTCAGGCTTCTTTATCTCAAATCCGGTGCTCTTACCCCTTCAACACAGGTGGTGCAAACACGGAACTTGAAGCCTGTACCCCAAAGGCTACTGCATGGCCTGTGGGTAAGGGGAGCCAAAACACTATCAATAGTTCTACTTCCTTCCAACTACTTACTCCTGGCACTTCTGAGGTGTGGTGAAACGTAATCAAGAACCACTGCAGCGGTCAAAACGAAAATTCACTCTAAACTTGCATGTTATTTTAGAGAGATTACTAGGCTGAGAGTGGAAGCACGTTTTTAAGACACTGTGGTAAGTGGCGCAGCGCAGTACAGCACCACCTAGCTTAGGATTCACATGGGGAGCCCATATTCTTATTTTCCCAGTTTTATTAAGATATAATCGACAGTGGTGCCTGGGTGGCTCAGTCAGTTGAATGTCTGCCTTCTGCTCCGGTCATGATCTCCGGAGTCCTGGGATCGAGCCCCACATCGGGCTCCCTGCTCAGTGGGAAGCCTGCTTCTGCCTCTCCTTCTGCCTCTCCTCATTGCTTGTTCTCTCTCTCTCTTTCAAATAAATAATAGAATCTTTAAAAAAGATATAGGGGTGCCTGGGTGGCTCAGTGGATTAAAGCCTCTGCCTTCAGCTCAGGTCATGATCCCAGGGTCCTGGGATCAAGCCCCACATCCGGCTCTCTGCTCAGCAGGGAGCCTGCTTCCCCCTCTCTCTCTCTGCCTGCCTCTCTGCCTACTTGTGATCTCTCTCTCTGTGTCAAATAAATAAATAAAACCTTAAAAAAAATAATAAAATAAAATAAAAAAGATATAATTGACATGTAACATTATGTAAGTTTAAGGTGTACAACACAATGATTTGCTAATGTATATATTGTAGAATGATTACCACAATAAGTTTAGTTAACATCTATCACCTCACATAGTTACAAAGTTTTTTCTCCTTCTCATGAGATCTTTTAAGGTCTACTCTCTTAGAACATAAGCAATAGCACGGAGGACCATGGGGGAAGAGACGGAAATCCAAAGGAGGAGAAATCAGAGAAGGAGATGAACCATGAGAGATTATGGACCCTGAGAAACAATCTGGGGGTTCAGAGGGGAAGGGGGGAGGGGTAACAGGGTGATGGGTATTGAGGAGGGCACGTGCTGTGATGAGCACTGGGTCTTATACTTAACTAAGGAATCGTCGAGCACTGCATCAAGGACTAAGTATGTACTATACAGTGGCTAACTGAACATAAATAAATAAATAAATAAATAAATAAATAAATAAATAAAAGTACTCTCTTAGCAACTTACCGATATATGAAGAATTGTTAGCTATAGTCATCATGTAGTATCTTGCACCCCCAGAACTTATTTATCTTACAACTGAAGGTTTGTACCTTTTGACCCCCTTCACTCAATTCCCCCACCCCACTCGACCTGTGGCAACAATGAGTCTGATCTGTTACTATGAGTTTGATCTTTTTAGATTCCACATATAAGTGAGATCATGCATACAGTATTTATCTCTCGGTCTGACTTATTTCACTTAGAATAATGCCCTCAAAGTCCATCCATGTTGTTGCAAATGGCAGGCAGGATTTCTTTATTTTTTATGGCTGAGTAATAATGCATTATATATATATATGTAAATATACATATATATGTTGTATATATATACGCCATATGTGTGTATGTGTGTATCTATCTATCTATATATATAGATAGATAGATACACACACACACACATACATACCACATTTTCTTTATCTGTTCATCCATCAATGGACATTTAGGATGTTTCCATGTCTTACCTATTGTACAAAATTCTGAAATGAACATAAGGATATGTAATATTTCTGATCCCAAATTCTTAACAGCTGCTTAAGTCATTGGATATATAGGTGAAAAGGTGTAAGCAGTAGAGAACAAGGCTCATTGGATGATATGAAGAGAAATGCTTTCCTTCCTCCATGTAATACCACTGTCTACGGTGAAATTTCTGCATGAGTTACTTTGAAGAAAAAATTATTTTCTTAATGCCTCAGTCTAGTAAAGCCATCTCTGTCTTGGTATTATTCTGAGAAATTATTCCTTTCCGTAATTCCTTGTCTATTGCTGGGAGGCAATCAAGGGTCAAAGAAAACAACATAACTGTGAGAAGCCCTCAGTACGTTTTCCTGTTGCTCACTTTCTGCATTCAGATTTTCCTTAAAATAATTAACTTCTCTTTCAGGAAGCTTCAAAATCTCAAGATGATTGCTCTGAGCTCTAGGGCATGTGACCAAAAGCAAAAAGCATTTTCTTCCTCTTCAGATCTCATCCTTTTGTATGTGTGTATGGGAACAGATGGAGTTTCCTCAGAAGTGCCAAAATCCTGCCTGGTGTGTGTTGGGAAGTAAGCAGGTGAGATTTCACCTTCTGTCCATCACAAGTTCCTCCAGATTTCTTGCTCCCTGGAAGCTCCTGGGGTCGTTCAGCTGGTTCAAGCCCTGTGTTGGGAGCAATTCCAGCCAACGTGCCTGGAATGGCACATGTGGCTTAGTAAGGTGAAGCTTCTCTTCTCTTTCCTTCCTGGAACTGATATGTTTCATCTTCCTCTAGGTCCCAGTTGTGTTTGAGCCTTGTGGTCGGGCTGTCTGATCCGGCTTCCTTCCCCTCCGACTCCTTTCTACCACAAACTTGGTTGCCCACTTGAAGGGATCTCCATGTTGCCCTGCAGTTTCTTTGGTTTGAGGTGCAAAATTGGTTTCTTTCCCCTAATGATGGCCAAGAGAAGCTTGTGAAGAGATTGAATCCTAAAGCTGCCACACTATCAAGAACTGATTCAAAATGATTACAGGAGGGTGGGAAGAAGAAACACCACAAATCCCATTTATAGGGCCAGCCCTTGGCAGAACTGAGGGATTTCTAGCCGGGTCTGGGTAGTTTAATCTTAGTACTCTCTTCTTCACACATCTCTAGAGTATCAGGGGCCAAGATTGCCTTCTACTGTATGTGTCACACTCCAGAAACTTGGGTGTCCACCCTCTTTTGATAGTTCAGTGCTCTTCCCTTTTAAGTACTAAAGGTTTCAGTAGAGCTGTAGCTCGGAAAAAGAGATAAAAGCAGAATAATATATTTTGGAATAACATCATAATGGGTAGGGGTTGGGATACCTCTGGACAGCCTTTCTATGTATGTGTGTATGAGGAGACATCCCCTAGCATGATTCCTGAGGTTTGTGGCAATGCCTTCTTGGCGGGGGTGGAGGGGTCAGTGGGGCTGGGTAAATACTCTCTTTTGACTTTTCCAATACTCTCATTCATATCATGTACCCTTGCTTGTTTTATAATAATAATAGCTAATGGCAAAGATTAGAGCATTTATATGCCAGGTATTGTAATAAGTACTTTAAATGTATTATTCAGCCAACAAACAACTCTACAAAGGAAATATTATTACTGCCCCAGGTTTTAGATGAGGATACCGAGACACTGAATAATTGTAAGTAGCCCAAGGTCACCCATCGAGTAAGGAACAGAGCTATGATGGTATCTGGGTTCACCCAGGCACCTGTGTGGTTTCCCTTGATCCAAAGTACTTTCTGCTGGTGGGTTGGGCTAGTGTCTCCTCCTCCTTGAGATCCTGGATCTTTCTTACTGCTAGCGATTCTGAACACTGCATATGTTCTGAGCCTCTACCTTCGTGGAAAATTACTTATTTTGACTGAGACGATTTAGAAAACAACAAAAAATTTTTAAATGAAAAGTCACACTAAGTAACACCACTCCTAAAACAGCAAGACATCCTCCCCTTTCTTGCCACTCAGAGATGGCTTCTTTACATTTTTCTTTCCAGAAACCATTTGCGATTAGTTCTCCCAACTGAGCAGCAAGAAGGACAAGGTCAAAGCCATACTCTGGCTCATCGCATAAGCAATTTATGGGAGAAATTCATGATGCTAGTAAGTGCTACGTTTGTGGACAAATATACTGATCTGGACACTCTGATTTATACAAGCTCCTCCAACCAAATACAGCCAATAAATCAATGAAGTGTGATTCTACAAAGAAGGAACGTTTATTTTTATGTACTTTAAAATCTCCCTAAAAGAAAAAGAACTATATTTTTGCCAGATGCTTTTCTTAAATCAGTTCACAACTCTCTCCCACTTCTCTTGGGTTTGACATGAGGCCACCCAATTTCCCAGTCAGAGCTGCTGGAGAAACACCGGGAGGGAGGAAGAAGGAGGAAAGAGAAGCAGATTTAGGAGTGATTTGCTTATGTTCCTGTGATAACTCCTCTGAGGAACAGGGGTGGGCATAGGAGATGGCCGAGTCTTGACTCCTCTCCCACAAAATTCACACACGTTAAAGGTGTCACTACATGTTCTTTCAAGAACAGGGTCAAGGTGTGGGGTTTTTTTGTTTTTTGAGAATGCTTTCTTGTTATGATGAACCAGAAATACAAGATTCCACTGCAAAACTGGAACAGTGACAGAATACGGATGAGCTTATTTCCCTCAAGGGAAATAGAAAGAGGGTCAAACAAAGCCAATGAATGGAGAAGCCCAAGATTGGTTGGGGATAAACATAAGGATAATAACATTTCAGCACGGATAAATTCTGATCCCTCCCAGCAGGTATCTGCCATCATTCTATCCCTCTCTCATCTGAAGCATCTGCCAAACCAAATGGCTATTTCCTCTCTATTGCAGGTATAAGCCAACCCAACAGTATCTCTTTGGACATGATACAAAGCCAAGAGGAAAGTTTATACATTTCATTTCAAGGTAGAAAATGCATATAACCAACCCAGCACATTCGTTATACGATGTCAATGTACATGGAAGTAACTTTAATCAAATCAGAGGTACTACCTCGTGTAACCTGTTCTGTGGCTCTGTGGCTATGCCAGTGATAATTCTATTCCCCTGGCTTGTGACTGATTTAGGAAATGGCAGGTGATGCAATTTTAATCAATGAGACATGGAGTGGATTCTGCCTGGGCTTCTAGAAATGTTTCCTCACTCTCAAAAAGTGACACAAGTGAAATATGACTACCTTCCCATTCAAACCACCCCAATCCACTGGCAAAGATGTGGAGCAACTGGAACTCTACTATATTGCTGGTAGAATGTAAACTGGCACGACCACTCTGGAGAAGTTTGGCCATTTCTTATTAACATACACTTACTGTTTGACTCAGAAATCACATTCTTGGGCACTTACCCTAGACCAGGGTTTCTCAACCTTAGTACTATTGACATCTCAGGCCTACTAAGTCTTGGTCGTGGGGAGCTATTCTATGCATTGTAGGATGCTTAGCAGCATCCCTGGTAGATGCATCCCAGTAGATGCCAGGAGCACTCCCCCACCCCCCGAGTTGAGACAATCAAAATATCTCCAGATATTGCCAAGTATCCCTTGGAGGGCAAAATTGCCCCTGGTGGAGAACCATATCCCTGGAGAAATGAAACATGTTTGCCTAAAAACCTGTACCCAAACATTTATGGAGATTTTATTCATAATTGCCAAAAACTAGAAACAACTCAAATGTCTTTCTTTTAGTCTTTTAAAGATTTTATTTATTCATTTATTTATTTGAAAGAGAGAGATAGTGAGCGAGAGAGAGAGAGAGAGAGAGAGAGAGAATGAGCAGTGGGGAGAGGGAGAGCTCAGCAGCGATGCTGAGCAGGGAGCCTGATACGGGGCTCGATCCCAGGACCCTGGAACAGGGCCTGAGCCGAAGGCAGACACTTAACTGACTGAGCCACCCAGGCGCCCCTCAAATGCCTTTCAATGGGCAAATGAACACGCAAACACTGCCAAAGACATGCAGTGGAATATTACTCAGCAATAAAAGGGGAAGGGCCATTAATATACCCAATAAATTCAATGGTCTCAAAGATATTATGCTGAGTGAAAGAAGTCAGTCTCACAACATTACACACTGTATGATTCTATTTATATGGCATTCTTGAAAAGACAAAGTTGTAAGTACAGAAAGCAGATCAGTGGTTAGCAGAAATTAGGAATGAAGGGAAGGTGTGACAAAGGGATAACATGAGGGAATTTGGGGGTGGGGGTGGTAGAACTCTTCTGTATACTGATTACGGTGGTTTTCACATGTATCAAAGCTTATAGAACTGTACATCGAAAGAACCAACTTTATTGTATGTTCATTTAAAAAGTAAAATTTTTTAAAATAAGAAGGTTAAAAAAAGTGACACAAAGTTTCTGGATGTTATTAAATGAGGATGTGATTCCAGGAGCTGCTATAGCCATGCTGGCCTTGATAATGTCAATGACAATCAACATTGGAACTGCCCCTCTCAGGACTTCTTGTTGTGTGAGATAATACGTTTCCCTTATCCTGAAAGCCACTTCCGCTTTCATTTTCTATTACTTACAGCTAAATGTTGTTATTTATTAACATATTAACATTTCATTTGGTTTTAAAAAAGTAAACATTGAACCTCTAATAAGTTAGACTGAAATAATTAAATGCAGTATTAATGGAGAACAACCTAGAAGTTTTCCTTTTAATAAAAAAGATCATGAATGATAGAACCTTAGTAACTCCTCACATCAACCCAGCTTTTTACTTCTCAACAGCATCCTTACATCTACCATTTCACTTGCTCCTACTGATACCCTATGAGTGAGGCAGGCATCGTTTATCCCATTTTAGAGGTGAACACATACTCTGTAAATGAGTGATAGGTAACATGTTTATGGTCAATACCTTAACACGAAAGAGTAATTAATGGTGTAACTTTATTGTAGGAGTATGCTGGAGTAAGTATTTTCGATAGAGGAGGCCACTGTGAGTAGTTTTGTTTTTGTTTTTGTTTTTGTTTTTGTTTTCTGAGTGAGACAGGAAACCATTACAGGCTTTTGAGCAGGGGAATGGCATGACCTGATTCCTAGGATCACTCTGGCTATTGGATTGAGAATAGATTACAGGGGACAAGCATAGAAGCAGCAGTGAGTACAGACCTGAAGGAAGTATCTCCTTCCTAGAGGATAAGGTGAAAGAGTTTAAGGAAAGGGAGAGGGGGAAAAAAGGTTCTTGAGAATTCTAGGCAGAAGGAGCTGAGAGTGCAAAGACCCTGAGGCAGCAGTGTGCTTGGTGTGCTCAAAAAACAGCAAGGGAGCCAGTGTGGCTAGAGTGGAAGGAGCGAGAGGGGAAAATATAGGAAATAAGATAGGAAGGTGGGGGTCACGGGTTAAATTTGAGGCCTACTTGTGGAAGCACGGAGACCTGTTGGGGATTATTGCCGTAGGACAGGTGAAAAATGATGTTGGACTGATTGGACCCGAGTGGGAACAGTCGCAGTGATGAGGCGTAAGCTTCTGAATGTAATTCAGGGGGCAGACCTGACAGGACTTGCTCTGGATGGGTACAGGATGTAATATGTAACAGGAGGACAGCACAACTTTTTTGGACAGTACAACTTTTGAGTTACCAAATTAGATCTATACATGTCTGCCTTTGTATTTTTAAAAAGGTGGACTATACCTCTTATTGCAGCAATGAATGTTCTAGTACCTGCTGATAACTTTGAGATATCCTCTCCTTCCAAGAGGAGAAGGTGAAAGAGTCCTCAAAAAAAAAAAAAAAAAAAAAAGGCAAAGGAACATGAAATAGGTAGCAAAAGTTCCTGAAAACCTTAGATGGAAATTAAATATAACAGGGACACAGATTATGTTCTCATACCCTTCCAGACTCTGAAAGAGGGAGGAAGATCTGTGAAGTAATAGCTGGTTACATAGATGGTATTAAACACCAGGATTTGACCTCAACATCAACAATCATTGGTGAAATATGACTCAAAATTACAATGAGATACCACCTAACACCCATTAGGATAGCTATTATTAAAAAAATACAGAAGACAACAACTGTTGAAAAGGATGTATGTGGAGAAATTAGAAACCTTGTGCACTGTTGGAATGTAAAGTGGTGTAGCCACTATGGAAAACAGATGACAGTTCCTCAAAAAATTAAACATTGAATTAGTGTATGATCCAACAACTCCACTTCTTGTTCTATACCCAAAATAATTGAAAACAGGGACTTAAACATATATTTGTCCACCCAGGTCCAGAGCAGCATTATGCACAGTTATGCACAACATTATGCACAAGGTGGAAGCATGGCACCTGGGTGGCTCAGTCAGTTAGCATCTGCCTTTGGCTCAGGGTCCTGGGATAGAGCCCCGCGTCTGGCTCCCTGCTCAGCAGGGAGCCTGCCTCTCCCTCTCCCTCTGCCTGTTGCTCCCCCTGCTTGTGCTCTCTCTCTCAAATAAATTTAAAAAAATTTTTTTTAATTAAAAATAAAAATAAAAGGTGGAAGCAAGCCAAGTGTCCACTGAAGGGTGAATGAATACACAAAATGTGGTATGCGCATACAATAGATTATTATTCAGCCTTAAAAAGGAAGGAAATTCTGACACATACTGTTACATGGGTGAACCTTGAGGATAGTATGAAATGAACCGATCACAAAAAGACAAATACTGTATGATTCCACCTACATCAGGTATATAATGTAGTCAAATTCATAGAGACAGAAAGTAAAATGGTGGTTTCTAGGGGCTAGGAGTGGGAAGGAATGGGGATTTATTGTTTAATGAGTACACAATTTCAGTTTTGCAAGATGTTAAGTTCTGGAGATGGTGGGTGGTAATGGTTGCACAATATGAATGTACTTAATGCCATTGAATCATACACTTAAAATGGTTAAAATAGCAAGTTTTATGTTATTTATACTTTACCATAAGTTTTTTAAAAAGAAAAAAAACAGGGTTTGATTTTCTGGATTATGACTAATAACACAAGAATGATAAGCCCTGGGAATCTCACAAAGAACATCTTTGAGAATAAATGTTTGTCTTGCTTTATTTTCTTTGAATAGATTTCTAGAAATGGAATCCTTGGATATAAGTGTTTGAACATTGGTAAACTCTCCTTTTGAGGTATATTGCCAAATTTCACTGTGGTAAATGTGCAAAAACTTAAACTATACCAGAAAACAAAAAACCAGAGAAAATATTTGTAACAAACATAACAAAAAGTTAATAGTCTTAATAGGAAAGTAAATTGATCTTGAAAATAAATTTATCAACAAATTGATAAGCAAAATACACTAAGACCAGAATAGGTATATTGGTAATGAAAATGGATAGACATCCTATAAACACACACACATACACACACACACACAAAATTACTTTTAAAATTATGAAGTAGTCCTACTCCACTGGCATAGAAGAAATAAAAATGAAAGGGTGCCTGCATGACTTAGTCGGTTAAGTGTCTGCCTTCAGCTCAGGTCATGATCTCAGGGTCCTGGGATCGAGCCCCACATTGAGCTTCCTGCTCAGCGGGGAGTCTGCTTCTCTCTCTCTCTCTCTCTCTCTCTCTCTCACTCTCTCTCCCTCCTTTGTTCAGGGTTCTTATCAAGAATGGATGCTGTTTTTTGTCACATGCTTTTTCTGCATCTATGAGAGGATCTTAACCTTTCTTTTATTAATGTGGTGTATCATGCTGATATATTTGCAGATATTGAACCACCCCTGAAGCCCATGAATAGAGCCCACTTGGTCGTGGTGAATAATTCTTTTAATGTACTGTGGATTTGATTTGTCAGTATCTTGTTGAGAATTTTTGCATCCATGTTCATCATGGATATCTGCCTGTAATTCTCCTTTATAGTGGGATCTTTGTCTGGTTTGGGAATCAAGGTAATGCTGGCCTCAGAGAAGGAGTTTGGAAGTTTTCCTTCCATTTCTATTTTTTTGGAACAGTTTGAGAAGAACTAGTATCAATTCTTCTGTAAATGTGTGGTAGAATTCCCCTAGGAGGCCATCTGGCCCTGGGCATTTTTTTTTTTTTCCTGGGAGATTTTTGATGACTGATTCTATTTCTTTGCTGGTTATGGGTCTGTTCAAATTTTCTATTCTTCCTGTTCTGGTTTTGGTAGTTTGTATGTTTCTAGGAATGTATCCATTTCTTCCAGATTTCCCAGTTTGTTGGCATATAATTTTTCATAATATTCTCTTATAATTGTTTGTATTTCCATGGTGTTGGCTGTGATATCTCCTCTTTCATTCATGATTTTATTTATTTGGTTCCCTTTTCTTTTCTTTTTCATAAGTTTGTGTACGGGTTTTTCAGTTTTATTAAGTCTCAAAGAATCAGTTCTTAGGTTCATTGATCTGTTCTACTGGCTTTTGTGTGTGTTTCTATATCATTTATTTCTGCTCTACTCTTTATTGTTTCCCTTCTCTTGCTGGTTTTAGGCTTTATTTGCTCTTCCATGTCTAGTTCCTTTAATTGTAAGGTTAGATTGTGCATTTGAGACTTTTCTTGTTTCTTGATCCTTGCCTGTGGTGCAATATACTTCCCTCTTAGGATAGCCTTTGCCACATCTCAGAGGTTTTTGGAATTTTGTGTTTTCATTATCATTTGCTTCCATGTATTTTTTATTTCTTCTTTAATTTCCTGGTTAACCCATTCATTCTTTATTAGGATGTTCTTTAATCTCTGTGTATTTGTGGTTTTTCCTAATTTTTTCTTGTGAGTGACTTCAAGTTTCATATCATTATGGTCTGAATATATGCATAGTGTGATCTCAATCTTTTTGTACTTAAGGGATGATTTGTGACCCAGTCTGTGATTTATTCTGGAGACTGTTCCATGTGCACTGGAAAAGAATCTGTATTCTGCTGCTTTAGGATGAAATGTTCTGAATATATCTGTTAAGCCCATCTGGTCCATGGGGGGCCTGAGTGGCTCAGTTGGTTAAGTCCAACTCTTGATTTTAGCTCAGTCAAGATCTCAGGACTGTGAGATTGAGCCCCTCCTCGGGCTCAGCTCGGGGCATGGAACCTGCTTAAGGTTCTCTCTTTCCCTCTCCCTCTGCCCCTCCCCGCCCTTCTTTTTGTCTCCCTCTCCAAAACAAAACAAAACAAAACAAAACAAAACAAAACGAAACTGGATCCTATTTCCCCTAGAGCTGAAGCTTTGCAGCACTCTATGATCCACAGACTTGGTGTGTGGGAGGGGTTCATACCGGTCGTCTTCGGGGTGGGACTTGGTGCTTGCTAATTCTCGGGCTGAGTTGCCCCAGTGGAAATGCACCAGCAGGGCACAGGGCGTCAGGGTTTGGTGTAAGCACCTCTGGTCTCCACTTGGTGGTGCTGTTTTACTCAAGTTGGTCGGTGCTCAAGGGCGGCGGCGTGGCGGCCTGGGGGCGGGGGCCTTGCTTCCACTAGATCCCTGCCTCACCCTGCCTGCCTCTGAGCTCTCCGTCTGCCGGGCAGCACGGTACTCCTGTGTTTTATCTCCGGCATGCGGCTGGCTTTCAAAACCCCAAATTTGAGAGATCGGAATGGCACAGGCCTGCGCCAATCCTCTGGGGGAGGGTCTCGCTTCCCCGGTGCCAGGTGCCAGCATGTCCCAAAAAAATAGCCCGCGTCGCGGCATCCCCGCTCGGAGTTCACGGCAAAGCACAGCAAAGAGCCAGCGCCAAGGGTCTTTTGTCCCCAGCGAGGCCCTGCCGCCTCTCCCAAACGCACCCCGAGAAGGGACCAGTTTCTTCCCGGGCGACCCAGGGGATCCTCAGACCAGGCTGCCCACTCCCGGGGGCCGCCCTCCTTCCCCACCAG
The DNA here is from genome assembly GCA_028534135.1 of Potos flavus. Lineage (NCBI taxonomy): Eukaryota > Metazoa > Chordata > Mammalia > Carnivora > Procyonidae > Potos > Potos flavus. Next base: position 51,705,912 of record CM052901.1, read on the forward strand.
AGATCCCCTGAGCCTGCCAGTGGAGGCCCTGACGACGGCGCTGACCTCCAAAACTTGAGACTTTTTGGCTCCATGGCTTCTAACATCTTGCAGTATTCAGCCCCTCCCCTTTTCCTAGTCATGGTTTTGGGGAAGAGTTTTTCGTGTGCAATCCCCTGCGCGTGTTTGCACTCTCTTTCTCTCTGGCTCCTCTCTCCATGATCAGGGCTCCCTCCCCTCTGCAGTGCCCACCGCTCTTTTCTCCCCAAATTAATTCTCTGCAGCTCCTACCTTCCCGGATGGGGCAGGGGTTGTTTTTTTTGGGGGGGGGGGGAGTTGTGTGTTTTTTAAAGGTCTTGTTGTGCAATTCTTTCTCTCAGACCTTGGATGGATTTCTTGGGTGTTCAGAAAGATTTGCTGCTTATCTAGCTGTGTTCAGGGGAGCAAGGCAAGCCTTGGGTCCCCCTACTCTTCAGCCATCTTATTCTCATCCTAATTTTAATTTTTTTTCCAGTAAACACATTCTTTGACAGCAAAACGAGCAATTACGAAGGTTGTCCTCAAATGATTACAGTTTGGACGACTCCTTTGTGGGTCTCTGACAGATTTGTAGGCATTTCCAACTTACTCCAAAGCAGTTTGGTTTTCAAGGCGGTGCTTTTTATATTGTAAGGCACATACAAACAGGGATCCTGTTAACATGCAGGTTCTGGTTCATTTGGTCTGGGGTGAGGAAACTGAGAGTTTGCATTTCCCACAAGCTGAACCAGTGGTTCAACCTAATAAGGAACAGAGTAATTTTTTTTTGTATTTAAATTCAATTAATTAACATATAATGTATTATTTGCTTCAGGGATACAGGTCTGTGGTTCATCAGTCTTGTATAATACCCGGTGCTCATTACAACATACACAGAGTAATTTATTTTGAACAGAGGCAGCTGGTTCATTGTGACTATGTGAAAAGACTTTGTCCGATAGCTATGGTCCTAAATTTAAGAACGTTTGCTTAGCTACTCCTCAGTGTGGGAGTGTTATTCTAGTTGAACTGGCATGAAGATGAAGAGTAACAATTGTGGAGGGAAAGGAAAGGCTAACATTGCCAAGTTTAAGGACTCGAAAGAATGTGATTGGTATCGGCAGCATTTGAATCAAGCAGGCTATTTTGATGCTCCTTCAGTCACCTGAGATGAGGCCTTCCTACAGGCAAAAGAAACTCTCTTCAAAACAGGACATTAAAAACAAAACAAAACAGGACATTAGCATCTCAGGCAGCTCCAGACCAAAGACTGATCTACAAATGCAAGTGGCTGTGGCGAGTTTGTCTTTCTATCCCTACACTCAGGCCTCAGGCCGAGGAAAAGGCAGCATTTTCCATGGTGGTTTTGGTGTTTTGGAAATATTCTCTCCGTCACTAGCGAGTCTCACAGTTCTGCAAGATAGGTGTTCTTATCCTCATTTTGCCCTCGTCGGAACTGAGATTCATTTAGATTAAGCAACTTGTCCATGGTCACTGTGGTAGGCAGAATAATGTTACTTTACCTGGCAAGAAGAGACCTGGGAGATACAATTAAGGGTGTTGCGATGAAGAAATTATTCTGGATTATCAGAGTGGACCCAGTGCAATGACACAGGTCTTTATAGAGGGAGGCAGAAGGGTCAGAGGTAATAGGAGAAAAGGGGATGATGGAAGCAAGAGGTTGGGAGTGATAGGAGGAAGGGGCTCTGAGCCAACAAATGGAGGTAGCCTCCAGAAACTGAAAAAGGCAAGGAACTGGATTTCTCCTAGAGCCTACAGAGGTAATACAGACTTGCTGACACTTTGCTTTTAGTCCTGAGACCCATTTCAGACTCTGACCTCCAGAACTCCAGATAATAAATTTGTATTAAGACACTAAGTTTGCTGTAATTTGTTACGGCATCAAGAGGAAACTAATAGTCACCCAGGTGGTAAGTGGCAGAACTGGGAGTTTGCAAATAGGTCCCGTGGGCTACAAAATCAGTGCTCTTCTCGTCACTATGGGGGATGTGATCCTTTTTAAGAAATGGTGGATAGAAAAGTGGAAGGGTAGGGGTGCCTGGGTGGCTCAGTCGGTTAAGCGGTTGCCTTCTACTCAGGTCATGATCCTGGGGTCCTTGGATCGAGCCCCAGGCCGGGCTCACTGCTCAGCGGGGATTCTGCCCCTGCCCCCACATGCTCACTCACTCTCTCTCTCTCTCAAATAAATAAATAAAATATTTAAAAAAAGAAAAGTGGAAGGTAAAAAGCTGCAAGAAGAAGAGCTGAGGAGAGTTGATCCTGGGGTCTACTTTCCCCCAAACCTCTTCCAGATGGCCAGATGTTTTTCATTTCAATAAAGTTATTTGGATTAATCTTTCCAAATAATTGCAAATACTTCTGGCCAGAGTTAAAGGTCACTGGCATTTTAGGATGGGTGAAATTAATCTCCGTTTTTGTCCTATTACTGGGTGATAAAACTGCAGTGAGGAAATGGAAGTTTTGCTTGGGTGAGGTGAAGCAAGTAATGCTAAAGTAATGGCAGCATTTCGGTTTATCAATAGGCCTGGGGGCACGGAGCTGGATGCTGACAGTGAAAAGCTGGGGGCCACTCCAGGACCATGAGTACATTATGCAAAAGACTACACAGCCTATTGCAAACTTTTCCAGAGAAAAGACTGTATGGAAGTTCTCAGATTTCCTAAATTGCATGAGATCCTATTTATAATAGCATCTTCACTTAAATCTTGTCCTGGAGTCTTGCCTTTCACCCTTCACTTCTAATTCATCTCCATAACTAGTGGTCACATCTACGAAGAGGAAGCTATTAAGCAAGTAGGGTTGTTGGGCTCTAGTCAGATTTGGGAAAGATACAACTCTCCCTCTCTTGTCTCTGAATTTTAGCAGGGACTTTGATGCCTTGACCTAGCAAGCATTCCCCAAAAGGAAGGTTTTCTGGGTTTTTTTGTTTTGTTTTTTTGTCTGGAAGGTTTTGAAACCTCGCCTGGGATGTTGCTATCCTGAGCACCCTTCTTCGAGGTTAGTCAAGACCCCGATAGAAGAGGGGGCGCTGAGCAGCTAAGTGGATGGTTCAGGGATTTTACTCTTCTGTTTCCATTTCCAATCCTATCTCATCAACCTGAATAGTCTCAAGACTGGGGGAGAGAAATGAAAATGGGGTTTTCCTTACAATAAGTTTAAAATCCTTAACCCACAAAAGTGCTTGGTATGGGAATATATTTTGGGTGGGATCCTCAAACACTGTATAGGAACCCCCAAATGCAAGAAAACCTCTTGTCTCCATTAAGGTCATTTGGGGTAGACAATCTCAAGAATGTATTAGAGAGCGCAAAACCCCTTTTGAGGACAACTATATTCCTTTCTTTGTTTTTCACCCTCACTAAAACTATACAGCAGGTGGGATGGAACTGAAGGAAACCAGAGTTTTCTTCCCTCCCACTCTTAGTTAATGTGTAATGCTGCCTCCAATCCCGCCCCATCATTGATGAACAGTCAAAAAAAAAAAAAAAAAAACTAAACCAGGGTAGTTTACAACTGCCGGAAGAAGAGTTGGATGGTTTAACAAAGGAGACACTGACAAAAAACATTTCTCTACAATACTATAATTATAAATTTGAAGGCACATCCTTGGCAGAAATATGATCAATTACATGCTTATGGAAAACCAAACTACTGAATATCTTAACTGTAGTAGATGATTATTGCACAACATTGTCCACTGCTGTTTTGGGTACCAAACAATCAATGTTTAACAATATTTAGTTAAACAACTAAAAACATATGGTTGAGACGCCTGGTTTTGGCTACAAAAGGTATCTATTATCAATGTCATGACAGAAGCTCTTTTAATTGAAGAACAAGATTTCATGGTTTTGTGCTTCACCCGGTTATTCACACCAGATAAACTTTCAGAAGGACTACAGAAACTTAGTGTCAAAAATAGCTAGTAATTTGGCATGAATCCATATTTTCTATATTTGGTAAAATAATATTTTTAAATATAGAAAAGTAAGAAATAAGCAAGCAAAAAATCCAAAGGGAATGATTCCAGGAATGTTTTTATTCTTGTTAAAACAACCAATAACCAGATGCCTCACCCAAAGAAAATAACAAAATAGAGTAAAATAAATATTAAGAAAAATAATTTTAAAGCAAGATTCACAAGAAATGGGAAAAAATTTCTCAAAGAGCATACATTCTTGATTTTAAGCTGTGTACATAAAATATATGCACACTTAAATTTTTGCAAACATCTTGTCTACAGTGCTATTTTAAGCATTCTGAAGAAGACATCTGAAAAAAGAAAAAAATAAAATTTTAAAAAGTTAAAGTACAATATAAAATTTTTGTTCACAAGGCATCAAATTTAACACTCTAAAATGCTGATACTAAACTAAGAAAAAGAACATCTCTATTTTCACAACTGACCACCATACTTCTTTAGACTATGACACTAAATATTCTAGATGTGTTTTAACCTTTGAAATTCAAAAGGCATCTTTGGATATTCAAGATAAAAGGTGCCCCATAGTTGAGTCAGAACCAGTACTGGATATCAAAACATCCTTGTTATCTTCAGACTGATGGCATGGTTACTGAGTGAATACAGAAGAGTGATAAAGGAACAACAAATAAAGATCTTCAGATATTCAAATACAAATCCATTTTCCTTCTATATGGTAAATATGTGTGTGTACATATGTATGAATAGACATATACATACACACATATACATTTATAACATTTGTTCTCACTAGTCACTAGTTACTTAAAGCTAGTTACTAACTGAAACCAATGTTTTTGATCCTGATATCATCTCTCTCTCTCTCTCTCTCTCCTGTGAATACAACTGCTCTATGAAGCTAATGGGAGTTCAGGATTACAAAAGAGACTTGTGGTAGAGAATTCAAAGATGGTTACAGATATTTGAAACAGGATTCTTTCTAAACATGTTTTTTGTTCTAATAGTAAGGGTTGAAATTAGATCCTTGATTATTCCCAGACTATTAGCTGCTCTTCTCACTGTCCTAGGACACATGGGTCCCTTCGCAAGTGGGGGCCAAAAGGACAACTCACAAACACACATAGAAATCAAAGTAGTAACTGACTATGTTCAAGTGTTTCAAAGGCAGAGAAAGAGCAAGGGAGAAAGAGAGAGAGGTGCTTCTTTTTTCAAAAGTCTATTATACATTTGTCCTATTAGCTGTTTCTTCTAGAAGAAACAAGTTGTGGTATGATGAACCACTAGAATTAAAATAAAAAATAAATATTAAAATTCAAAACAGAAGCATGGAAGATGGCACAGGCATTTAAAGAGCCTAGATATACAAACACATTCGTATTTCATTAAGATGGGTTTTGCACCTTCATCAATAGTCTCAGTTCTCTCTTTAAGATAGTGGAGACAAAAATGAGATTTTTTTCCAAATCTGAAAAGACAACATGGAATACTGTGGTAAACTTTTTTGGGTATGTATGAAAGGATAAGAGAGAAAGGAAGTAGGAGAGGAAGAAACCCATCCCCCACTCCCACCTGATTGCAGACTCTGCCCTAAAAAAATTGATTGTTAATATTCATTACGGACCTCAAGGGGAAAAAAGAACTAACATTTACTAAGTGTAAATCCTACGTGTTAGGCATTTGTGCTAACAGCTTTACATATGGTGATGAGAACAAAATGTTAGGAATTTATTTATTTTCACTTCCATGTTCTGCATATGAAATCCATCTTGCAATTAACAAGGAGTTTAAATAGTGATGCAAGTACCAGATCTCTGACCAGTGTATTAACTCCTAGGCACTCAGAGGGGGATTTCTAAATGTATATGGCACTGAGAATAGCCCCTGAATTTGCGAACCACACTAACTAGCAAGGGCAAATGTTTTAAACTAGAGAAAAGTAGAGATTTGGCTAAAAGGTATCACAACCTAGGGAAATTCTCATTTCTGTATTACAACTTATTGTATTTTTTGGTAAATGAAGCTTTGTGTAATAGCATTATTTTAAAGTCATTTTGAGAAGTCATCTAAAATACTAAAATGTAATTAAAATCTATTAAATTATATATACCAGCTAAAGTCCTTGTAGTCTCTCCAAAAAAGGACAAATTTAGTGAGTCCAGGTGATTTCATATGACCCGTATATGTTAAAGATGGTAATGTTAATCTGTGAAAAAGTCAGTTGTGGAAGAGGCTCAAAATCTTAAGTTTCTGGATTGAGGCTGATAGACTAATTTATAGTGGAAGTCAGCAGGAGTGAACTGAAAGTTTGTACAGAGCTAGGGAGTCAATGAAAGAAGAATCTCATCAATTTTTTTTACAATGGAAAGATAGGAAACAAGGAACCCTCTAGACCCTTAAGGTCTTTTGGGCTACAAGATAAAGAAAGGAAGAAGATATTGGAAAAGTTGTCAGTTATTTTTATCAATCAAAAATCACCTACACTTAGCTCACTCAAAAGAACAACAACAACAAAGAACCGTACTAGGGCATCTAAGAAAGCAACTGCAAAGACAAAGATGCAGCGAGAATCACGGGGGAAGAAAGCCTGTAATAAATAAGGCACGTCTATTTTTAAACAGTTTCTACTGTTTTCCTTCTAAAACCAAATGCTTTATACAGTGTTTTAAAAGCCCTTGTTCCCCAACCTGGCAAGGCTGAGAGCTCAAGAATGTCCTCGAGATCATGCTCTCAGATCTTCCAACTTTTAAGTATCCTTTTTCTTGAGCCTTTTCTTTTTGGTCAAAGAAAAAAATCATCTATCACTTTAGCAGCAATTCCGCAATCTTCAATTGTGGGGCTTGTTGTAAACCTCACTGGCCTACCTTATCTGTTCCTAGTGAAAACAAAAAGTATTGGCAATTCACTTTAAATAAAGCTAGGTTGAGAGCTAATGCTCTGAAAAGAAGATATTTTTGCCGTTAGACAAATGCAGTTCAAAGAGATTCCCTAACATAAGGGCATGAGACCAATAGAAAGTCCTTCCATAATATTTCGACAAGTTAAGGAGAGATCGTTAATGCTGTATCAGTGCGTAACAACATCAGCTAGTAGCACTCTGTGCGGCCTGTTACAATGTAGTGTCATCATCTTCCCTGCCGTCTCCCACCAGAAGTGAATGCTTGTCAGGTTCACTGGTACCAATGCTGTTGAGGGACCGTTTATCGGACAGCAGTGAATTTATGGAGGCTCTGCTGTAATTAACAATCCGGTCCAGCAAACCCAGTTTAGGGGAGTTTCTCGAGGTGTCATCTATTCCAACATGAACGCTGATCTCTGAAGGCCTTTTCTGTCCCATCTGGCTTCGGGCATGCTGTTCGTAATTCTCATAAGTTGGTTTTCTGTAACTGAACACATGCAAAAATACACTAGTGTAAAATAAGCAAATGTGAACTAGACACTTGTTACAGTCAAAACTGGAAATCTATTTGCCTGGTATGAAATCTACAAAGGTGGTTCCTGCTAGGAAAGTCACCCCCACAAAATTGTATGGAGTCACATGGTCAGAAATTCTACTTCTCAGAGCCAATGTACTACATTTTACCCCACTCAGTGCTGTGGTGGCTAGGTAGAGACTACAGAAGATGATAATCACATAGCTAAGATTTATTATTAAGAACAGTTGGGGCCCATCCTACAAGAATGAGACCTACCAAGACTGACTGTGGATGATAAAGGGAATAAAAAATACGAATGTGAGCGAGCCATCATACTTACAGTTTAAGGAAGAGAGAGGAAAGTACTACTGAAACAGATGAAGCAGCCATTGCAGCAGATCCCATCCAGGGCTGCAAAACCAAACCAATGGGCATAAAAACTCCTAGGAAACAAGTGTGGATTAGTTAGAGCAAAGAGCATTAAACAGATTATTAATGTATTTCTAATACATACATACACATCATTTCCTTGTTTGATATTTATTCAGCACTTTCTATGTGAAAAATTGGCAGTGACATAATCTCCACCAACAGGAGGATAGAGTGTTGCTGTGAACATTCTTGTATATGTCTCCCAGTGCTCGTGTTTGAGAATTTCTCTACAGTCATACCTAGAGGTGAAACTGGATTATGATATGTGCACATCTTCAACTTTAGGTGGATATTCCTTAGTTGTTCTCCAGACCTTGTACCACATCATAATCCCAGCAATAGTGCATGAATAGTGTATGAATTTGACAGACATCTGAACATTTGGCTTATATGATAGGGATAAGATAGACTTATTGTACTTCCAACTTTTTATGTGCTTATCTATATTTTTCTTTTTTTCTACAGTGATCACATATTACTTGCATAATTTTTCCACCCTGTCCCTACTTACATAATTTTTAAAAAGTCATTTGTTCTATGAATTAATCCTTCTGGATTTTGATTGTTCTTTTATTTTTTGTTCCCTCAGCATTTTGTGTTCTTGTTTAAAAACAGGTTTGTAATTGTTCTTACATCATTTCATGTACTTCTTTGGCTCTCAAATCAGAGAGAACAAGAAAAAAGTGATAACTATTTCTCTTATTACTAACTCCTGGGGCGCCTGGGTAGCTCAGTCGGTTAAGCATCAAACTCTTGCTTTTGGCTCAGGTCATGATCTCAGGGTCCTAAACTCAAGTCCAGCATTGGGCTCTGCGCTGGGCGTAGAGCCTGCTTAAGATTCTCTTTCTCCCTCTCCCTCTGCCCTTCTGCACTCTCTTTCTCTAAAAAAAAATACAATTTATTACTAACTCCCACCAAGTCCCTAAGTACAGGACATTATCAAATGTTTATTTAAAAATTCCAAATTGCTTTTTCTTGGTCATATTCCTTTACTCAATCCATCAATCTCCCTCCCTTTCCCCTGCTTTTTCTCCTCTCTCTCTCTCCCTTCCCACCCCTTCCCTCTCTCTCTCTGTTTCTCCCTGTCTCTCTTTCTCTCCTGGTACCCAAACTTAAAAAAAAAAAACCCTGTTGCTATTAGAATGTTAAGTGAAGAACCAAAAATTCTCTGCATGCTATAATTATAACTACGTAACAAGACAAAAAAAAAAAAAAAAAAAAAAACTGATGCAAAGTAAAAAAAGACTGGAAGTAAATACATTAAAATGCTAATAGTACTTGTGTTTGGGTAGTGAGATTAAAAGTAAATTTGTTCCTGGGGCACCTGGGTGGCTCAGTCTGCTAAACATCTGACTCTTGATTCCGGCTCAGGTCATGATCTCACTGAGACTGAGCCCTGCGTTGGGCTTCCTGCTCAGCGGGAAGTCGGCAGTAGATTCTCTCTCCCTTTGCCCCTCCCACTGCTCGTGCTCACTCTTTCTCTCTCTCTCAAATAAATAAATCTTTAAAAGTAAATTTGTTCTCTTCAGCAAAAGATAAATAAGTAAATAAATATAAACATAAATATAAATGTGACAGCATATGGAGAAAGAGATGAAACAAGGTGGGAAAGTATTACTCAATGGTGAATTTAAATGAAGATTATACGGGTTTTCATTGTATCTTTTTCCCTGGTTATATATAGCTTTGAAATTTTTCGAAATATAAAGTTGGAGGGGAAAATAAATTAAAATAAACCTATCAGAATGCTTATACATTTTATGCAATAATGAACATTGCTCAAAATTACAATTATTGATTTTAATATTACCTTTCATCATACCAGCAAGCTACATATAAAAACTGAGCTCAAAGCTAATAATAAGACTAAAGCTTCCAATATGATAGGTCTCTAATGACTTCAGAGGAGAAGGTAACACTAGCTAATAGTCACATACCAGCAGCTATGGGAATTCCAACTAGATTATAAATCAGAGCGAAAACAAAATTTATCCGAATCCTCTTGACTGTCTTCCTTGATAAGTCAATACTTGCCACTACATCCAGAAGATCATTCTGAGAACAGAAATATTTGTAATATTAGTGAGAGACTCTAACTTAACAAGTACTTTTGTATTTGACACTGTGATTTTGAAGATCATGTGTACCTTAGGGTGGGTAATATGAATTGACTATAAATTTCAAATACTGCTAAAAATTTCAGTCAGCCTTGGAAGATGCTTTTCCAGGAATTTTTCTCAGAGGTCTAGAAAACACTTTTTGGGTTATATGCTGCTATGCAGATTACCTCACTTAAAATAATCTCAGCAAGGGTTTGTTGAAGGTAATTTTACTATAAGTATATCCCCCAATCTTATTATTTCCTTTAGAAGCTTGTCATTCTCATCTGCTTTGCTTGATTGAGAAAATCTGGAAGTAATTAGTATTCCTTCTCATACTCCCATCCTGAATTCTCCTAGTCTCAAAGGCTGGGAGGACAGGAATTAGAAGGAAAAGATTGTTCTACTCAATATACTTTACAACACTATCCCTGACCATGTGGAACAATATCACAGACCTCAAGGTTCAAGCCACAGGACTTACCCTTATCAAAACCACATCAGCTGCTTCAATGGCTACATCTGTACCTGTGCCAATGGCAATCCCTACATTAGCCATCGCCAGAGCTGGAGAGTCATTGATTCCATCTCCTACCATTGCAACCCGTTTCCCCTCCTCCTGAAGTTGCTTCACCTTAGCAACCTTATGAGAAGGGAGAACTTCAGCAAACACCTTTGTAATGCCAACCTACATGAAGAAAAATAAACTCAATTCATTTCAAGAAATGTTACTGGTCCCTTAAATATAACACGGCAATGATGAGCATCATTTTCCACCCACCAGAGGTCCAAAATTTCAAAAATCGATAATATCCAGTGATAGGAAGGATATGGAGAAATGAGCTCTCATATATTCTCGGTGGTTGTGTAAACTGTTACCGTCTTTTTGGAGGGCATTTGGCAGAATCTATCAAAGTGGACACATCATTTGATTGCACAATTCCACTTCTAGCCATATTCTGGACATATTTATACAAGTATAAAGAAACGTACGTTTGACTTCCAGGGAAGATAGCAAAGTGGGGGGATCCTGGGCTCACCTCGTCCCATAGACGCAACTGGATGCACCCACATCAGTATAAATGGCCCAGAGAATGGTCTAAGGACTGGTGGAACAGACTCTCCACAGTTAGGTATAGAGAAGAGGCCATGTTGAGGAAGATGTGGAGGGGGAGATGAGGTCTGGAGCCAGGTGGACTCATGGTACAGTCTGTGGGAGGGAAGAGTGTGGTGGGCCTGGGGAGGGGAGAGGAACAGATCCCTACACTGGGTACCCCAGGCACAGGGGCCTGCATAGGGAGGGCAAGTCCCCAGAGAGGTTGGCTTTGAGACCCAGAGGGGCCTGGCTTTGCAAGTTCTCTTACAATCAGTGGGTCTTAACACCTGGAACTTCAAAAATCAGCTGGTTCAGCTCTGGGAGAGCCAGAAGGCAATAAGAAACTGAGCCCACCCCCCTCCCCGTCACTGCCACATGTAGACAGCACAACAAACAGCTTCGACAGCATAGAAGCAGCAGTTTGAAAAATGCCTGGGGTATACAGGAGGGAGATTTGTTTACTAATCTCAGATGTGTGTGCAGTAGGGGCAGGGATGTTTGGGAGACTGCTCCAAGAACAAAAGACCTGGTAGGCAGCATTTCCCTCCCCTGCCCCCAGCCTAGATACCCCAACACCTGTGGTAACTAGCACAGTGCCAACTCTCTCCACGTAGATTACCAACAGTGTGCCCTGCTGCTACGCATTTCTGCAGACCCACCCCCACTGACCCAGGTGGACTCAGCGGTTTTCCCTGGTGGCTACAGGTGCCCTCCCACAGCAGGCCAGCGCAGACCCTGCTGGAACCCCACACCCTGCCCACACTCTCTCCCGTAGACCTGCCCCCTCCAACATGCCCTTGGCCAGAGCCCTTCCGGAGTGGTGCCACAGCCGGGCAGTGCACAAGTAGCCCTGACAGGGGTCAGAACCATGCCAGTGTGGCTCCGGCCCCAGGCAGAGGGGAAGACAATCACATACACAAGTCCAACTGGAACCCAGCACTGTGCTGGAGGTAGATATTGGGTCTGGTGGCAGGCTCTACCCACCAAAGCAAGCTTCTCAGGGGACAACACGGGGAGAGCACCCTGTAGTTTGGTGCTAGTGCATCTCTGGCAAACATCTGTTCTGACTGAACTCATGTCAAGGCAGCCCCAGACTGGCCCACTAACGCCACAGGGACCAAATCTTGCTGCCAACAGGCAAAGAGAAACGTTGTAGACAACTGGATGGAAGGCAAACGTGGCTCAGCCAAAATAGTCTGGTGCACGCGACACAGATAGGAGACGCCCATGAAGTGCCAGGATCTAGTGAATGGGGGGAGAAGAGGAACACTGCACTGCAGGGTACTAAACGACCTTTTCTTCATAAGGACACCAGTTTCAAGAACAGGAGACGTAGCTGACTTTTCTAACACACAGAATCAGACAAGAAAGTTAGACAGAGTGAGGAGACAGAGGAATATTGCCGAAATGAAAGAACAGGGTAAAATAACAGCAAGAGAGCTAGAAGAAATGAAAATAAGTAATATGCCTGAGAGATAACCCAAAGTGATGGTCATAAGGATACTCACTGGACTTAAGAAAAGAGTGGAGACTTTGGTGTGACCATCAACAAAGAGACACAGAACATAAAAAAGAAGCAAATGGAGTTGAAGAACTCAATAGCCGAAATTTAAAATATGCTAGAGAGAATAAACAGGAGACTAGAAGACCCAAAGCAAACATCATACTCAGTGGAGAAAAATTGAGATCTTTTCCCCTAAGGTCAGGAACAGAACAAGGATGTCCACTCACCACTTTTAATCAACGTAGTACTGGATATCATAGCCACAGCAATCAGATAACAAAAAGAAATAAAAGGCATCTGGAGCACATGGGTGGCTCAGTCGGTTAAGCATCTGCCTTCGGCTCAGGTCATGATCTCAGGGTCCTGGGATAGAGCCCTGCATTGTGCTCCTTGCTCAGCAGGGAGTCTGCTTCTCCCTCTCCCTCTGCCTCTGTCCCTGACTCATGCCCTCTCTCTCTCTCAAATAAATAAAAAATCCTTAAAAAAAAAAGAAAGAAAAGGCATCCAAATTGGTGAGGAAGAAGTAAAACTTTGACTACTTGCAGATGACATTATACTATACATAGAAAGGCCTAAGGACTTTCACCAAAAAACTACTAGAACTGATAAGGGATTTCAGTCAAGTCACAGGATACAAAATCAATATACAGAAATCCATTGCATTTCTAAACACTAACTATGAAGTAGCAGAAAGAGAAATTAAGAAAACAAAAGCATTTACAATTATACCAGAAATAATGAAATACATAGAAATAAGCTTAACCACAGAGGTGAAAGATCAGTACTCTGAAAACTATAAAATACCGATGAAAGCCATCAAAGATGACACAAACAAATGGGAAGATACTCCATGCTCATGGATTGGAAAAACAGGTGTTAAAATGTCCATACAACCCAAAGCAATATACAGATTTAATGCAATCACCATCAACATACTAACAGCATTTTTCGCAGAACTGAAACAAATAATCTTAACATTTGTATGGAACCACAAAACACTCTGAGTAGCCAAAGCAGTGCTGAAAAAGAAGAACAAAACTGGAAGTATCACAATCTCAGATTTCAAGGTATACTACAAAGCTGTGGTAATCAAAACAGTATGGTACCGGCACACAAAAAAACCCACACAGATCAATGAACAGAATAGAGAGTCCAGAAAAAACCCAGGATTATATGGTCAATTAGTCTTTGAAAAAAAGAGGTGAGACTATGCCATAGAAAAAGTCTCTTCAACAAATGGTGTTAGAAAAACTAAACAGTTACGTACAAAAGAATGAAACTGGACCACTTTCTTATATCATAATAAAATAAATTCAAAATGGATTAAAGAACTAAATGTGAGACAGGAAACCATAAAACTCCTAGCAGAGAACATAGGCAGTAGTTCTTCTAGCTTTGGCCATAGCAACATCTCTCTAGATAGGTCTGCTGAGGCAAGGGAAACAAAAGCAAAAATAAACTATTGGGATAATATCAAAATAAAAAGCTTCTGCACAGCAAAGGAAACAATCAACAAAACTAAAAAACAACCTACAGAATGGGAGAAAATATTTGCCTATGACATAGCTGATAAAGGGTTGGTATCCAAAATATATAAAGAACTTATCAAATTCAACACCCAGAAAACAAATAATTCAATTAAAAAATGGGCAGAAGACACGAACAGACATTTCTCCAAAGAAGATATACAGATTTGCCAACAGACACATGAAAAGATGCTCAACATTACTCATCATGAGGGAAATGCAAATCAAAACCATAATGAGATATCACCTCATACCTGTCAGAATGGCTAAAATCAAAAATTCAAGAAACAGGTGCTAGCAAGTATGTAGAAAAAGGGGAACCCTCTTACACTGCTGGTGGGAATGCAAACTAGTGCAGCCACTCTGAAAAACAGTATGGAGGTTCTTCGAAAAGTTAAAAATAGAGCTACCATATGATCCAGTAATTCCACTACTAGGTATTCACACAAAGAATATGAAAACGCTAATTCAAAAAAATATATGCACTGCTGTGTTTACTGTAGCATTATTTACAATAGTCAAAATATGGAAGCAGTACAAGTGTCCATTGATAGAGGAATGAATAAAGAATATGTAGTATATATATACAATGGAATATTAATCAGCCATAAAAAGGAATGAAATCTTGCCATTTAAAACAACGTGGATGGATATAGAGGGTATAATGCTAAGTGAAATAAGTCAATCAGAGAAAGACAAATACCATGTAATTTCACTCATATGTGGAATTTAAGAAACAAAACAAACAAACAAAACAAGACAGAGAGACAAGCCAAAAACCAGACTCTTTAACTACAGGGAACAAACTGATGGTTAATAGTGGGGAGTTAGGTGGGAGGATGGATTAAAAAGTACACTTACCATGATGAGTGCTGAGTAATGTATAGAACTGTTGAATCACTATGTTGTACACCTGAGTCTAATATAACACTGTATGTTAACTATACTGGAACTAAAATAAAATTTTTAAAAAATAAAAAATGAAAGCTCTGTGAAAACCAGCCTCCCCCAAAAAAGATGTATGTCCAAAGATTTACATCACTGCCTGTTTGTAACAAAATCTTCAAAACCACCTAAATACCCAACCTTAGAGGAATGTTTAATTATAATACATTCATACCATAGAATTCCATGTAGTAATGTTGAGAGGCTAACATAACTTTGTATGTTCAGATATGGACAAAGCTCCAAGGCATATATGTTGTTATGTATAAAAAGCAAACTGCGGGGGCACCTCGGTGGCTCAGTCGGTTAAGCGTCTGCTTTTGGCCCAGGTCATGATCCTAGGGGTCCTGGGATCGAGTCCCGCATCAGGGCCCCTGTGAGCGGGGAGTTTGCTTCTCCCCCTGCCCTCCGCTTGCTCATGCTCTCTCTCTCAAATAAATAAAATATTTTAAAAAATACAATAAATAAAAAATAAAAAGCAAACTGTTGAATGAGCAATCTTTAGAAAAATGATGTAATTTATGTTGAAAAATACCAGAACTCTACAGAACTTTGTGTATGAACACACATGCCTATGAAAAATTGGGGATAGGACTGGACAGGGAGCTTAAGAAAAAGGTGACTTCAACTTTTTACTTTATATCCTTCTGCATTTTTTATATAAGAATTTACTCATATGTCACTTGTGTTATTTAATAGATGAGGGAGGAGGCATTCTCAAGTAGAAAAGACTAATATGAGAAAAGTTTTATAGGTAAGGCAACTGTGGGGGTCAGGAGCAGAAAAATATGTCAAAGTGGTGCATTAGGCAATGGTTCCACCAGTGATGTTCAGGATGGACTAGGGAGGGAAGTGCCTGGAGCTCTTGCTGTAATTTAGGCAGGAGAGATTGGGCATCTGAGTGCCCAAATTAGGCTGGCAGCACTGGTAAAGAATCTGAGCAACATTTCAAAGGAAGTATCAACAGAGACTGGTGTATGGTGTCACAGAAGCATTTCATGAAGTAAGTAAATGGTTTTTTAGTTGTAATAGTAACACAAAGTCCAAACTCCTTCCAACACAGCATGCCAACTGTTCTTGAAAGAACCAGATATCGATACTCAGTGACAAGGAACATAATAGGTAATATGAATCTTTAGCACTTGAAAGCAAGAAACAAAATATATATGAAGAATTAGAAGCTACCATAGACCCCCCCACCCCAACAACTAAGTAAACCAATTACCTGAGAAGCAATAGATCGAGCTGTTTTACTGTTGTCTCCAGTCATCAGAACTACTTCTAAGCCCATAGATTTCAAAATATGGACAGCCAGTTCTGCTTCCGGCTTCACTGTATCAGCAATAGCTATCAAGCCGCACAGCTCATCTAATATAGGAGCACCAGAAAAGGAGAGAGTTTGGAATGTGGTGAAAGCAGGAATAATATTCTAACTTAAAACTTGAGAAAAAAATTAATCTTGTTAAGCAAGGTTGTTCGGGACTTAAGCTTAACTCAAAATATCTCCAAGGCCACACAGGCTGTATTCCACAAAATCTGCAACAAACCTCCATATTTAGTTATGAAAATTTCAGACTGAGGTAGGGGTTACTAATGAAAACAGTAATTGGAAAATGAAAAGAGAGCTCTTCATTGCATAGTTAAAGACTCTTTTTTTTTTCCTTTGAAAAGTATTGGTTAATAGTCCCAAACACTTTAGTTCATTTAAAGGCAAATGAAACTGAAAACTAATACTTTTTTTTTCTTTTTAAGGTGAACAGGGTGGATTGAGACAAAACTGGCATTTTATACTGGGGGGGAAAATCACTGCAAGTAGTTATTTTATTTTAAAAACAAAAGTAAATGATATTTTCTGCTTCTTCCTGGGCCTAAAACTGTCATAGTTAAGATACTGCCTTCATGCTTAGCAAGGATTATAAATGTTGATTAATTAATCTCACAGCTAGAAATTTACCCAAGAAATAATTTAACAAAAGAAAGCACCTAAAGCCTCATAGATGTTTATCATAGTGTTACTTATAATAATGAAATATTAGGAATAGCTTAAATTTCCAATGAAGGAATTATTAAATTAGTTACACTATATAATAAATTAAGCAGAATTAAAATAAAATTAGAAAATATTATGAATAGAGCAAATAAATGAATAAAGCAAAATATAATAGTAGGTATACAAGGGATTTTAAATTTTTATTCAACTTTATTGAGGTAAAATTTATATGCGAAATACACCCACTTAAGAACAGTATATATACTAATACTATAATTCTATACATATATTATATTGTATATTATATATACATATACAAAAAAACAGAAATGGAATACATGCAAT
>CM052901.1:51723322-51790398 GCA_028534135.1 Potos flavus
CCCTCCGATTTCCTCCAATTCATCCCTCCCTTCCCTCTCACAATGTCCTCCATGTTTTTCCTTATGCTCCACACGTAAGTGAGACCATATGATAATTGACTCTCTCTGCTTGACTTATTTCACTCAACATAATCTCTTCCAGTCCAGCCCATGCTATTACTTTACTTTAATGTTTTGTTATTTTTAGTTTTTTTTTTTGTTTTTTTGGTTTTTTTAAATATTTTTTTTAGATTTTATTTATTTATTTGACAGAGAGAGAGATCACAAGTAGTCAGAGAGGCAGGCAGAGAGAGAGGGGGAAGCAGGCTCCCCGCTGAGCAGAGAGCCTCATGCCGGGCTCTATCCCAGGACCCTGAGATCATGACCTGAGCCAAAGGCAGAGGCTTTAACCCACTGAGCCACCCAGGCGCCCCTATTTTAAGGTTCTAAAAAAATCCTTGATTAGCTTTTTTTATTTTTGGGGGGGTGGTAATCACTAAAAACAAAACTTTATTTATTTATTTATTTATTTATTTATTTATTTATTTATTTATTATTTTCAGTTAGCCAGCATATAGTACATCTTTAGTTTTTGATGTAATGTTCAATGATTCATTAGTTGCTTATAATACTGGGTGATGGGTATTCAGGAGAGCATGTGTGGTGATGAGCAACTGAGTGTTATACGCAACTATTGATTAGCTCTTTTTAAAAAAAAAAACATAGGCTAGGGAGGAAAATAACAAAGACAAGCAAATGCAAGAGAATTCTAAATTAATCAGTAACAATTATGTATTGCTAACATTTTCACTTTGCATTCAGGCTTCTTTTCAAAAGCCCTCAAGTTCAGAAGTCTCTCAAAAATATACATAAAATAATAACTGCGATCACAACACTGAGTCATAGTATACTTAAGAGAAAACCTTACCATCAACTGCCACCAATACAGCAGTCCGACCTTTTCTTTCATGCTCAGTCATGTAATCATCTACATCGTTGTTAATAACAAGACCATTTCTAATCATCCACTCCCGGTTACCAATGAGGACTTTGTACTGCTGGGCATTAAGAGCACCTGAAATAAAGTACAGAAAGAACATTTAGTGAGATCATTTAATATTTATAACAACCCCGTGAGGCACGTTCTTCCTGTCTAACCTTACACAGTCACTATGTTGTATTTTTGGTAGACCACAGCCTACAACGGTGATTTCCAGATTTTCAAGGAACATACTCTGCTCTTCTATGCATTTGGGCCTTTGCACATGTTGCTGTCTCCACCTGGAATGTCCTTACCCCTCCTCTTCAATTACCAAACTCCATCATATTCTTCGAGAGTCAGTTCAAACGTTACTTTCTTGGTGAAGCTTTCTCTTTGATCTTCCACACAACTGAATTAAATTCAAAATATTTATCATGCATCAGCAGCTGAATATGGTTGGATGAAAACATACAACCATACTGATGTCTCATTTTAAACATGTGACCACTAACTTTACGCAGGTCCTTAGTGTTGTCTGGCAATTCTACACTTCCCTAGTCCACTCGTTTTCCATTCCTTCTAGAGGGCTATTTTATACCTTCTCTTCTCCCACCCTCATCTATGGCCAGATGATGAATCTGCTTCTTACTTTAGAAAGAATTTAAAGCAATCAGAAGAGGATGTAACCATCCCTCAAAACAATGTACTGCTTGGGCGCCTGGGTGGCTCAGTGGGTTAAAGCCTCTGCCTTCCGCTCAGGTCATGATCTCAGGGTCCTGGGATCGAGCCCCGCATCGGGCTCTCTGCTCAGCAGGGAGCCTGCTTCCCCCTCTCTCTCTGCCTGCCTCTCTGCCTACTTGTGATCTCTCTCTCTGTCAAATAAATAAATAAAATCTTTAAAAAACAAAACAAAACAATGTACTGCTAAATATGACCCATGAAAAATTGTACTAGTCTGGCAAGCATGCTTTGATATAGCCTTAAGAAAAACATAGACCAGCAACAGGCCTCTGGGGGAGAGGACGATATTAGTCCTTAAAGCTGGGGATGCCCTTGAGCAGCCAGGGATGCCCGGCTTGTTCAGAGCAGAACGCTGCCTGCTTCTTTTTTCTGTTATCTCCCCTTCTCCAGAGACCACCTGTGGCTAATTAGCTGCTCCCTTTGAATGTGCTTGCTCAACTATAAACTTTATACTGCTTGACCAGATATGTTTTGCCTTTCTTCTTATCTACAAGACTCATGGTCAATGTGTAATCTGCTCCTGCTTCTTTGTTGGTTGTTACCTACTTTCCAATAAATATGAGACTGAGGAGTTGTTCAGGGCGACAGTCTTCTCTACTGTCGACCCCTGCTCCCTTTCTCTTGAAGCTGACTTGTTTGTGCCTCATTCTTCTCCCGTGCACCATCGGGAAGCGGCAGAGAACTTCTGCAAGCTCTCACTGCCACATCTAACCAACTACCTGTGCCTATGTACACACCAATCTAGCTTCTCTTCTGTTATTATAAACTGCCCCTGCTCCTATTTAAGGCCAACCTCTCCACTTATGCACTAGACCCCCTTCCTTTGCTTATTCTAGAACATCTCTCCTACAGTTCTGTCCTCTTCCTCCTGCATAATCACATTTTCTATCTCTGTTGCACATAGTCTTATCTTTAAAAACAAAACATAACAAAACAAAACACCTCTCTTGAGCTCACTTACCTCTTTACTACTGTCCCAAATTTCTGCTTCTATACACAGCAAAACTTCTTGGAAGTGTTGTCCCTCTTGATTATCTCCAAGTCATATCTTCCCATTCTCTTGTGAACCCACTCCAATAGAGTTTTTGTTTCCACTACTCCAAAGAATGTTCACGAAGTACACCAGTGACCTTTACTTTCATAAACCTAATGGCTAATTCTTGTTCCTCATCTTACTTGCCCTATCAGCAGCATTTAACACAGTTGATCACTCCTTCCTTCCTTAAATACTTTCTTTCCTTGGCTTCTAGGACACCAAATTCTCATGAGTTACCTCCTCACTCATCACTTCTTCTCAGTCTTCTCTGCTGATCTCTCTGATCTCTTAACCTATCGTATTGTTGGGCTCAATCCTTAAAGCCTTCTCCCCCTCCCCGCCCTTCCAATCTACTCTCACTCCTTGGTGATCTTATCCAGTCTCATAGCTTTAAATACAATCTATACCAGCTTTGTCCAACAGAATTTGGAAATGTTCTGTGTCTGCTGTTTATTATAGGAGCCACTAACAACGTGTTGCTATTGAGCTGTGAAAGGTGGCTAGTATGGCTGAAGGGCTGAATTTTAAATTAAATTTATTTTTCAAAGCTTATTTATGTATTTAAGTAATCTGTACACCACCATGGGGCTCAAACTCATGACCCCAAGATCAAGAGTTGCATGCTCTTCCGACTAAGCCAGCCAGGCAGCCCTGAATTTTAAATTAGATTTAAATAATTTAAGTTTCAATAGTCACATGTACTGAATGGCTATCATAGTGGAAGGCACAGACCTATAGGTGGATGACTCCCAAAACTACGTCTCCAACCTAGTCTGTTTCCTTGAACTCCAGACTTGTGCAGCTGACTGCCTACTTGTTATTCCCATTTACATGGCATGGCAACTCCACTTTAATATCTAATAGGGACTCAAATTGTACATGTAAAAAACTGATCTCCTGGGAAGTTCTCCTCAGTATTGCCCTTTCAATGGTCTTGTCCATTCTATTTAAATGGTAACTTCATCCTTCTAAAACGTTTAGGCCGCAAACGTTGGCCTAATTCTTGACTCCTATTTCTTTCATACCCCATACCCAATCTGTGAGAAAATTTGTCAGCCAGCTCTCCCTTCAAAACATATTCAGATTTTGACCACTTCTTATGACCTCTACTGTTACCACATTGGTCCAAACCACTCTTATCTTTCACCTGGATTATGTAACAGCCTACTAACTTATCTCCCTGCTTCTGTCCCCCGCTCCCCATTCCTCCAACAGTGTATTTTTATCAAAGCAGCCAGGGTAATACTTATAAAACATTAAGTTGGATTCTGTCACTCTTATACACAAAACTCTTCAATGGCTTCCCATCTCAAGGGTAAAATCCAAAATTCTTTAATGTCCTTACATAATCTAGTCCTGTACAACTCTCTAACCTCATCTCTTACCGCCTTCCCACTCATTTACTCTGCTCTAGGCACACTGTTCTCCTTGTTGTTCCTCAAACTAGGCTTGGGTACTTAGCATCCTCCTACCTGGAATGCTCTTGTCACAGATATTCATACAGCTTTCTCCCTCCCCCTTCTCAAGTTTTTGCTCTAGCACCAACTTCTCAATGAGGCCTACCCTGATTACCCTATATAAAATAGGACCCAATGCTCACAGCATTCCCTATACCCTTCTACCCTTCTTTATTTTCCTCTACAGCACTATCTCCATCAGACATTTTATATTTTCTTATCTATTTGCTAGATAAGACTTTGTCTTTTCTGCTTACTGCTGATTCTTTAGTATCTTGAACAGTGCTTAATAAAAGGTGTCAAATGAACAAAACAAAAAGGTGTCAAACAAAACAAAAATGAACTGACACATATGTGTCAGTATGCTTGATACTGGAAGTTCACAAATAATAAATTGTAGTTTGGTAGAATCAGATAGGTAAATAAACTATTATCATGCAGTGTACCTAGCACAAAAAAAAACATAGATGAAGTACAGTTATGATTTAAAAAGAAGAGCAAATATCTCTGCCTATACATGTCAGTCATCAAAGGCTTCACTGAAGAGATGTAAGCTGAGTTTTGAAAGATAAAAAATAAGTTCATGAGGTAGATGCCACTGTAGACAACAACATTACCCAGAGAAAACAGTAAATGAAACGATCTAATAAGCATGAAAGGAACTGTAAGTAGTTCTATATGAATGGAACACAGAGTACATGGAGATCAGTGGAAAAAGACTAAATGGGTGGGTGTAGGCAGGCAGGAGACATATCAAGGGGAACGGACCTGGAACAAAGTCCAGAGAGACTGGTCTTTGTCCCACAGGAGACAGCCAGCAAAGCCAGGATCCCTAACAGAATCACACTGATAGGGTTTGGGAATACATGCAAACCTCCAAAACAAAAATTTTCTGAGGGGTGGGCATAACTTTTATCACATTCCTCCAAAGGTTCATGATTCAAAAATAAATTATAAACCACTATAATAAAAGTTACAGTTATATAATCATATTTGCAGGTTAGCAAAATAACTCAAGCACAAATGGGTAGGGAGGTGCTAGAACATTTAGGTGGGTATATTACGTTTGGGGGCAGATGGATAGACCAATTAGAAACTCAGGAAACAGGCCTTGGCTAAATATGTGGATTTTGGAGTGGTAGTAGAAGCCTATGGATGACAGAACAGGCAATAGACATGAATGAGATTGTACAGAGAGTATATAAAAGGAGAAAAAGACAAAGAACAAAACCCTGGGGATACCCAACATTTGAGAGCAGGAGAAAAGAGGAATCAGAGGAGTACTGGAAGCAACAGCCAGGTAGGTGAGAGGATAATCTAGAGAACGAATGGCCATGAAATTAAGAGAAGAAAGAGCTTTAGGAAGGAAGAAATGGTCAACATTCTCAAATGCCTCAGGCATCTGAGGTCATGCAGGATGCAGACTGAGAAGACACCACTGGAATGAGTACTGAATAAGGTCATCAAAAATGTACTTAGAAAAAATAGTTTCAGTAGTATGGACGGGGCGGAAGCCAGGCTGTGCAGTGAATAAGTGAATTCAGCAAACCGAGACTACTCTTTCTAAAAGCTTAGATATAAAGGGAAAAAAGAGACAGAATCTAGAAGGGGTTACAGTGATATTGATGGAAGAAATGTTTATATGTTTAGGAGAAGGAGCTAGTAGAGAGAGCTGGAAAATAAAGAAGCTAGGGGATGTAACAGAGTAAGGTCCCTGAAGAATCAAGAGAGGGTGGGATCTAGAGCAAAGATAAGAGGATTCATTAAGCAAGATGAGAGATAACTCTTCCCCTGAAAAAGCAATCATTCTGGGCAAAAAGCAGAAAGAACAAATGTCTGAGAACCTTAATTTTCTATGTGAAAAATAAACCTGATAATTTGCTTAGGGAGCTAGGGAGAAGGCCACAGTATCTTGTGAAAGATATAAAAGGTTTAGAGTAGCTGTGGTAAGAAATAAAAGAAAGCTAGCTGGAAGATCAGCTAAGACTAGAACTCATCACCCTATGGTAGAATCATAGGAGCACAGTTGGGAAATGTTCTCGAGTAACTCAAGTGAAGTGACCAGAAGGCCTATGGTAAAATTATTTGACAGAATGAAACCATGATGCCAATTTTTGTTTCTAATCTAACAGTTCAGGATTATAAAGTTAGACATCTGTTAATATTTGTCCCGTAATTGGTACCATGAAGAAAATTAGCTTACTTGAGAGCTGGGCATCAATAATCATGGAAGATGAAGTTGATGACTGTTCATTACTCGCACCAATTTGAACCAGGGATGCGTTTTTAATATTATTTTCCTCTATCTTCCAGTTATTCTTATGTAGTAAGCCTTCAATATTGATGACTTTACAGCTAATACCACAGCCTGGCACAACCTGGAAATCTACGCAGGTACCCAAGGTCTCAGTGTCCAGCTCCTAACAAACAGAAACAGAAGGATTTCTTCTGCTGTTCTAATAATCCAAGGTCATCAATAGCACGATCAGAGAATACTGCTGGTTAATTCTAAATGTTTAGACACATGCTACATGCCCGGTTAATTCTAAATGTTTAGAACAAAACATCAGAATTGTATTTAATCCCACTCTCTAAAATGTATACCAAGTTTAGAGAAAGAAAAGACGGAAGGTTTACCAATATTCTCTGCCCTTTCCAGTAGAGAATTACAAGTTAAATATTTAATTCTATTGTCAAGTCAGATTTTCTATTCAGTACAGGGCAAAGGGTAACAAAGAACAGGGCCTTTAGTTACCAGAGTGCCTCTCTAGTATGATTCTGTGTCCTTAGTAAGCCAAAGAATTTTGGTGGCCATCATTGTTTCCTGGCTCTTTATATCTTCATCCTCTCTGTTGTTTGGTTTGGGTGTAAAGAAGCCAGGTCAGTAATAGTAAATTGGTAAAAAGGAAAGAACACCAATGATAGGAACTGCCACATCATAACTGTAAAATTATGAGATTATTTTCAAAGAACTTATACACATCAATGAAAAAAAGGTAAACAATCCTAGGAAAAAACAGGCAAAGGATACAAGCAGAAAAGTTACAGAAAAAGAAATTCAAATAGCCAATGAACAGATATTCAACCCGTCTTATAATTATGGAAATGCAAAGCAAACCATCAATGAGTAAATATTTTTTATTTATTAAATTGGAAAAAATAAAGCAAGAATGTGGGGGAAATGAGCACGAATAACTTTTGGTGAAAGTATAAACTGGCACAACCCTTCATGTGGGTATTGGTAATATTTGCTATGTGGGCATTGGTGATATTCATCAAAATTTAACTGCATGTATCCTTTGATCTAGCAATTGCACTGATAGGCATTTAACATAAAGATAAACTTGCAAAAGCTGACAAGAACGTTAACTGTACACTGTAAGAGACAAAAAACCAATCATACAGAACACAATATAGCCATTAAACATAATGCGGCAGATCTGTATGTCCTAATATGGAAAAATCATTCAATAAGAAAAAAACAAGGTATCAAAGATTGGTCACTGTGTGATCTTACTACATAAAGTCTAAAAGGTAATAAATGCATATATGTTCAGATACGCATTTAAAATGGTTAACAAATGCACACTTTGGGGACTATACTAAAAATTACTGAATTGTACAATTTATAATGAGCTTTAGAGTATGCAAATTGTATCTTAATAAAGCTGCTACAGTAGTCCTCCCTCCCCCATCCACGGTTTCACTTTTCCTTGGTTTCAGTTACTCGTGGTCAACTGTGGTCTGGAAGCAGACGATCCTCTTTCTGACATAGCGTCAGAAGGTCAGTTGTAGCCTAGTGCCAAGTCACAATGCCTACATCATTCATCTCATTTCACCTCATCACACAGACATTTTACCATCTCACATCATCACAAGAAGGGTGAGTTCAGTACAGTAAGTAATTTTGAGAGAGAGAGAGAGAGAAAGACCACATTCACATAACTTTCATTACAGGATATTGTTATAATTATTCTATTTTATTATTAGTTATTGTTAATCTCTTACTGTGACTAATTTATAAATTAAACTTTATCATAGGTATATATGTATAGGAAAAAACATGGTCTATATATAGGATTCAGTACTCTGCAGTTTCAAGCGTCCACTTGGGTCTTGGAACACACACCCTGCAGATAAGGGGAGACCACCGTATATTAAAAGACTGTTAACAGATTAACACTTGTTAAACTCTGAAGAGAGGAATTATGAAAGGGGGCAGGGAATGAGGCCTTCCTTTTTCATTATGTAACTCTCTGAACTATCTGAATTTTCCTATCATAAATATGAATTACATTTTAATTTTTTCATCAGCAGGGGTTAACTGTGTGATAAAATTATAGTTAATTTCTGTTTTCATCTTTATACTCTTCTGTATGAAGAAACTAACACATATTATAAAATAAAATGAGAAAATACACGTCTCTTTAGCCTCCTACCAACTATATATGTAAATCATAGTCAAACACCAGTTTGGATTTGGTCTGTCTAATTCTTGTAGAAGACAACTACATTAATAAACAAAGGAAAAATTGTACCTGCTTGCAGTATTTGGTTATGGCTGCTCCTAGAGGATGTTCACTGTTACTTTCAGCAGTTCCCACGATGGCCAGGATCTTACTGCGTGATATTCTGTTACTTTCCACTAGAACTTTTACTTGATTCACTACTGGGGTTCCATGGGTAATGGTTCCAGTCTTATCAAATACCACTACCTTCACCTGTAAGAAAATTAAAATACACTGCACCTATATGACTTGATAATCCTTAATACTACCTTTCCAAAAATAAGAAAAAGGTTTACTTCGACAGATGAATATTTTGTTTCTTAATAAATTGAACTGTCTTTGAGTGAGCAAAAGTAAGGGAGAATAAGGGAAAAAAATACTCTAAGTGACATCTAATAGCCCTCCCTTGCAAATGTTCAACCATACTGTAAATATATGTTAAACAACTAGAACTAATTGTTAATAGTAGACTGTTAATAAGTACTTAAGAGATGACTCAGTGCCTCAGGGAAAGAGAAAGGCTTTCGATACTAATGAATTCCAGAACTGTAGGGGAAATCTGGGTAGTAGGCATACGATTATAAGAGAAAGGTAAGTAATTAAGTTGAAGTGAGCACCAGACAAGACCTGCTGGTTTGCTTTGACTTTATTGGGTCTAAATGAGAAGCATGGTCTGAGAAGAGACAGCTCAGTGAACCCATAAGGGATTGAGCCCAGATAGGAAAAAGGAAGAATCTGGAATTAGAGAACACAGTCACCCCACAGTGAATACAAACATTGAAAAATGAATAGCTTGAGGAACCAAGATGAAAAGAGATATAACAACTAAATACAAAGCATAATTCTGAACAAGAGAAAAAATAGCTATAAAGAGTATTATGGAAACAATTGAGGAAACTAGAATACAGACTAAAGGTCAGATAATAGTATTACAGCAATGTTAATTTCTTGATTTTGATCTCTGTACTATGATTATGTAAGAGAATGTCCTTGTTTCTAGGAAAGGAGCCTGACATCTGCAGTAAAGGGTATACAGGAGTTCTTTATGCTGTTCTTTCAATTCTTAAGTTTGAAATTATACCGAAGTAAATAAAAAATTACTATAAACACTAACAGCTTGTATTCACGGGTTAAATGCAGTTCCAAATCAATTCTAAACTGTGTTCTGTGTTTACTACATACATCAGTATATAGTTTATATCCTCATAATAGAACATACTAGAAGGAACACGGTTTTAGGTGAAGTCTAGTAGCCTTGATTGAAACTGTTTTGGAAATCCTAATATGAGAGAGATGAGGGATGATTATATTTTTGGAGTCATAGCTGCAAACTGTCAGCTAGTGGCAAAGGCAAAGGAACTGTAATGTGACTATAAGCACCATCTCACGGTGAAGAACACAAACATGGTGTTGCATTTTTCCTGGGCAAATACCCCTTCTGTCTTCCTGACCCGGAATCATTTCTAATCTAAGCTGGAATAGGACTCCAGGTTTTCCACATGAGGGTCTGCTCTGAGAAAGTAGGCCTGGAGTAGTTTTAGAGATCTTAGGTAACTAAGACCAAACCAGAACAGAACCAAAATAACACCTTTCCTACCTCAACCCTCAGGATAGTCCCAGAAGAAGCTCGGCTTATGGACTGTGTGGAAATAATTTTGGATTCTGTCTCTCAATACGGGTGCTATTGCCAGTTTGGAAAGGACAATTCTTTGTTCCAGAGACTATCTTACCTTATGAGCCATCTCCAGTGGCTCGCCACCTTTGATTAGTATGCCATTTTGAGCTCCTACTCCTGTACCCACCATCACAGCAGTTGGAGTGGCTAGTCCCAGTGAACAGGGGCATGCAATGCACAGAACTGTGATAGAGGCTTGGAAAGCAAAGCGTATTATCGTTTCTGTTCGGGAGATACTTCTGTTATATCCCTTTAGAAGAAAGGCATGAATTTTGGTTATTGATCTAGAGCTGTATAAAACAAAAGGAACAAAGCTTAACTCTATTTAAATAAAACCACGTTTTTCAAGTCACACACAATCTACTTAACTGCCAACATACACATTTTGGTTACTAGGAAGAAAACACTTTTTTCTTCTTGTATGAATATAAGAAATTGTGACATTACTGGTAAACAAGTCATAGTCCTAAAATCAGGAATTCAATTTTGCGGATTCTAGAGTTACAAACTATGCAATCTAAAGAACGTGAAAGTCAGCTTTTTACCTCTGTGTTGAGAATAAGTGTTTTTACTAAGGATTTTCAAAAATAGCTGCACACATAGGACCTAATTCTCAGCAAATCTGACCCTGAGGAAAAGGAATTTTGAATCTTTGTATACCAAGACCATAAATCTGCCTTTTACACTATACTTTAAAGACAAGGGGAAAAATCACCCAGCATGCAAAGGAAACTTAATCCTATTTCAGGAAAATTCTTTTGAACATAACAGTGTGAACTGAGTCTATCAGGTAGTACATAGCTCTTAGTGACACTGAATATTTGCTTGTGTGATAAATACAATTGACAGTATTAGGGGAAATCTCCTAAGCACCCCCTGAACTTATGAGAAAAATCCCTAACGGATACACATTCCAAAATACTTCTCAGCAATCTTCTGGTTCAATGTGTAATTAACCAAGGCGAATCATTTTTTAAAAATTTTATATTATACTAATGACCATATATCATGTAGCAGATACATAGTTTTTATGATATTACCTGTTTTGTTTTTTTTAAACTCAGAATTTTTTATCTCAAAACAAAGACCCACAGTAACATTATAACAGAAAAATCCACTTGGAAGTATTCACAATCTGGTCACGGAGAAATGGGAAGACATCTACACTGCATTACTGCCAACCCACTGTTTTTGAGGAACCAGAACTACAGGTGCAATTAGAAGAAGTCATCTGTTCCAACAAAGCCCCTCCATTCCGTAGCTCTGTCATTTTTTATCCCAAGGCTCAGAGGGAACAGTGAGAGCTGGTAACTAAAATACTGCCATAGGCAAGGGTTTGGCTAAAGGGCCTGAAGTGTGTGAGCACAAAGGAGAGAAAGGGAGATCAAGCAATGTGTGAAAGGGGAAAAGGCGGTAACTGTCATGGGGCACAATTTCCATTTATAAAAGTACTAGGTCACTAGATGATTTGTGGAGGTGTCTGTGACCTGTGGCAAGCGCAAATCCCTCCATCTCATCTAACTCTTGGAAATGCTCCGAGTTAGAAGTCTTCAATTTGTTTTTCGTCCCCTTAAAAGAAAGTCCCCCTCTCCCCCACAATTCCCCTCTTGTGCCCCCAAGAAGCTACATGTCCTGATTTCACACTCTTCTTAACTATTTCCATTGTCTGGGTCTAGAGTGAGACAGAGTCCTCCACCCTCAATCTCAGTGTTTAAGAAGTTCTCCCCCAAATCTCCAACAAGGAAAAGTAGCCAGAGACTGAACACTAACGTTTGGAAAAAAGCCATAGACAAAATTCCGCAAAGCAAAGGCAGTGGTATTTATACACACTGAGATGTTTAACAGATTCTATCCAAAAGGGGGCTGTAGGAACATAGAGGAAACAAGCTACCAATAAACTACTTCCGCCTAGAGCAAAGTGACAGTACATACACATTCATACTCTCTCAAGTGTGGGCATTATCTCAAATGTATGGGCCCCTAAGGGAACTTGACCTAATACAATGGAAACATGGTAACAAGGCTAACTTGACATGGTAACAGATGAACAAGCATATGATGATGCCAAAGCAACAACATACATCAACAAGATAATAATCATTCAGGAAATATCCTCTCCCAGAGCTAAGGTTACAAATTCAAAGTTAGCTACGAACATTCTTCTCTGAATTCTTTAAAAGCTAAGGCTTAAAATGAAATAAAAATCCACATCAATAAAAGAGAGGATAAGAATCATACCATCATTTCAATAGATGCAGAAAAATCATTTGACAAAGTACAACATCCATTCATGATAAAAACACTCAACAAAGTAGGTTTAGAGAGAATATACTTTAACATAATAAAGCCCATTTATGAAAAACCCTAGCTAACATCATCCTTAATAGAGAAAAACGGAGAGCTCTTCTCTAAGGTCAGGAACAGGACAGTCCACTCGAACCATTTTTATTCAACATAGTACTAGAAGGCCTAGCCACAGCAATCAGACAACAAAAAGAAATAAAAGGCATCCAAATTGGTAAGGAAGAAGTAAAACTTCCACTATCTGTGCACGACAGGATACTACATATAGAAAACCTGAAAGACTCCACCAAAAAACTGCTAGAACGATAAACAAATTCAGTAAAGTTGAGCAGGATACAAAATCAATCTACGGAAATCTGTTGCATTTCTATACACCAGTAATGAAGCAGCAAGAAGAGAAATTAAGAAAACAATCCCACTTAACAATTTCACTAAAATAATAAGATACCTAGGAATAAACCTAACCAAAGAGGTGAAAGACCTGTACTCTGAAAACTAAAACACCGATGAAAGAAATTGAAGATGACACAAAGAAATGGAAAAATAGTCCATACCCATGATTAGAAGAACAAATATTATTAAAATGTCTATACTACCCGGGACCCCTGTGTGGCTCAATTGGTTGGGTGGCTGACTCTTGATTTCAGCTCAGGTTGTGATCTCAGGGTCCTGGGATCAAGCCCCACATTGGGCTCTGTGCTCAGCAGGGAGTCTGCTTGAGGATTCTCTCTCTCTCCCTCTGCCCCTCCCCCTCCCCCTTGCTCGTGCTTGTTCTCTCCCTCTAAAATAAACAACTTTTTCAAAAATGTCTATACTACTCAAAGCAACCTACAAATTTAATGTAATACCTATCAAAATACCAACAGTATTTTTCACAGAACTAGAACAATCCTAAAATTTATATGGAACCACGAAAGACCCCGAATAGTCAAAGCAACCTTGAAAAAGCAAAGCAAAGCTGCAGGCATCACAATTCCAGGCTTCAAGTTATATTACAAAGCTGTAGGAATGAAAACAGTATGGTAGTGGCACAAAAATAGATACAAAGACCAATAGAACAGAAGAGAAAACCCAAAAATAACCCACAATTATATGGTCAATCAATCTTGAACAAAGCAGGAAAGAATATCCAGTGGAAAAAAAGTCTCTTCAACAAATGGTGTTGGGAAAACTGGACAACAATATGCAAAATGAGGAAACTGGACCACTTTCTTACACCATACAAAAATAAATTCAAAATGGATGAAAGATCTAAATGTGAGACAGAAAACCATCAAAATCCTGAGGACAACACAGGCGGCAACCTCTTTGACCTTGACTATAGCAACTTCTTACTAGACACGTCTCCAGAGACAAGGGCAAAAATGAACTATTGGGACTTCATCAAGATAAAAAGCTTTTGCACAGCGAAGGAAACAATCGAAACCAAAAGGCAACCTACAGAATGGAAGAAGGTATTTGCAAACCACATATCTGATAAAGGGTTAATATCCAAAATTTATAAAGAACTTACCAAACTCAACAGCACCCCCATAAAAAACCCCAAAAAATCCCAGTCAAGAAATGGGCAGAAGACATGAATAGACATTTCCCCAAAGAAGAAATCCAGATGGCCAACAGACACATGAAAAGATGATCAACATCACTCATCATCAGGGAAATGCAAATCAAAACTACAATGAGATATCACCTCATACCTGTCAGAATGGCTAAAATCAACAATAACAGGTGTTGGTGAGTATGTGGAAAAAAACAACCCCTCTTACACTGTTGGTGGGAACTGGTACAGCCACTCTGGAAAACAGTATGGAGGTTCCTCAAAAAATTAAAAACAGAACTACCCTATGATCCAGCAATCACACTACTGGGAATTTACTCTAAGAATACAAAAACACTAATTCAAATGGATACATGCACCCCTATGTTTATGGCAGCATTATTTATAATAGCCAAGATATGGGAGCAGCTCTACTGTCCATCGACTGATGAATGATTAAGAAAATGTGGTATAAAAAAAAAGAAAAGAAAATGTGGTATATATTTCTAATGGAATATTATTCAGGCATCAAAAAGAATAAAATCTTGCCATTTACAACTGCATGGATGGAGCTAGACAGTATAATGCTAAGCAAAATAAGTCAGAGAAAGACAAATACCATATGATTTTACTCATATGTAGAATTTAAGAAACAAAACAAACAAACAAAGGGGAAAAAAGCTAGAGAGAGACAAGCCAAGAAACAGGCTCTTAACTATAGAGAATAAACTGATAGTTACCAGAGGGGAGGTAGATGGAGGGATGAGTTAAACAGGTGATGGAGATTAAGGAGTAGACTTGTCGTGATGAGCACTGGGTGATGTATGGTATTACTGAATCATTATATTGTATACCTGAAACTAATATAACACTGTATATTAACTAGCGGGAATTAAAATTAAAACTTTCAAAAAAATAAAAATCAACAACTAATATCTCCTAAAAAACAAAACCATGTTGCTCATTTGGAGGGCTCCCCCACCAGATGGGTAGTTAGAGGAGTAGTTTAAAAAAAAAAAAAAAAAAGAGTCCACTACATGGGGAAGAACTTTTTTGGTCCAGTGAAGGGAGAAAGGATTTCAAGAATTAATCTTCCCTTCTCTGGACTCCATCCAAAATTAGAATCCATCAACCACCATTAACTACAATGCCTATTTTCGTAATCATCCTAGACTTCAAGTAATACTACATATACTCTTCAACAACAACAACAACAACAAAGTTCCAAAGGAAACCAGTAGCTTCTTAATACAGGCACATGACTTTCCTAAGAAGTTAAACTTGATAGTTTGCACCTGAAGGACAGAAATTGTTAAGAGGCAATGTGCAAATTTCACACACCACCTCATGCACGCTTCAATGACATACTACATTTCTCTCTAAATGTAGAGACTCTTGTCTCTACGAAATGTATTTGACTCTTACTGCACCTTGACTTTTCCAGTATCAAATCTTCCACCCTATAATCTCTCTTTAAGCACCTCCTTCTAACCTCAATTTCCCTATGTTCTCATTATTTGGTAAAATTGCTTTACACTTAAAGAACTATATATTTATGTAATAAAACCAGAAGATAAATAAAACTCGAGTTAATTTTCTCTGCAGAGCTGTACAGAAGTGTGGAAGGTGCTCTTATTTAATCCCTCTCTGCCCTCCACACTCATGTAGATCTGCTTCCTGTTAAGTCTGGAGTGGAGGAAACTGTACCTTACTCTTACACTCCTATATGTCCTTGTGAGGCAATACTAGAACCCAAGGAAGAAAAAGCTGGCAAAGCGTCATATGCTAAGCAGCCAATTCCTTTTGAAATGAAGGAAGGTTCCCTTACTCTCTCCTAAACAGAAAAGAATATCCAAGCAATAAAATGTTTAAAAAGCCATTGAAGATACAACTAACTCCAGCATTGGGTTCCTCTGAGTGCTCATGAAGCGTGTGGGAAGAGAAAGGAATCAAGTAGCACCATTCAGAAACCGTCCTGGGTTACAACCTGATGAGGTCTCTCTCTGTCATTCAGGGAGAGTTTGCTTTTTCATGTTGGTACGGAGGCAGGAAGGATGCATAGCTTAGACTTTGGTGGTAGTCTCATAAATGGGAAAGATGCTTTTTATCTCCACAGTGGGGCCTTTGTCAGCTCTACTGGCCTCTTTCACCTGCCCTTCAAAGGCTGGTGTAATTTCCTCAAAAGTTCTGCCACGAGTTTCAGGGAGTAAAGACCAAGAAGATAACAAGGAAGCCAGTGAAGACAATACAAACGCAGGCAGACTCCTAAATACAATGCAGCTGAGGGGAAAGAGCTGCCCAACCAATAAGTTGGAGGTCCAGTTGGAACACCCTCCTCTGCCAATGCAGCTGGGTGGGGTCCCTGGCTGAAGAGTTTGCCACAATAAACCAGGGAATGGAGCTTGGGCCAATTTCAAAAAAAGGGCATGAAGACCAAGACAGCTGCAGTACAGACAAAGCCCATTCAGTTATACTCGTCCTTTAATAACAATGAAATGGTCATGAGGATGGAACAAAAAGCCATCCCTCCAAGACCAATCAGATGTAGAGTCTTCCTCCCAGCCCTTTCCATCAAAAGCAGAGAAAATACCATGAAGACAGTATTTGCCACACCCACACCAACAGCTCCTCAACAGCTCTGTCTTTGAAGATTCCTATTCAGTAACAGAACACAGCAGTGATTCCAGAGAGCTGCTGGGAGAGCTGGAGCATGGTGGAAATGACGATATGCTGTCAGTAGCTGGGCACACTGAAGAGCTCCAGCACAATAACTTGCTTTTCTTGGGCCATCCTTGCACTCTCACATTTCATTTCCCTGATGTTCTGTCTCAATCACATTCTGAGTGCCCCGTGATCACTAGAAGATCTCCTTGGCATCCTCCTCTTCTCTTCTGTTAATGACCAAGAATCTAGGACTTTCAGGGCAAAATGAAAGGGCTGTACTTTGTAGGACAGGAGAATGATGGTGAAGCCCAAGAGCAGGGGCCAAAGCTCTTCAGTTTCCAACATGACTTTCAGACCAAAAATGCGAGCCACCAGAATCGCGACAACAATGCCTAGCTGGTTGGGAATGCCAAAGCCCCCCCACCTGACACCATAGGGCACGTAGGAGATATTTCTCCAATGCACATGGGCACAAAACCTGTGCAGTATCTGCAGAAGAGGTCAACAATCTATTGGCCCAGGATCAGCATTTCAACAGACTCTGCTAATTTGGAGAAATCCATAAGGCAGCCACGAGCAACAGCCAAAAAGTTGACAATAAGCAGTGAATTGTGCCTGCCAAAGCTGTTGACAAAAAGTCCAGTGGAAAAGGAGCCAATTTTACCACTAACGGAGAAGATGGCCACAGAGACAAGGACCAGAGGGAAGTGAGTAACACCTGAGTGGGGGAGTCTTCTAACCTCTCTTCCAAAGAATACTTGAGAAAATCCTTTATGATTGTCTCAGGAGCACTGATGACTAGAAAGAGCCAGACCGGAAAGAGTCTATTTTATCAATGGAGATGGCAAAGATCAGAGGTGCTGTGAGCTTCTGTGTCCCCGTGGCCCTAATTTAATTCTTTTCCAATCTTCAATAAATATCTAGGCGTGAGATCCAAGAGACGCCTCTTCTAGATCACAAAATCTTCAAAATGTCCTTCTTGGCAACAAGTTTTTCTTTAGGTCTCCAGTAAGGCTCTACATCTCACCCTCACTCTCCTGATTCTACTTGTTCTTTAACTGAAGGGACAAACAACATGGAACAGTGTATAGCATGGCATTTTTTAAAATAAAGAAACACAACAAAGTAAGACTTTCTTAGTAGTAATGATTTTATGGTGCTAGGTTCTTACAAAGTTCTCAAATACTTAAACTAAGCATTCACCTAAGAGGTATTTATTTATAGAGAAAGAGCTGGAAGGGACTTTCATAGACGTGAAAGCTTATGCTTTAATATATGTCATATGTGCATGTTTTCACCTCCACTAATTCCAATCTTGCAATTTAGGTATTACTATAACTATATTACAGGTGACAAAACCAAAGATAACAGAAATGACTTAAAGGTTGTATCTCTAATATGAGGCACAATCCAGGTCTACTTTACCACTTTACGACACCATACTTTAGAGACTATCATAGAACTACAGAGGAACAGGCACTAATATTATCTTATATTTAGAAAGCATTTAATAAATTACAAAGTATTTCCAATATATTATCTTATTTAACTTTCACAACAACTGCAAGTTATGCAGGATGGGTATTATTGGAATCTCACTTTATAAATGAGGAAACTGAAGCTCAGAGAGCAATTAAGTTAGCCTAAGATCACCCTGATGGTATATGACAGAGCTGAGAGCCCAAGGTTTTTCTCAATATTATCTATAGTCCTCTGAGAAAGCACAGTCATGTTGGGAATGAGACTAGGTATAAGATATAAAAGTCCAGTACTCGCTTTGGGACAATCATAAAATAATAAAAAAGTAATGAAAATAATGGAAAAAATCTTCCAGAGGGAAATTTTTATATTTATGAAATACAAATGTTATTATTATCACTCTCCCATTCCAGGCCCATAAAGATACCAGTAATTATTAAAGTTATTTTCCAAATAATAGTTTATACAAAAGATTCACAAACTGTTTTATGTATAGTAAAGAGTTGTTACAAGTCACTTACAGGAAAGTAGGTTTCCACAATTTCAAAATTCAGAAATCCAATTATAATCCAAACCAAGAGGGTAGCGATGGAAATAATAACAATAAAAGGAACAAAGTAGCCACTGAGTTTGTCTGCAAACTGCTGGATAGGAGCCTAGAATAATAATAATAATAATAATAACAATAATAACAATAATAATACATGTATCAAAGTCTCCTTTTTTGATAATGAATAGAGAGTAATTTGGTATTACACACAAATATTTTAATAATCTCCATATTAATGCAACTGGAGTTAAAGGAAAATATAAACACTAGATCAAGATTTATTCTGAGCAGTCTTTTAAAAAGATACTTTCTGTTTCTCCCAGGGAATTAAGTTACCTTTGATGTTTGTGCCTCTTCCACAAGTTTAACGATTTGAGAAAGCGTTGTGTCAGCTCCAACATGGGTTGCACGGATAAGTAGCGATCCATTCTGGTTAATGGAACCAGCGATTACTGTGCTGCCAGATTTCTTAGCCACAGGCATTGCCTCCCCTGTAGAAAGAGTACAGTCAGATTTAGGGAGCTTAAATACATACACTCTTGAAACATGCTATTACGTATTAATCGTCAAAAATATGTAGAAAGGAGATTCTTAGTTCATGAAACAGAATCTGGATAAATGCCTAGGTGAAAGTTGCCCTTCCTTTTTTCTTATGTCATTTCTGGGCCAACCTTAAACTAGAAAAATCTATTAAGTCAGCTCTTACATACAGACACTTTTAAAGTTGCACCCTAGTCTTGGATCACTGGTCTTCAATATGTTCCCAAGGAGCATTTAGAAATGTGGGAGTTTTTGTTTATAATAACTACTGCTGGAGCATGGGGCACTGCTACTCTAATTTAGTGGGCCAGGGTCAGGGATACTAAATGTATTACAATGTGCAAGCAGTCCCCCCAGAAGAATTGTCCCATCTGAACTGGCAATAGCACTCTATTGAGAAACACAGAGTCCAAAATTATTTCCTCATAGTCCATAAGCTGAGCCTCTTCTGGGACTATCTTGAGGGTTCAGGCAGGAAAGGTATTCTTTTGGTTCTGTTCCAGATTGGCCTTAGTTATCTAAGATCTCTAAAACTACTCCAAGGCCTAATTTCTAAGAGCAGGCCCTGATGTGGAAAACCTGGAGTCATATTCCAGCTCAGACCAGACCAGTCTTTAGGGCAGGAAAACAAACAGGTATTTGCTCAGGAAAATCTGCCAAAGTCTCCTGGGCTCTACATCAGAACGAGACAACTGCCTTTGGTTACACATTCTAGTCATTAACAACCCTCAGTGAAAAAAAAAAGCTTTCAGTAGCATAACGAAAAACACAAAGTAAATCTACAGAAATTGATTTAATATAGTTTGAAAAAGAACTCTTATTTTCTTTACTCATCATTTACTCATTCCATAGTTTCTACAAAAAGCTCTCCACTTTTTATTCCTATTTTTTATTAACACTTTGGATGCACTTTACTTTCATGTCATGATTCTCTGAAAGAACATACCTGTGATAAGAGACTCATCTACCATAGAATGGCCTTCAATAACACGACCATCCACCGGAAATTTGCCTCCGGGAACCACTTTAATGATGTCTCCACGTTGCACGAGTTCCACATCCACTTGTTCTTCACTAGATAGGAGTTAAAATAAAAAGCACTGGGAAAATATGCTTTTCACTTTGATTTTCCATGCAAGCTTATTGGTTCATGTCAAGCCTGTCACTCCATCATTGCTACCAATGGCAACTAGAACTAACATTTAAGCTGGGAGCTACAATGTCAGTCCTGTTTACTGCTGGGGAACAGCTCAGTACCTGGCACCAAGGATATATTTGCTGAATAGTGAGTGAATGAATAAATGAAAGCTTTACAAAATAATGTGAGGGATTTTATTTAACTAAAAAATTTATAGGACACCTGGGTGGCTCAGTCGGTTAAGTGTCTGCCTTCGGCTCAGGTCATGATCCCAGGGTCCTGGAATTGAGTCTCACATTGGGCTCCTTGCTCAGTGGGGAACCTGCTTCTCCCTCTGCCTGCTGCTCCCCCTGCTTGTGCTCATTCTCTCTCTCTGACAAATAAATAAAATCTTAAAAACTATTTATTGTGTAAATTTGCCTACATAATTTTATGACTATACAAATGAAAAACACAAAAGAATGAAATTTTTAAAAAAAAGAATGAAATCTTATCAAGTCTTTAGCTCTAACTTCCAGTTTATAGGTAACAGGAGTTATAGAACAAGTTAGATGATGCCACAAAGAAGCAAAGAGTTAAATTCAGACTGTGTGACATTCTACAGGACAACTGATGGTTGGTTCTCTAACAAGTCACTAGTAAGGAGTGGGGCGTGGGGAGGAGGGAGGGCGAACAGGAGGGAAGAGCTGTTCTAGATTAAAAGAAACATGTCAGTCAAATGCTTTGACACATAGACCTTGTTTGATTTCCGTTTCAAACAAAGAAACAAAACTTTTGGAGAAGGGGCACGTGGATGGCTCAGTCGGTTAAGCATCTAACTCTTGGTTTTGCTCAGGTCATGATCTCAGGGTGAGATCAAGCCCTGGAACAGGTTCTGGGCTCTGTGCTCACCACAGGGTTGGCTTGAGATTCTTTCCCTCTCCTGTTCCCTCCCTGTCTGCTCTTCCCCATTTGCTCCTCCCCCAACTCGTGCACATGCACTCACTCTCCCTTTCTCACACACTCTTTCTCTCTCTCCCCCTCTCTAAAATAAATAAATAACTTTTTAGGGACAAAAGGAGAAATGAGAATACCGACTACATACATATTAGATGATATTAAGGTATTGTTAAATTTTGTTAAATGCAATATGGTATTATAGTTACATAGGAATATGTCCTATTTTTAGAGATACTACAGGAACATTTAGCAATAAACCAATATGACTGGAATTTAAAATACTACTGCAACAATATAAAGATAGAATGCATAGATAAGTTGGGCAAAATGTGAATAATTGTTAAATCTGGGAGCTAGATGATGTGGGTTCATTATACTCTTCTCTCTACTTCTCAGTGTATTTGATATTTTTTGTAAGAAGTTAAAAAGATAAGGGGAAAGAATGAAAATAAATACCTTAAGAGAATATTATCAGAGTCAAGAGTTACAATAGTTGCTTCTGTAGCTTGTAGTGAAATTAGCTTGGCAAGAGCCTCTGATGTTTTGCCCTATAAATTAAAACAAACATGTTAACAACGCTAAGGAAGAAAAAGCTCAGGTTTTACCTAAAATAAAGATATAAAACTTAATATTTGCCAAAAAGATAGCTTTAGGAATATTAATTAGTTCAAATTAGAAAATGTTTCACTTCAAAAATATGAAGTCTACAAAATATAAAATGTATTATTAGGTATAATTTATAAATAAGTAATATAAATTAACAGGAAAAACATCAGGAACTCAGGTACATGAGCAAAGGACATCATTAGGCAATTCATTTAAGAAGAAGTAAAATACCTGATGTGTAGAAAAATGTTTATTCCTGCTATTAATGGAAGAAATGCAAACAAAAGCAACTCTGTGATACCATTTAATGCCTACTAACTTAGCAAGAATTTATACAAGAGTTAATGCTGGTAAAGTTGTAGTAAAACTACTTCGCTAACATATTCTTACTGCCAAAAGAATGTTACAACTTGTTGCATGAGCCATGAAAAGATTTATGCCCTTTATTCACATACTTTGTAATTTATCCGAAGATATTAATTCAACAGAAATTCTATTAAACACGAATATGTTTAA
Source organism: Potos flavus (assembly GCA_028534135.1). Lineage (NCBI taxonomy): Eukaryota > Metazoa > Chordata > Mammalia > Carnivora > Procyonidae > Potos > Potos flavus. The sequence continues at coordinate 51,745,974 of CM052901.1, forward strand.
TGCAGGATTCTCTAAAATTTAAAATTGGAAACAGTCTAATTGAGAACAAAACCGAAATGGTTTAGTGAGTTATAGCACAATGATTTGACAGAATATTATTTAGAAAATACCAAATAATTATATCTGAACTGCAAAAATGGGGAAGAAATTTTCTAGTGTTAAGGATAAACTAGTGTGTATACTATGTTTGCCACTCTGTAAAATATAAAGGTATGTAGAACAAGATTAGAAAGTAATTTCCATTATAGCATGGGATTATAGGTGAATATTTTTTCCATCATTATTTTAAATCTTGTGGTCACATCAATTTTTCCATTAAAAATGTGATATAAAAAAGTACTTCACAAATGTCTCTCTCTTGAAATAAACATGGATATAGTGTACTATCTACAATATTAATTCCATAAATTTGGTAAACCTTCTACAGGAATATTTAACTTAAAACGTTACCAAAACGGAAGCACTTCTTTTGTTAACTATATAAATCAATGCATATTTCCAACAATTATTGGTCTAGATTTTAACAAATTGGTCCAAGATTTTAACAAATGTCACCCTTTCTTACTTTACCTTTGCTATATGTTCCAGCCACCGGCCCAGGGCAATAAACACAAATAGCATAGGAGGCGTATCAAAGAAAGTAATAGGGTTTACTTTGGCTCTTTCATACATTGCGACCAGAAGAATAACCAGAGAGTAGGCAAATGCAATGGTGGTCGCCAGCACAATCAGTACATCCATATTTGCAGTTTTATGCCTCAGTGCTTTGTAGGCCTGAATGTAGAAGTACCAGCCTCCAAAAAACTGTAATAGAGAAACAATAATTATTGCTTTTTTACAAAATGCGGAAATTCACATATATAGCTCAGTAACAAAGATACAGTCTCAATGTTAATTTCCTTTGGCTTTTATCTAAACCAGAAACACTATGGAAAGATTTTAAGCTGAAATAAACAATGTTTGTATTTTAGCAGGTCTGTGTGTGTTGAGAGTCAAACTGGTGCAGAAGTCCTTGGCAGCTGTCCTCTATGATCCAAGGGATATTCCATAATATAAAGAAAGTCGGATGATTCTTGGATTTTTCTTTTAGATGCTAGCAAAAACGAGAACTAAAAAAAAATTACATGTTTTTAATAACAGTTTTTTTTTAATATGTAAAACTCCGCTCCCTGCCTAAAATTCAACCTAAGTGGAGTATCACAAGCTACTGGAACTGCTGGCTGGCTGTTTCCATTGGTAAACATAACTGAAAAGCTTATTTTTCATTAGTATAGAGAAACATACTAAGATGTTCTTAAAATCATCATTGCCTTTTATAAGGATCAGAAAAAGAAATAGATTTACTAGATGGAAGTATTCCACAGTAAAAGTTTATTTGAAAAGAAGAGTTGAAAACATACAGAAAGTAATGGACTTCAGTACCAGGGAGAAATAATTAAAATGATAACATAATATTATAATTATCACCATCATTTTATTTTATATAATAAGTTACTAATTAAAATATATTTACAAATATACTTAATATAATAATGGTAATATAATTATTTTTAATATATTTAATATAGAATGTTAAATACAAATATAAATAAATAAAATATCTATTTTAACTTTAAACAAAGTGATATACACCAGCAGATATGAATGCTGAATTCATATCTAAATATGAATCGAACTCTTTTTCTCTGCTTTGTTGTTAAACAATATCCTTAGGAATTAAATGGAATTATATTATCTACTTTAATCACTCAGTTTAAGATTATTTTAATAAAGCATCTGCATAAAATGATCAAACTTCTGGCTAATATCTGTTTTGCAATTGAAAATACCCTTGCCTGTCACGGTTTGCTATTTTTCATTATTAACATATATACTTGCTAACATTTCACTTGCCTGAACAGGTACACACAATAGAAAGGATAGCAAATTCATAACGGACAGTCCTGGCAGGATCTGGCGCTCCAGGAACATAGAAGAATGAATGTTGATCATTTCTTCTTGACTCATGTTCTTATCATGGTGAAGAGTTGCAAGATGGTGATCCATAACCATCATATATATCATCAGCCCCATTACAGGAATACAGAAAAAGAGGCTCACGAGGAAGGACCGTCTCCACCTTACGTAGAAAAGAAAAATCATTTTAGTAAGTAGCTGGTGGTTAAAGATTCTATGCACTATAGGGAAATACAAATTGTGACCACTCCGCCCAATGTAAGGATGACATTGTAAAAACTGACATGTCAACAGGATGTTAAATTTGTAACAAAGGGGGCACCTGGGTGGCTCAGTCAGTTAAACGTCCAACTCTTGATTTTGGCTCAGGTCATGATCTCAGGGTCATGAGATCGAGCCCTACATGTCAGGCTCTGTGCTGAGTGTGGAGCCTGCTTAAGATTCTCTCTCCCTCTTCCTCTGCTTCTTCCTCACTCTTTCTCTCTCTTAAACGAAATTTGTAACAAAGACTCAAAATCTGTTTTTCATTGACACACCAAAAGCACTTACTGTCGTATTTCTCGTTTATGGTCTAGGTGGCTTGCTGATCGATCCTTCTTGACCAAAGAAGCTTCAAAACCTAAGCTCTAAGGAAATTCATGAGAAAACAATTAGTTCTCTGAATATAAAAATACTACATAGAGAAATTCTAAGACACAGTACTGTCATTAAGAACAATTCAACTCAATTACTGAGAGCAAGTCACTCTGGTGAATGAATTCAAAGATGAAGATATGCTCCCTTCTCTTAATTACTTTTGTTTATAATCTTTCATCAAAGAAACGAATAGATCTTTAGCTCTAGTTAATGTCTATCCTACTGTTCTCAAACTTATGATTTAACTCAAGTGCAGTTGTCCTCACTAAGATTCTTAACATATCGAAAAGCAAGCTAAAGCTTCTAATAAGTAATTTTAGAAAAAAGCAAAATCTGTTGCTTGGTCAGGCTGATGGTGTTTGAGAACCTAATAAAGACAGAATTCAGTAATAAAATCGCAAATCTTACATTTAGACAAGCATCATCCACTAGTATGGACATACACTAATTGCTTTTTTTTTAATTTTAGCTTTGACATCTATCTATCGATCCATCCCCTGAACAAGTATAGAAAACCGAATAATAGGCCACAAAAGTTAGCACCATACTAAATATATTATTCAAGTCTTTGCAGATGCTCTAGTCTTCTTCTAACAGAAAAAGAACATGAACACAACTTTTCCCCAATAAAGTGAAGTATTAAAGAAAACTACACATAAATAAGACTCAAATGCACATAGACAGTAACATACACTATATTTTCCACTGCTAGGGAAAATGCTGCCATCTTGTATTTGTTGGCAGTGTAGCACAGCACAGTGAAAAAAGCAAGCATGAGCTTTACAGTCAGAAAGAATAGGCTCAGGGCGCCTTGGTGGCTCAGTTGGTTAAGCATCTGCCTTCAGCTCAGATCATGACCCTAGAGTCCCAGGTCGAGCCCTGTGTCAGACTCCCAGGAAGTCTGCTTCTCCCTCTCCCTCCTCCTGCTTGCTTTCTCGCTCTCTCTCTTTCTCTCTCAAATAAATAAATAAATAAATAAATACATAAATAAAAATCTTTAAAAAAAAAGAAAGAAAGAATAGGCTTAAATCTCGGCTATGACACTTACTAGCTACGTGATTTTGGCTAAGTACCTTAATTTCTCTTAACCTGAGTTTTGTCACCTCCAAAATGAAGATGACAGCCCTGTTGTGAGAATTAAGAGTTGAGGCTTTGCAATCTTGGTAACTGGCTCACAGTAAATACTCAATAATGCTAGCTTCACAGAGATGTTAATGGTATTATTATCTATACTAATAGGATCTTATCTGAATATTAATATGCTCCAATCATTGTAACACCAAGGCTATACCGCATTAAAAGTTTTAAAGCATTTTCATATGTACTACCACTTGATTTATTGAAGAACATGAGATAAGTTTGTGACAAATAAAAGGGTTTGGTTTTTTTAATTTCATACTTAAAAATACATCATTTGTCAGCAGAAACAGACCTATAAATACAGAGAACAATCTGTTGATTGCCAGAGGGGAGGTAGATGGGAGATGGGTAAAATGGGTGAAGGGGAGCAGGAGATACAGGCTGCTGGTTACGGAATGACTAAGTCATGGGGAAAAAAAGTACAGCACAGTAAATACAGACAATGGTATTATAATAGTGTTGTATTGTAAAAGATGGTAGGTACACTTGTGGTGAGCAGAGCATAACTACTGAGTTGTTGAATCACTATGTTGTATACCTGAAACTAATATAACATCGTTGTGTCAACTATACACAAATTTTCAAAAATTACACTGTTTGCTTTGATCTAGGTACAATAAAGAAACTAGCATGATGCTTGCTTTCTTAATGATTAATTACTCTTACAACAAATTGTACTTTACTACCGTTTTCTAAATATTTTTAAAGGATTTGTGGTTCTACCTTCAATCTGCAGATTAATAGTGCCAATATGCAAAGGCCTAACTCTTCCTGACAAATACTAAGGAAAAAAAGGTTGTAAACACATTTATGTTAAATTTGAGACATGTTAATTGAGAGTAATCAAAGGGACCACATCTTTTTCATTGTCTCTTATACAAACTAGAAGTGATTCAACAGAGTGCTGACTGAATAGGTAAGAACACAGAAATGCAAAATCTTACCACTTACTTCAACCGTATGGATAATATCCCTGGGACCAATAATTTCTGGGTCATATTTAATATGTGCTTTGTTGGTTGCCAGGGCCACAGAGCAGTAGAAGATCCCTCTGTGTTTTGTGAGGATAGACTCTATTTTATGTACACAGGAGGCACATGTCATTCCTCTCACCTGTTAAAGACAAAGGTTTTGTTATTCAAAAACCTACTATTTCCTCCATTAAACATGAACTGTAACATGGGATGAATACAAAAGATATTATCTGTACTAATATCCTTCAGATATGTTCATTAGAATGTTATTTTTATATAAAATTACACTGAACAAAGATATGGTCCCAGCTGCAACAGGTTGAATAGAAGAGGATCTCACTAAGTCAGTCTCCCTGTTGCTCAGTCTTCCTGTTGCTCAGTGATAGAGGATCTATTATTTCTTGTATTCGATGTCTTATTTCCCTCTAGATTTTTTAGTCTTCAGTATTACTTTTACCAAAGTTTAACGGATGACAACAATGTTATACGTTTGTCTAAAAATGCATTTTCCCTTATGTCTTGGGTGAGGTTATAGTTCAGCCTGGTATTAAATTCTAAAATGGAATAGCAGAACTTCTGGAATGACTGTGTGTAGAACTCAGCAAATCCCTTCCCCCAAAAGCAATGATAAAATTGAACAAAAGTTCAAAAAACATCCCTTTAAAGACTCTGGGAAGTGACTAAGAGTGTATAACAAATTACAAAGCTTTCATTAGAAAATATCTACTGAAAGAATATCAGTAATGGTGTGGTAAAGGCCTTTGAAAATTATCTCCTCCATAAAAACAATGAGAAAACTGGCAAAAACTGTCAAAACCAACTTTTTTTGAAAATTGGAAATTAAATAAAAGCTTTTGGAAATCCAGGAAGCATTTTTTCCAGAAAATCAGTTGGTGGTGTCTTGGTGGCCCAGTCTGTTAAGTGGCTGAATCTTGATTTCGGCTCAGGCCATGATCTTGGGATCCTGGGATCGAGCCTCATGTCAGGATTCGCCTCAGCAGGCAGTCTACTTGAGGATTCTCTCTCTGTCTCTCCCTCTGCGTCTCCCCCCACTTGCACTCTCTAAAATAAATAAATCTTAAAAATAAAAAGAATTAAAGGAAAATATGAGAACACTATCTCACCAAATAAATAATATCAATAAGGAGAGAGATTATTAAAAAGGCCCAATGGACAGTCTGGAATTGAAAAGTACTATAACTGAAATGAAAGCAGTACTTAGAGGGAAATGTGTAGCTGTAAAGGTCAATATTAAAAAAATAAGAAAGATCTCAAATAAATAACATAATCTTCCCTGTTAAGGTACTAGAAAAGAAGAGTAAACTAAATGTAAAGCAGGTAAAAGGAAAGAAATTAAAGATTAGAGTGGAAATTAATAAAAGAGAGGATGGAGAAAATCAAAACCAAAAATTGTTTTTCTGAAAAAACTGACAGAATTGACAAACTTTTGGCTAGACTGACCAAGGGAAAAAAGAAAGAAGACTCAAATGCTTACTATCAAGAATGAGGAGTGACTGCTAACAGGCAAGATGTTTCTTTTTTTGGGTTAATGAAAATCTCTTAAGATTAGATATGATGATTTTTTTCCTGCTTTGTCAAAGATTATTTGACCATAGAGTTGCGGGTCCATATCTGGGGTCTCTACTCTGTTCCACTGGTCTATGTGTCTGTTTTTGTGCCAGTACCAAGCTGTCTTGGTGATCACAGCTTTGCAGTAAAGCTGAAATCAGGCAACTGATGCCTGATTTCAAAGCTGTGATGCCCGATTTGTGTGATGTTACTACATCAACTGATGCCTGATTTCAAAGCTGTGATGCCCCCAGCTTCATTTTTCATTTTCAACATTTCCTTAGCAATTTGGGGTCTCATCTGGTTCCTTACGAATTTTAAGATTGTTTGTTCTAGCACTTTGAAAAATGCCAGTGGAATTTTGATCGGGATGGCATTGAAAGTATAGATTGCTCTGGGCAGTACAGACATTTTAATAATGTTATGAAGACAATAGCTAGGCTGGATAAAACCATTAATGGCAACATAGATTCTCTAAGGGCAGAAATGAGAGCTAATCAGGCCAAACTTAAAAATGCTACGAATGAGATGCAATCTAAGCTAAATACTCTAACAGCTAGGGTAAACGAGGCAGAAGAATGAATTAGTGATCTACAAGACAAACTAATAGAAAGGAAGGAACAGAAGGAGGCCTAGAACAAACACCTTAAAATCCAGGAAAATTAGGGAAATAAACGATGCCATGAAACGTTCCAATGTCAGAACTATTGGGATCCCTGAGGGGGTGGAGAGAGAGAGAAGATTAGAAGATATATTTGAGCAAATCGTAGCTGAGAACTTCCCTAATCTGGGAAAGGACACAAGCATCCCTAACCAAGAGGCAGAGAGGACCCCTCCCAAGATCACCAAGAACAGACAGACGCCATGACATATAATAGTACAATTTGAAAATCTTAGATCCAAGGAAACAATCTTGAAAGCAGCAAAGGGGAAGAAATTTCTTAACTACAGAGGGAGGAACATCAGAATAATGTCGGACTTGTCCACAGAGACCTGGCAAGCCAGAAAGGGCTGGCAATACATATTCAGGGTACTAAAGGAGAAGAACACGTAGCCAAGAATACTTTATCCAGCAAGGCTGTCATTTAGAATGGATGGAGAGACAGCTTCCAGGACCAGCAGAAACTTAAAGAGTATGTGACCACTAAGCCAGCCCTGCAAGAAATATTAAGGGGGGTTCTATAAAAGGAGAAAGACCCCAAGAGTGACATAGAACAGAAATTTACAGAGAGAGTCTATAGAAACAAGGACTTCACAGGCAACATGATGACAATAAAATCTTATCTGTCAATAATCACTTTCAACGTGAATGGCCTAAATGCTCCCATGAAACAGCACAGGGTTGCAGACTGGATAAAAAGACAGGAGCCATTCATATGCTGTCTACAAGAGACTCATTTTGAACCTAAAGATACATCCAGACTGTAAGTGGAGGGATGGAGAACCATCTTTCATGCCAACAAACCTCAAAAAAAAAGCTGGGGTAGCAATTCTCATCAGACAAATTAGATTTTAAGCTAAAGACTGTAGTTAGAGATACAGAAGGGCACTACATCATTCTTCAAGGGTCTATCTAACAAGAGGCTGTAACAACTGTAAATATCTATGCCCCCAATATGGGAGCAGCCAACTACATAAGCCAACTGTTAAACAAAATAGACATATTGATAATAATATGTAAACAGTAGGAGATCTCAACACTCCACTCTCAGCAACAGACAGATCATCTAAGCAGAAAATCAACAAAGAAACAAGAGCTTTGAATGACACACTGGACCAGATGGACCTCATAGATATATACAGAACATTCCACCCTAAAACAATAGAATATTCATTCTTCTTGAGCGCACATAGAACTTTCTCCAGAATAGACCACATACTGGGTCACAAATCAGGTCTCAACCGATACCAAAAGATTGAGATTATTCCCTGCATATTCTCAGACCACGATGCTTTGAAACTGGAACTCAATCACAAGAAAAAAATTGGAAGAAATTCAAACACTTGGAAGCTAAAGGCCATCCTGCTTAAGAATGTTTGGGTCAACCAGGAAATCAAAGAAGAACTTAAACAATTCATGGAAAGCAATGAGAACGAAAACACATTAGTCCAAAACCTATGGGATACTGCAAAGGTGGTCCTAAGGGGAAAAAGAGCTATCCAAGCCTCACTCAAAAAAACAAAACAAAACAAACAAACAGAAAGAAAAAAAAAAACAGAAAAATCCCAAATTCACCAACTAACTTTACACCTTAAAGAACTGGAGAAAAAACAACAAATGAAGCCTAAGCCACGCATGAGAAGAGAAATAAGATTAGAGCAGAGATCAATGAAATAGATACCAGAAATACAGTAGAGCAGATCAATGAAACTAGAAGCTGGTTCTTTGAAAGAATTAATAAGATCGATAAACCACTGGCCAGACTTATGCAAAAGAAAAGAGAAAGAACCCAAACTAACAAAATTATGAATGAAAGGGGAGAGATCACGACTAATCCAAAGGAAATAGAAACAATTATCAGAAATTATTATCAACAACTCTATGCCAATAAATTAAGCAACCTGGAAGAAATGGATGCCTTCCTGAAAACCTATAAACTACTAAGACTGAAACAGGAAGAAACTGACAACCTGAATAGACCAATAACCAGTAAGGAGATTGAAGCAGTGATCAAAAACCTCCCAAAAAACAAAAGTCCAGGACCTGATGGATTCCCTGGGGAATTCTACCAAACATTCAAAGAAGAAATAATATTTATTCTCCTGAAGCTGTTTCAAAAAACAGAAACATAAAGAAAACTTTCAGAGTCATTCTAGGAGGCCAGCATTACCTTGATTCTCAAAACCAGGCAATGACCCCATCAAAAAGGAGAATTACAGACCAATATCCCTGATGAATATGGATGCCAAAATTCTCAACAAGATCCTAGCTAATAGGATCCAATAGTACATTAAAAGGTTACCCATCACGACCAGATGGGATTTATCCCTGGGATGCAAGGGTGGTTCAACATTTGCAAATCAATCAATGTGATAGAATACATTAATAAGAGGAGAGAGAAGAACCATATGGTCCTCTCAATTGATGCAGAAAAAGCATTTGACAAAATACAGCATCCTTTCCTGATTAAAACTCTTCAGAGTGTAGGGATAAAGGGAACATTCCTCAATTTCATAAAAAAAATCTATGAAAAGCCCACAGTGACTATCATTCTCAACGGGGAAAAGCTGAGTGCCTTTCTCTTAAGAAGAGGAACACGACAAGCATGCCCACTCTCACCACTATATTGTTCACCACAGTACTAGAAGTCCTAGCAAAACCAATCAGACAACAAAAAGAAATAGAAGGCATTCAAACTGGCAAAGAAGAAGTCAAACTCTCTCTCTACAGATGACATGATACTTTATGTGGAAAACCCAAAAGACTCCACCTCTAAATTACTAGAACTCATACAGCAATTCAGTAATGTGGCAGGATACAAAATCAATGCACAGAAATCAGTTCCTTTCCTATACACTAACAATATAACTGTAGAAATAGAAATTAGGGAATTGATTCCATTTACAATAGCACCAAAACCCACAAGATACCTTTGGAATAAACCTAACCAAAGAGGTGAAGGATCTATACTCTAGAAACCACAGAACACTTATGAAAGAAATTGAAGAAGACACAAAAAGATGGAAAAACATTCCATGATCATGGATCGGAAGAATAAACATTGTTAAAATGTCTATGATGCCCAGAGCAATCTATACTTTCAACACCATCCTGAAGAAAATACCAATGGTATTTTTCAAAGTGCTGGAACAAACAATCCTAAAAGTTTGTATGGAACCAGAAAAGACCCCAAATCACCAAGGAAATGTTGAAAAAGAAAAACAAAGCTGGGGGCATCATGTTGCTTGATTTCAAGCTATATTACAAAGCCGTGATCACCAAGACAGCATGGTACTGGCACAAAAACAGACATATAGACCAATGGAGCAGAATAGAGACCCCAGATATGGACCCTCAACTCTACAGTCAACTAATTTTTGACAAAGTAGGGGAAAATATCCAGCGGAAAAAAGAGAGTCTCTTCAATAAATGGTGCTGGGAAAATTGGACAGCTATATACAGAAGAATGAAACTTGACCATTTGCTTACACCATATACAAAGATAAACTCTAAATGGCTGAAAGGCCTCAATGTGAGACAGGAATCCATCAAATTCCTAGAGAAGAACATAAGCAGTAACCTCTTTGACATCGGCCACAGCAACTTCTTTCAAGACACGTCTCCAAAGGCAAGGGAAACAAAAGCGAAAATGAACTTTTGGGACTTCATCAAGATAAAAAGCTTCTGTATACCCACTGAGCAGGGAGCCTGACTCTGGCCAAGCCAAAGGCAGATGCTCAACCAACTGAGCCACCCACGTGCCCAATAAAAAATGTTAATACAGTTCATTGCATTTTTAAAAGAACAGTTTCTAAGTAGACTATTAAAGTCAGCAAGTATCTGTTGAAAATTCTCCTCTTTGGCGCAAATGTAAAAACATCAAATTTCAAATTAAAATTTGGTGATTCTCAATAAAAAAAAAAAAGCTTCTGTACAGCAAAGGAAACCGTCAACAAAACAAAGAGGCAACCCACAGAGTGGGAGAAGATATTTGCAAATGACACTACAGATAAAGGGCTGATATCCATGATCCATAAAGAACTTCTCAAACACCCAAAAATCACATAATCCAGTCAAAAAATGGGCAGAAGACATGAACAGACACTTCTCCAAAGACATACAAATGGCTAACAGACACATGAAAAAAATGTTCATCGTCATTTCATACATATGCAACTATGTCTGTTGGATAACTTCCTGTGAGTGGAACTTTTAAAGCGAAGGGTATGTGCAATTTTACTATTGACAGACATTGCCAAATTCCCCTGCTGAGAGCCTGAATCAATTGGCTCTTGACCAGCAATATATAAGAGATCACAAACACGGTGTTAACAAAATTATGTAGTATCTTTACCAATCTAATAGGTGAAAAATGGCATTTCAATGCAGTTTTAATTTGCTTTATTCTTATTACAAATGAGGGTGAACGTCTTTTAATATGTTTAAAGTGGTAACATTCTGGATTTTCTGTGAATTGTCAGTTCATATCCTCTACTATCTCCTCAGTTGTTGGTTCTTTTCTTATTGATTTATAATACCTCTTCATATATTAAGAAAATTAACCTTTATGTATGATAAGAAATGAATTCAATTTACTTGTCTTTTGACTTTGTTAATGGTGTTTTCCTTCCAAAACGAAATTTTTATGTACACGAATTCATCAATCTTTTCTTTTATAGGTTTTGTATGATAGTTAGAAAGGCCATTGTCACTCTAATACTATTTTTTAAGTGATAGGTTAGATGTTATTATTGGGAAAAACTGGGTAGACGTTTCATAGAAATTCTCTACTAGTTTTGTCACTTTGTGAGTCTAAAATTATTTATACAATGGATTAATGGACTTATGTATAGTAAAACAAATACACTAAAATGTTAATGCGGAATCCAGGTGGTGGGTATAAGGGTTTCCACTGTACAATTCTTTTGACTTCCCTGATGTCTCAAGTTTTTATAATAAAATAGTGGCGAAAAGAGTTCTAAATATTTCTCCTAGTAATTTCATGTTTTTTACATTTAAATTTTTGATTGAGCTGGAACTAATTTTGGTACAGTATTAAGTTTTTTGTTTTAACTGTTTAAGTTATATAAATAAAACTCAATTTGCTAGATTGGAGAAAATGACCATTTTAAACCAATATGTCTTACATCAGGTTTTATGGCTTCATCTATAAAATTTAAGTCTTCGATGCATCTGAAATTTATTTTCTATGGTACTAGGTAGGAATCATACTATATTTTAAAAGTTGATTTTCGTTTATTTATTCAAACCTAAATCTTTTTTGGTTCTTAATAGAGAGATGATTATCTTTTACATTCCATGCTTAAAAGCCACCATTAAGTCATATCTTATCCTTCTATTTTCCAGTTTCCTTAATTTCCCTTTTATGTCTTATTTCCCCAACGCTTAAATGTCTTTGGAATTATTTTCTGAATCCTCCCTAAGTTCTTCCTGGAAATTCTATTAATCACACAAAAATGATTACTTACAACAAGTTCCAGAACACCATCTCCTTCATCAGCATTTTCTATCATAGTGGCTCCAAATCCAAGCTCTCGGATGAACTCAGCTATCATTGGGGGTTGTATAACAGCAGGATTATACCTTACTTCTGCCTTGCCAGCCATCAGAGCCACAAGTACAGAATATATTCCTAAAAGGATTGATAAGAAAAGCAATTGAGATAATACCCTTATAAAAAGAGTAATGTTATTAGTATTTTTTCATTTGTAAAAGGATTAAAGTGAGCCTAGAGAAATTTATTAGTTAATTTTTATACAGCCTTGAACCCAAACCAAACAAAACTATTTGAAAGGAGGCCTTAGTTTCTTAAACTTTTTATTATGGAAGTTTTCGATTATATATATCCAAAAGAGAGAACAACATAATAAACTTGATACAACCATTGCCCAGTTTCAACAATTATCAATAATACTCGGGCTGGGGGTGCCTGGGTGGCTCAGTAGGTTAGGTGGCCGACTCTTGATTTGGCTCAGCTCATGATCTTGGGGGTCCTGGGATCGAGCCCCACATTGGACTCTGTGCTCAGCAAGGAGTCTGCTTAAGGATTCTCTCTCTCTCCCTCTCCCTTTGCCCCCGAGTAAAATTTGATAACATTTCATATGTAAATATTTAAATACATATCACTAAAAGATAGACTCTTCTGTTAAAAAAGTACACATAATATCATTATCGCACCTAAAATAATTCAATTATCAAATTTTACTGTCTGGCACACACTAATATTAAGTGCTCTTATTCATAGGGGGAAAAGTGCCATACAACTTGTTAACAAAACAAAGGAGTTCATTTTATCACAGTCATCCTATTCTCTAGCACAAGTCTTTTATTAACAACTATCCTACTTCTTTAGGCCAGCTATTGCTGACATTGCCAGGAAGAAAATTAATTCTGCGTAGCATAAGTGTCAGCTCCTTCTGGTAATCTATTGCACTTGGTGGCTACCTGACAGGGAATGGGGATCAACAGTCCATAGGTCAACTGTGCGGTCAGATAAAAAGAAAAGAAAATAATATTAACTTAATAATAGTTTTTAATAAGAAAACAAAGTACCTATATAATCTAAGTTTTCTATATAAAATGCTTACATTCTGGGCTTTGTGGATACCAAATAATTCAGAGGACCAGTTCATAGGAAAGCATCAGTAATAAGAGTAGGGTACAGAGAAAGTAGAAAAAATCTTTTTGCTTCATTTGGATGTAATCTATAGCCAAACAGAAATAGAAGGGAAAATTTGACTCTCAAAAATAGGTTTCATACTTACATAAATTATGGCTAACTTTTTAAACTTTTACTTCAAACTATAATTAAAACTCTATTCATTTTTAGAAATATAATGCAAACTAAACTAAGAAACAACCAGTGTTACATAGTTTTTTAAAAAGTGAATATAGTAACCCCAGCTAGGCCAATGGTATTTCTAATTGGGTAAAGAGGTGGTAAATGGGATAGTAGGAAGCAACGGGAAGCACAATGGATTTTTTAAAAAACGATTCATGATTGGCATAGGCATTGCTTATCTCACGAAAAAGGCTATTTCTGAATTGCCAAAAAATTGTTGGTTCTAAAATTAAACAGGAACCTTACAAACTTCTTTTGCTTTCATTTATTTGTAACCTCCCTCCTTTCCCCTTTTAATCATTCAAAGTGTAATATAAGCTTCAGCTTCAACTGCATTCTAATTAGATATAATGGAGACTGAAATGACATGCAAAAACGACACAATGCAGATAAGGAAATAACTGAAGATGGCTCTGTATATAACACTTTGTTATAATTTTCTGGCCTTTCTTACCTTTCTGGTAAGGTGTGTGTGTGTGTGTGTGTGTGTGTGTGTGTGTGTGTGTGTGTTATATACAAGGCCTTTATATATAAGGCCTTTATACATAAGGCCTTTATATATAAGGCCTATATATAAGGCCTATGGACCCCAAGCCTATATTATTATTATATACTTTGAGTTATTGCCCCACAACAGAGGGGATAAGCTGTTACTAATCTTACCTATTTGGCCCTTGTAACCAAGGGCGTGTATTATTTAAGACACTGGGGCTAGTACCAAACCTATGATTTCAGTCTCGTTAAACATAACTGCATAACTCTATGGTTAACAAATCTATTATACCACAGAGTGAAGTCTATTAATATGAATGCAAACTTAAAAGGTAAAACATTTGAGTATAACTGAATAAAAAAAAGTATGCTGTAAATTTTCTAACATTTTGTAACCTAGAGTTAAAATTTATACACGATACTGAGTAACTTTTTAACATTTTAACTATAAGCAAAGATCAGTGATCAAACTGTTGGAAGGGAATACTATAATTCTAAACAAACTTGGTTTTGGTCTGGTTCTTGCTCCAGGTACAGTAATATTGAAACTTATGGACTGTGGTTATTAGTTTTAAGCATAGCTTTATCAGAAAATTTGTATGTTTCTTAAAATCCATTGCAACCAAGGTCCATAGAGAATAGTAACCTTATATATTTCCTTCTGTTATTTTCCTGCAAATTTCAATGATATTAAATTCATTGATCGTGAGGTAAACAAGATAGGAACTTGGGAACAAAACACAAAAAACTGGCTGTCAGAAAGTCAAGGTTGTCCTGCATATCACTCATATGCAGGACTTCATAAGGCCTTGGCAAGAACCACAAAAATGGTTATAAAACAACTAAGAGGTCAAAAAGGGGAGAGTCCTCAATCAATACACAAAATAACAGGCTCCAAGTGTGTCTCACCTTCTTCTCGTCTTAAATTCCGTTCAATGTTTGCTACACACGAAGCACAAGTCATACCAGTGATCTGTATGTAACACTTAGATGAAGTCTTTGCCTCCATGTCGTGAACTGGTGTCATCGTTTTAGTATAAAATTCATTAGTTGAGGTCAAAAGCGGCATTTCCGATGAGGTCTGAGCTATTATTACGAATGGCTCATTTGTATCTGGTGGACAGGGAAAGATTCTTTTCATTTAAGGTATTCTTCAGCTGCATCCTGGTCATTCATCACAATCCACACCTCCAGGCACTGTCAATCCATTCCTTTAAAACCAGCATGGACCTAGAGCTCCCAACACTGCTTTTTACACTTTCCAGAAAGTGACTTCAAATTTCAATACTGCCCGCCCCAGTTCTCTGGAAAACCTGAACTAACTGAATAAACAAAATTTTGGTTATACCAAGTTCTTCTAGCTATTTAGTCTATTGCAAACCCCAGCTAGAGAGAGTAGTTTGTTGATGGATAGCTCTTATTTTTATAATGAATTTTTAACATCATGTTAATGACTTGCATACTGGCATTAAACCAATTCATGATATAGTAAGGAGAGCAAAAATGAATTTATAAAACAGCATTGCAGTATATCACTTGAAAATTTTTTGTGTAGTGGCGCCTGGGTGGCTCAGTTGGTTGAGCATCTGCCTTCGGCTCAGGTCATGATCTCAAGGTCCTGGGATTGAGTCCAGTGTGAGCTCACTGCTCAGTGGGGAGTCCGTTTCTTCCTTCCCTCTGCCCCTCCCTCCCACTTGTGCTCTCTCTCTCTCTCTGTCTCTCTCTCTCACTCTCTCATGCGTGCTCTCTCTCAAATAAAATCTAAATATATATGTATACAAATTTAAAAAATTGTGTATATGTATATATGAGACCATGTACAAGGAAGTCAAAATATTAATGGTTGCTATTTCTGAGGAATGGGGTTAAGGCAGGAATAGAATGACAGACAGATGAACACATTTTCTCTATAGACACTTCTGTATTCTTTGAATTTTAAAAACAATATATAGTATTTTTTTTACATTAAAATGTCTTTGTGGACAATTGAAGAAAAGGCAAGGAGTAAGTCAGCAATAATCTTTGTTATGTGCAAAGGAATATTTGGGGGGGGTGCCTGGGTGGCTCAGTAGGCTAAGGATCTGACTCCTGATTTTGGCTCAGGTCATGATTTCAGGGTCATGAGACTGAGCCCCATATTGGCTCTGTGCTGGGTGTGGAACCTGCTTAAGATTCTCTTTCCGGGGCGCCTGAGTGGCTCAGTTGGTTAAGTGGCTGCCCTCGGCTCAAGTCTTGATCCCAGGGTCCTGGGATTGAGCCCCGTATCAGGCTCCCTGCTCAGCGGAGAGCCTGCTTCTCCCTCTCCCTCTGCCTGCCACTCTGCCTACTTGTGCTCTTTCTATATATCTCTGTCAAATAAATAAATAAAATCTTAAAAAAAAAAGATTCTCTTTCCGCCTCTCCCTCTGCCCCTCCCCACCACCGCGTGCATATGGGCACACGCTCTAAAAATAAAAATAAAATAAAAATAAAAATAGAGCTACCTTACGACCCAGGAATTGCACTACTCGGTATTTACCTCAAAGATACAGATGTGGTGAAAAGAAGGGACACATGCACCCCAATGTTTATAGCAGCAATGTCCACAATAGCCAAACTATGGAAAGAGTCCAGATGTCCACTGACAGATGAATGGATAAAGAAGATGTGGTCCATATATACAACGGAATATTACTCAGCTATCAGAAAGGATGAATACCTACCATTTTCATCGACATAGATGGAACTGGAGGGGATTATGCTAAGTGAAGTAAATTGAGCAGAGAAAGGCAATTATCATGTGGTTTCACTCCTATGTGGAACATAAGCAATAGCATGGAGGACCATAGGGGAAGGGAGGGAAAACTGAATGGGAAGAAATCAGAGAGGGAGACAAACCATGAGAGACTCTGGACTCAGGGAAACAAACTGAGGGTTTCAGAGGGGAGGGGTTGGGGGAGGGGGTAACAGGGTGATGGAGGGCACTTGTGATGAGCACTGGGTGTTATACATAACTAATGAATCATTGAACACTACATCAAAAACTAATGATGTACTACACAGTGGCTAACCGAACATAATATAAATAAATAAAAAATAAATAAATAAATAAATAAATAAATAAAGTCATCTAGATTGTTTCCAATTTTTGGTAATTATGAATAAAGCTGCTAGAAGCATTTGTGTACAGGCAAAAAGATTAAAATAAAATAAAAGGAATATTTGGAAATCTCTCCAGAAAATGTTATGCACTGTGGATCAATGGGAAATTCCTATCATCCAGAAGTTCCCCTTCAGTCTCAGAAAATCTGCCATTCTGTTTTAGTTTATCCACTGCAGTATTAATCACCTCCAAGAAGGGAGAAGTTATCCTCTCTAGCACATCCATGCACTTGCAAAGCTAAAGATTTTATACTCTCTTACAGAGATAAGGAGGAAAAGAGGTGATGTGGCAATTTTCAAGCACCTAACTTGTTCTTTCTTCCCCTTGGGCAAAAAAACTGGTTCAGGTCTATTTGGCTAACCCAAAGAGGAATCCCTGCATCAGAGCTGGTTTTCAGGATGTTAAAGAGGGCATCTTTTGCAGAAACTTTAATACAAGCCTGACCATTTAACTCATAAATAATCATCTAGACTTCCCAAATCAGCATAATAACTCTTAAATTTTAATGCACATATGACAACCTGGGGGATTTTGTTAAGATGCAGATTATGGTTCAGGACATTTAGGATGAGGCCTGAGATTCTGCATTTCCACCACTCTTCCAGGTGATGGCACTACAGCCAGTCTGGGTTACAGCAAAAGACATTTTGCTCACAATTGACTAGATACTCTCAATTACAAAATTAGTCGGTCTCTGATCTTAAGAAAATCAATTTAGAAAACTATACTTTTTCATTCAGATTGTGAGAGCATTATTTAGAAAACAGATGGTAAAATTTACCAAATACTACTGTGATCTTAAGGAACTCAAAAAAAAAAAAAAAAGGAACTCAAAAAGGAAGCTCATTTGCCCAAAGGAAATAGCTGTGGCTTTGAAAAAATACATTATTTAAATCCATCCAGGAGCTTACTTCATTCTCTCACAATTACTATCAAGATTTCATTTTGATAAAGTAGGAAAAAAAAAAGATTTCATTTTGAAATTAGACACTGAAAAAAAAAGTTTATACTGCTAATTACTTTAGGTCCAGTATTCAGTTATTTCAGGTACCAGAGATAACCCATAATACAATCTGCAATTTTCACACTCTGGAAGTACAGTACTAAAATTTTTTAAAATAAGTCATAGAGGTAGTCCCTTTTAGCTACCTTGGCATGACCTCTCAACAAAGATCCATAAAATTGTGCCCTTTACCCCAATGAGTGGGGCAACCAGAAGAGCAAAAGCTTCCATCTTCCACAGATGCAGGGCAGGTGTTAAAAAGGCACACTGAATTAAACGACTACTTTTCTTCAATTAGATTTTCTATAGGCTGCAGCAAGACTACCTATGCTTAAGTGAATTCAAAAGGAAGGAAGGCTGACTTTTCTGCACTTGAGACAACAATCAGAAAAGATTCCAAAAATTTCAAGAAAGGGTTTCCGATCTCATCATCAAAATTGGTAGGTTCATGTGTGAAGTAATATGAAGAAGAAATACATAACCAGAAAATGGATAAAAAATAATTAAAAACATCATTCCTACAACGTACTCTCAAATGATTCAGAAAAAGTGTGTGTGCATCTGTGTGTGTGCCTGTCAACAGAGAGAATGATAAAACAAATGTGGTAAAATATTAAAAATGAGGGAATCTGAGAGAGAAATTGGTAAACAGAAATTCTTTGTATTACTCTTGCAGCTTCTAAGTTTGAAATTAAAAATAAAAAAGTTACAAAAAAGGAAAAGAATTTGAGTATTTTTTTCTTTAGTTGGTTACTGAAGACTTAACTTCATATATTATATATCTTTTTAAGAAAATGATGAGATTGATGGTCACAATAAAAAGCACCTCCCATGCAAGGATGGTTCAGTATTTGTACAATCAACATGACACATCACATCAAAAAAAAAAAAAAAAAAAGGAAAAAAACATATGATCATTTCAATAGGTGCAGAAAAAGCATGACAAATTACAACATCCATTCATTATAAAAACCCTCAAAAAAGTTGGTCTAGAGGGAATATACCTCAACATAATAAATGCTTTACACAAAAAACCCACAGCCAACATCATACTCTATGGCGAAAAACAGTTTTTCCCCTAAGATCAGGAACAAGACAAGGATATCTGTTCTCACCACTTTTATTCAACACAGTACTGGAAGGCCTAGCCACAGCAATCAGACAACAAAAAGAAATAAAAGGCATCCAAATAGCAAGGAAGAAATAAAACTTTCACTGTTTGCAGCTGACAGGATACTATACAGAAAACCCAAGTCCACCAAAAAACTACTAGAACTGATATATGAATTCAGTAAGGTTGCAGGATACAAAATCAAGGTACAGAAATCTGTTGCATTTCTACACACCAATAACGAAGCAGCAGAAAAAGAAAAAGCAATTCCATTTACAATTGCATCAAAAATAATAAAATACCTAGGAATAAACTTAACCAAATAGGTAAAAGACCTGTACTCTGAAAACTATAAAACACTGATGAAAGAAACTGAAGACAACACAAAGAAATGGAAAGACATTGCATGCTCATGGATTGGAAGAATATATCATATTAAAGTGTCTACACTACACATTTAACCTAAGTAATCTACACATTTAATGCAATCCCTACCAAAATACCAATAGCATTTTTCACAGAACTAGAACAAACAATCCTAAAATTTGTATAGAACCACAAAAAAATCCTGAATAGCCAAAACAATCTTGAAAAAGAAAAACTGGAGGTATCACAATACCAGACATCAAGTTATATTACAAAGCTGTAGTAATCAAAATAGTATGGTTCTAGAACAAAAATAGACACATGGATCAATAGAACAAAATAGAAAGCCCAGAATTAAATCTACAATTATATGGTCAATTAATCTTTGACATAGGCAGCAAGAATATGCAATGGAAAAAACAGTCTCTTCAACAAATGCTGTTGGGAGAAGTGGACAACGACATGCAAAAGAATGAACCTGGACCACTTTCTTACACCATACACAAAAATAAATTCAGAATGGATTAAATACCTAAATGTGAGACAGGAAACCATAACAGTCCTAGAAAAGAACACAGGCTGTAACTTCTTTGACACTGGTCATAGCAACTTTTTTCTAGATATGCCTCCTGAGGCAAGGGAAACAAAACAACAATAAACTATTGGGACTACATCAAAATAAAAAGCTTCTGCCCAGCGAAGGAAACAACTAACAAAACTAAAAGGTGACCTACTGAATGCGAGGAGATATTTGCATATGACATATCCAATAAAGAGTTAGGATCCAAAATATATAAAGAACTTACCAAATTCGACAACCAAAAAACAAACAATCTGATTTAAAAATGGGCAGAAGACCTGAACAGACATTTCTCCAAAGACTTACAGATGGCCAACAGACACATGAAAAGATGCTCAACACCAGTGATCATCAGGAAAATACAAATCAAAACTGCAATGACATTATCACTTCACACCTGTCAGGATGGCTAAACTAAAATCAAAAACTCAAACAGCAAGTGTTGGCAAGAAGGTGGAGCAAAAGGAACCCTCTTGCACTGTTGGTGGGAATGCCAACTGGTGCAGCCACTGTGGAAAATATTACAGAAGTTCTTCAAAAAGTTAAAAATAGAACTACCCGGGGCGCCTGGGTGGCTCAGTGGGTTAAGCCTCTGCCTTCGGCTCAGGTCATGATCTCAGGGTCCTGGGATCGAGTTCCGCATCGGGTTCTCTGCTCAGTGGGGAGCCTGCTTCCCCCTCTCTCTCTGCCTGCCTCTCTGCCTACTTGTGATCTCTCTCTCTGTCAAGTAAATAAATACAAAATCTTAAAAAAAAAAAAAATAGAACTACCCTCTGATCCAGCAATTGCACTACTGAGTATTTACCCAAAAAAATACAAAAACATTAATTCAAAGAGATAAACGCACCCCAATGTTTACAGCAGCATTATTTACAATAGCCAAATTATGGAAGCAGTTCAATTGCCCATGAACTGATGAACGGAAAGTGTAGTGCATATATATATGTATACACACACACACACACACACACACACACACACACACACACATATACACAATGGAATATTATTTAGCCATAAAAAATGAAATCTTGCCATTTGCAATGATGAGGATGGAGCTAGAATGTATTATTCTAAGTGAAATAAGTCAGAGAAAGACAAATACTATATCAGTTCACTCACACGTGGAATTTAAGAAACAAATGAGCAAAAGGGACAAAGAAGAGAGAAACAAATTAACAAAGAGATTCTTAATTATACAGGCTAAAAAGACAAATACTATATCAGTTCACTCATACGTGGAATTTAAGAAACAAAACAAGTGAGCAAAGGGACAAAAAAGAGAGAAACAAGTTAAGAGATTCTTAATTACAGAGTCTAAACAGATGGTTACCAGAGGAAGGGTTTGGAGGATGAGTTAAATAGGTGATAGAGATTAAGAAGTGCACTTGTGATGAGTACTGGGTGATGTATGGAAGTGCTGAATCACTGTACTGTACACCTGAAACTAATCTAACACTCTATGTTAACTACACCTGAATTAAAATGTTAAAAAATAAAATTAAAGAATTCACCAATGAAGAAAAAAAGCACCTCATATTTCTCTATCTCCTTTAACTTTTACAGCCCACCCAGAATTAGTATGTCATAAAGACAAATCATGCCGTCCCCTCTCTTTCTGGGAAGGGGTTATAGTGACAGGATCAACACTGACACGGATATTCAGGAAATGGGTAGCCACCCTTCTGATGGCATCTTAAACTCTGAGTGATCTCTAGCAGAAATACAGAATGCAATCATTTGATATCAACCTTTTATCCAAAGAATATGGGCCACTGTAGTCACAACTCTATCAATTCTTTTATGGTGACATTCACTGTGCCAAGGTTTTTTACCTATTCATCATGGCCATTAACGTGTTTGTTATAACCCCTAACAGATGTAGGGCACACAACAGGCTCCTGGTAATTATTTGTTGAACAGTCAATTCCTAGGGCCCTTGATCATAGTTGGTTAAGGTAAAAGCCATTGTTAAAAGTGACTGAACATGTTGCATTCATGGATCCTGAGAACTAGGTTGATGACAGACATGGTACTAGAGACTATCAAGTGCTCTTACTAGTCTGACCAGAACTTCTCCTATTGCTCAAGTCCATCTTTGAAGCCATGTGAGGTAGTTGGAAAGTTACTTTTACTCTGCTCACATCTGTATATAAAAACTCTTAAATTATATTATTTAATACTATATTATCATTGCATTAAATAAACAATGTTAATACAGATTTAATTCAGAGACTTTATTTACAGAGGTCACCGCGGCAAATTATTTATACCAGGGCTTCTCAAACTATAATGTGTATATGAATTACCTGGAGAGCTTATTAAAATTAAAATGTAGATTTTTATTTAATGGATATGCAGTGGGTCAGAGAGTCTAGTTCTAACAAGCTCCCAGTATTGGTGCTGCTACTGCTGATCTGTGAACCATACTTGAAGCTGCAAAAATACAGACCCAAATGAATAGGATAAACTCCAATGTGAGGGTACAATCTGAAAGTCTATGAGGTTCTTGCTTACATTAATGCCAGACACCAGATCTTATTTTTAAAAAAATATTTCACTTTCAAACTATATGTGATATAAGCTAATATGATTTGAGTTCCTATATTTAAGAAGCATAGGAATATCACAGTGTAAGTAACTTGTCTGACTGAGATTAATGTAAACTAAACTTATGTGGTGTCCATAATGCACTATGTATGCCAAAGTATTTTAATTTAATAGAAACTCTGGAGATTAATTCAACATTATGAAAGCAAAATGTGAATTAGTTTCAAATACCGTCATTTTTTAAAGATTTATTTACTTATTTATTTGACAGAAAGACACAGCAAGAGAGGGAACACAAGCAGGGAGAGTGGGAGAGGGAGAAGCAAGCTTCCTGCTGAGCAGGGAGCCCGATGTGGGGCTCGATCCCAGGACCCTGTGATCATGACCTGAGCTGAAGGCAGATGCTTAATGACTGAGCCACCCAGGCACCCCTCAAATACTGTCATTTGAAAATTTTAAAAATTATAAGCAATGGGGGCACCTGGGTGGCTCAGTTGGTTAGCGTCCGACTCTTGATTTTGGCTCAGGTCATGATCTCAGGGTTGTGAGATTGAGCCCCACGTCAGGCTCCATGCTGGGTGTGGAGCCTGCTTAAGATTCTTTCTCTTCGCTTCCTCTGCCCCTCCCCCCTGCTCGTGCTCTCTAAATAAATAAAGTATTAAAAATTGTAAGGAATGATAGATACAACTAAATTTTGATGAAACCAATTTTATTCATTTTTTATGGCTACCTGATACAGTTTCACTTCAATATTTCAATTAAAATTTTTCTTCTGGTTTCATAATAATTTCCTTTTGCAATTATGGATCTCCCATACTTTGTTCAGACTTTTAGTACTGGAGGCTATTTAATATTTCAGTATCCTATATGAATTTTCTAATAAGGAACTGAGGCTTACAGAAGGGAGGGGACTGGGGGGATGGGTTAGCCAGGTGATACCCAGTTTGTTTTCCGGAGTCCAGAGTCTCTCATGGTTTATCTCTCTCTCTGATTTCTTCCCATTCAGTTTTCCCTCCCTTCCCCTATGGTCCTCCGTGCTATTCCTTATATTCCACATATGAGTGAAACCATATAATTGTTTTTCTCTGCTTGACTTATTTCACTTAGCATAATCCCCTCCAGTTCCATCCATGTTGATGAAAATGGTATTCATCCTTTCTGATGGCTGAATAATATTCCATTGTATATATGAACCACATCTTCTTTATCCATTCATCTGTTAAAGGACATTTTGGCTCCTTCCACAGTTTGGCTACCGTGGACTTTGCTGCTATGAAAATTCACCCTTTTAAAGAATACAATCCAGTGGTTCTTAGTATATTCAGAGTTTTGGAGCTGTTACCACTATCTAAAGAAACCCCGTGCCCATTAGTAGTCACTCCTCATTTCCCTTCCCTCTCCCTCAGCTCCTGTTATTTACTATTCTATTTTTTGTCTTTGTGAATTTGACAACTCTAGGTACCATATAAGTGGAAATCATAGAATATTTGTCCTTTTGTGTCTAACTTCTTTCATTTAGTGTATTATTTTCAAGGCACATAAGGAACACTACATCAAAAACTAACTGAACATTAAAAAAAAAACAAACAGAGCTACAATTGATGTGGGAGATGGCCCCACAGAAGTCTTATATTTGCCATCCTTGGGATAGCATATAATAAAATAATATTAGATAAGAAAAATAAAAATAAATAAAAACTCTTAAAAAATAAAAGCTCTAAAAATTTTTTTTTAAAATAAAAGGGTAAATTTTATGGTATGCAATCTACATCTTTACATTAAAAAGTGAGAATTCTATAATTTCCGCCATTTGTCATGAGTATGAAAATTAAGAATATTTAGTATGTCTCTGGGTCCTCTTCCACTGACATTTGTCTACCACGATAATTTGAGCATGTGTTTAATTTTTTATGCTTCTCGGTTTTAGTGAGCTTGAGAAAAGAATATAGCTATTTGATATCCTTCATTCTGATCAGAAGAGCAAAAGTTAATAACACTGTCTGGAAATTAGTTATATAATTTTTCTACTTTATTTATAGGAAGAAATTTCATTAGGGCATTTCCAGTTTAATTCAAGGCTAGGTTCAATTCTAGTTCAAAATAACAAGTTGCCATAGGCAAATTCATTGAATATTCATTTTTGGTTTCAGTTTACGGTAAGAACTATCAGGAAATAGACTTTGGGGCAGTTCTGAGTCAGTTTCATTTGAATGTCCAAATTTAAAGCTACAGTTAAAATTCTATTATTGGGGCGCCTGGGTGGCTCAGTGGGTTAAAGCCTCTGCCTTCGGCTCAGGTCATGGTCTCAGGGTCCTGGGATCAAGCCCCGCATCGGGCTCTCTGCTCAGCAGAGAGCTTGCTTCCCCCTCTCTCTCTCTGCCTGCCTCTCTGCCTACTTGTGATCTCTCTCTCTCTCTCTGTCAGATAAATAAATAAAATCTTTAAAAAAAATTCTATTATTTATTTCTGCCTTTTTTCTTTTCAAAATAGCATTTGCTTCTCCCATTATACGTGCACACATACATCCTTGTCACAAAAAACAAAAACACATAGGCAAGCACAATGGAAATAAATATCACCTTTATCCTACCACTCATATAATAACCACTGTTAAAATTTTAGTTCATGCCCTGTCAGGAACTTTATTCACTCATATACATAAACAACATTTACATGGTATAAATCCTTATACATATGTTTATAAAATTTTGATCATACTGAATAGACATGTTTTTAGCTTTTATTTTTTCATTTAACAAGATAGCTCAGACACTTTCCTATGGCATTAAGTATCTTTAGTACTATAATTTATTATGCCTCTATAGCATTTCGTCATATGGATGCATCATGATTTAATGTTTCTAGTTTTTAAATATTACAGAAAATTATGCAAACATCCTTATGCATCTTTGTATACATCACTGACTACTTCTATAGGACTTACTTCTAAAAACTGGTATTGCCGGGCCTATTATTCATTTATTATTGATGAAAGCCAAAGAATCCAAAACAGGAAATAAAAAACATTAGCAGAATCTGAGAAAAGAGTGATAATTACCTGACAAGGCAGCATCAAATCCCATGTCTTCTATTGCTTCTCTCAAGGTTTCCGGAGTGGTTAGTAGAGGATCATACTCAACAGTCCCATTGCCATTTGCAAGAGATACTCGTATGGATTTCACACCTGCCTTTTTTGATATGACACCCTCAATAGACTGAACACAAGAATTACAAGTCATGCCATCAATGTTTATCACAGCTTCTTGAGTCAGAGGATGGCTAGCTATGTTCAAAGGGATCTTTTGAAGAGATGAGCTGGAGGGAGAATTTGAGGTACTCTCAACTTCACTTGTAATACTAACTCTATATTGCCCTGGTGATACGGCCTCTATTGCTTTTCTCAGTGTTTCTGGAGTGACTGAGCTCGCATTGTACTTTACTATTGCAGATCTCTTCTCTAAAGAAACTACTACGCTGCTTACATATTGGAGTGTAGATAAAGCACTTTCAATATTTAACACACATGATTTACAATGCATGCCATCTATAAGGAAAGTGACTGTTGAGTCACTGGTATATGATGGACTCCTTTGCTGTGATCCTTCTGAGGTTTTGACTGGCGTGTTCTTTAGGCGTTCTATATCAATAGCTCCCAATTTGAGGTACTTGGGCTGTTTTTTGATGAATGCTGGAAAGCCCACAGCTTCGATCTGCTTTTTTATTTCCTCTACTGTGATAAGATGAGGCTGATAAACAATAGTAGCTTCTTGGTTGTCCAGGGAAACTAGTTAATAAAAAGAGAAATATTTTATCGGTTATTCCTAGGCCACTTCGGAAAACATTCTGTGGACCAAATCAATACCACACATAATTGTTTCTTTGTCTTTGTTGTCAGTATCCTTTCTTAAGCTAATTCAGTTCTTTTCAGAAAATGTTTCTGACACAGACTGGAAAAAAATTTTAAAAATATGACCACTATATCTATGGTCTCCAAGTTTCCACATGCCTGAATAGAAATAAATTCGAGGTAGAGAGGACTCTGGGCATGTTGCACTAAAAACCCTGAACTCCATGAATTGCCACCCCTGCTACCTTTTACGCTTGTTTAAGACTCATGTAACTTTTAATTATAATCATTACTTTTACCTATATTAACCCTGGGTATACCACCTGGTATATATATATATATCACCTATATATAACCCTGGGTAAGTAAGTACCAATATTTACTACTGGAATACAGCAGTTAAGTATTCCAGTCCAGTGGATTCAAAACTCATGCTTAAGAAGAAAGCAAACACCTCAAAGACCAAAACAGAACACTAAGCTAACAAAATAACCACACAAATAACACAAGATACATTACCTTTAATTCGCTGAACACCTTGCAGCTTCCCAATTTTCCCTTCAATGGTGCTGGTGCATGAATGGCAGGTCATCCCTTCTACTTTCATCTTCAGCATGACTTCATCTGCTTGAGCCATACTGTAATCTTCACAAGTTCCTGACTTTTTGTCCAGAGTTCCAGTACCTAAACTGAGATCTGGAAGCAGCTCTATTATCTGATTGGCGTTCACTATAGAAGGGATCACTGTCACCACTGCAGTTCTTCGCTGAGGGGAAATTTTAATGTCTGTCACACCCTTGGTCTTGAGCAATGTGTTTTGGATATGATCCCATGGCACAGCCAGTGAAGCACCAACAGTCAGAAACACAGTCTCAGTTAAAACAGGGAGAGGATTAGGATTGTGGAGAATAGCATCAAAGCCCATGTCATCGATAGCTTCCAGTAGGGTCTTTGGAGTGTGTAGTTTACGGTCATAAATAATAGTTGCATTTTTTTCATCCAGTGAAACCTTTTGGAAGAAAATTTCAAAGATCAGTTTAATTACATTTCATGACCTAGACCTTAAAAATTAGCAATCATCATACCACATTCAAGAAGAAGGGAACAAATAATCTAATCAAATGAAGTTTCTCTATTAGTTCTCATCTTTACTATTCTCTATGGAAAGAAACAAAAAATATCTTCTGTACTTATAAGAGTGATAAAGTTATATGTAGGTGTATGTGACTCAAGTACTGATTAGGCATTTGAAACATACACATGGACAAACACACCCTAGAATTTCACAACCGAGTACAAACAACTCTTCTTTACTATCTCCTTTCACAAATTATTTCAACACTTCCCACTCTACCAATTCAAAAGATAATAAAGGAAACAGGATCAGCTGCAGAAAATAAAAGGTGATATAAAGTTTAACTTTCAAGATGGTAAGATAACTTTGTTTGGAAGAAAAGATATAAGCATGCTAGTTTATGATTAAAGGTAGTATTGTAGGATTTTGTAGCATATATTCCTATAACCTTCTAAGTTACTACAGCCTAGTATTACTTTTATTCAAAATAAGAATATCTTTATTGCTTCACCTGATTCAATGATAAAAACAATCACTGGATTCCTAAAGCTCAGCTACTGTATATGATTTAACTACTACCATGATTACATGCTTATCTTTGGCTGACACCTTACAAAAATTAATGATGTAGTCATACACACAAACACATATGCACAAACACACAATTACTGGGCTGGGAGTCAGAAGATTTGCATCCCATTGAAAAGTCTCCACTTATTAACCAATCACACTCATTAATTCTGCCATCTGATGCCCTATAATCTTCTAGGATTGTTATAAGGATCATATGTGTAAATAGATAAGAAAGTAGTTCTTTACAGCAGTGAGTTAAAGGTAAACACTGAACAACTAATACTTATTGAGCACCTGTTATATGGGCCAGGAACCAGGATTCTCAAGACACAAAGCTGAGCATGACGCAGTCACAGGGAGCAATATTAGAACAGAAAACAGACATGTATTCATCCCTGGGAATATGGGTCAGAAAAAGCTTCTACAATGGAATATTATGCCTCCATCAGAAAGGATGAATACCCAACTTTTGTATTAACATGGACAGGACTGGAAGAGATTATGCTGAGTGAAATAAGTCAAGCAGAGAGAGTCAGTTATCATATGGTTTCACTTACGTGTGGAGCATAAGGAAAAACATGGAGGACACTGGGAGAAGGAAAGGAAGGGTGAATTGGGGGAAATTGGAGGGGGAGATGAACCATGAGAGACTGTGGACTCTGAGCAACAAACTGAGGGTTTTGGGGGGGGGGAGGTTGGGCAAGTCTGGTGGTGGGTATTGAGGAGGGCACGTATTGCATGGAGCACTGGGTGTGGTACATGAATAGTGAATCTTGGAACACTGAAAAAATAAAATTAATTGAAAAAAAAAGAAAAGAAAAAGCTTCTTAGAGGAGATAATACCTTAATGTAAAAGGACAAACAAAAATCAGCAAGGACACATGAGGCAGGAATTCCAGACAAATGTATAAAGTAGATAAAACATCATAAGCAAGAGAATTAGGCAACTGATCTATTATGAGGCCCCTTTTATGCCAATAATGGTTTGCAATTTATCCTATTGGTAATAGGGGGCTATGGAAAAGTCAAGCAGGGGAATGACATGATTGTATTAGCATTTTAGAGAAGAATCATTTTGAAGACATTTGGGGTGGAATGGAGTGACACAGGATGAAAGATCAGTTAGGAAACTACTGCAACGGCAATCGTGGTACAGAGAAGATCTGAATTAAGGCATGAACACTGGGGATAAAGAAAAAGGGGCAGTTCCAACATACATTCGGGAGGGCAAGAACTAGTAAGGAGATTATAGAGAATAAAGGAGATGATTACAATGACTTATATGTTTATGGTTTGGGCCAATGTATAGATGGTGCTGCCATTAACTATTATCAGAGATAGAGGAGGAAAACTGGAGGAAGTTAAGAGGTTGGAGTAGAGGGGAAAAAAAGATGATAAATTTAGTTTTAGACCCATTGATTTTGAGAGGCAGTAGGGTATCAATGCTCTAAAAGGCAGTTAAAATATGGGCACTATTGGGACGTCTGGGTGGCTCAGTCAAGTATCTGCCTTTAGCTCAGGTCATGATCCTAGGGTCCTGAGATCAAGTCCCACATTGGGCTCCTTGCTCAGTGGGGAGCCTGCTTCTTCCTGTCCCTCTGCCACTCCCCCTGCTTGTATTCTCTCTCTCTCTCTCTCTCTCTCTCTCCCTTGCTCTCTCTCTCTGACAAATAAATAAAATCTTTAAAAAATATGGGCATTATTATTATTATGGATTCCTGGTGAAAATCTTTGTTCCATAAATAAAAGCAACCTCAAAATATAATTAAAAGTAATTAAGAATCAGAGTGCCTGGATGGCTCAGTCAGTTAAGTGTCCAACTCTTGATCTCGGCTCGGGTCTTGATCTCAGGATCGTGAGTTGAGGCCCTGCATTAGGCTCCATACTGAGTGTGGAGTCAACTTAAAAAAGTAATTAAGAGTAGGAAATCTCACTTTAAACTGTCTACAATAGTTATATAGCAAAATCTTTCACTTATTTTAATGAACTTAATATTTTTATTTCTTCCTTTAGCTTGGTAATCAATAGCCAGTAGAATCTTAAAATCCACCCAAGGAACTAAAGAGATTCTAAGACTGATAATTCTAGTTGGTCAGCTTGCTCTTAGTTATGGAAGAGATCACTAGCATAAGCGATCCAAAAAAAAGGGGGGAAATAATTTAAATTTTGTCTTGGAATACACCAAATAACATTTCTCATGAATAAGCTGCAGTACAGCCAAACCACATGTAGTTCAGACATATACTTTTCAAAGAGATGCAATATAAATATAGTCACTATAAAATGAAGGCTTTCTGTTTTTGTATCTCTAAAGAGATTTTCTTTTAAACTCAAATCTGAGTCCACTGAAGTCAATGATTTTCTGATTAAGAAAATTACTTTAAAAAATTTAAATATTCAGGAGCACCTGGGTTGCTCAGTCAGTTAAGCATCTGCTTCAGCTCAGGTCATGATCTCGGGGTCCTAGGATTAAGCCCCAAGCTGGGCTCCCTGTTCAGTGAGGAGTCTGCTTCTCTCTATCCCTCTAACTCTCCCCCCAACTCATGTGCACTCTCTTGCTCTCAAATAAATAAATCTTTAAAAAAAATTCAAACAGGGGTGCCTAGGTGGCTCAGTCAGTTAAGCATATGCCTTTGGCTCAGGTCATGATCCCAGGGTCCTCAGATCAAGCCTCGCTTCAGGCTCCGTGCTCAGTGAGGAGTCTGTTTCTCCCTCTCCTCCTGGCCCTCCTCCCTCTTGTGATCTCTCTCTCTTTCTCACATAAATAATATCTTTAAAAAAATAAAAAAATTAAAATTCAAACTAAAGAGGAAGCTGGAGAACAGATGAGGGGTGGAAAAGGAGTGACTATGAAGGGGCAGCATAGGAGAGATTTTGGCGTGACGGGACTATAGCGTCCTGGCTGTGGTGGGGGTTAAATGAATCTATACATGTGTTAAAATTCACCAAACTAAAAAAAAGAAATCCTAGAACCATATGCCAAAAAGAAGTCAATTTTACTGTATGACAACTGTTTTAAACAAAAAAATTAAGATAAAAAAAATTCAGTTAGTTGTATAGGCTACATTTCAAGTGTTCAACAGCCACTGTGGCTAAGTGGCTGCCATATGGTACTGGGTATATATAGAACATTTCCATCATTGCAGTACATTGCATTGGACAGTACTGCTCCAGGTACTATTATATTTTTTTATAATAAAGTGCCAAACTTTTTTGAAAGGGTGGACATTTCCTTTCTCTTTATGTTTAAATACATTGTATATGGTACCTTTTTTTTTAAAGATTTTATTTATTTACTTGACAGACAGAGAGAAAGCACAAGCAGGTGGAGTAGCAGGCAGAGAGGGAGGGAGAAGCAGGCTCCCCGAAGAGCAGGGGGAGCCCGATGTGGGACTTGATCTCAGGACCCTGGGATCATGACCTGAGCCGAAGGCAGTCGCCCAACCAACTGCGCCACAAAGGCGCCCCTGTATATGGTATCTTTTTAAAAAGATTTGGTTTTGAGCTAAATTCCACCTCCCCCAAAAATGTTAATTTACCAACATACCCAATGAGAAACTGTTCTTAAAACTGACTTTATAAGCAAAAATCACCTTCTCACTAGATGGTTTGCTGTAATTTCTACTGCATTAGCCTATCTTCTAATTATAAAAGACATAAGGAAATAAGAAAACTATGTATATAAAATACTACATACAAAAGTTATATTACCCTATGTTGTTTTCATGCTGAAGATTAAAGACACTTCCTTGTTTAGTGACTTCTATTTGAGTGTTTTAAAGCTTGCCAACCACACTTAGCACAAATAAAAATGTTCCCCTTTGGGGTAACATCACTCAACTTTTCCTCTGAATGTTAGATATCTAAGGATATCTAAGAGTTACATATCAAAGAGACTTTTCAAGCCTAAAGTCTCAACGGAAACAAAAACAAGCAGTACCTTTGTTTCTTTTAAGAGGAAATTCACACAGTGATTATCACAATACCGTTCTGGATATCAAATCCTTCGGCAGGAAGCGAAAATAACATTTATTTATTCAACAAATATTTACTGAGTGTCTCTTGTGTGCCTGGCACTGTGCTAGCTGCTAGCAGGGATACAGTGGTGAGCAAAAACAAGCATCGACTCTGTAAACCTGGAAACTGCTGGTAGCATTATGACTCTGGGTCAGCTTAACTCTTTCACATTATACCCACCAATGAAAACCACCCACACCTATTCACCACATCATTCCAAAGTTTCAACAGCTTATCTTTTTCTCTCAATCTTTCATTAAGAACCAATGCTGTTAATTGCACTACTAGGTATTTACCCCAAAGATACAAATGTAGTGATCTGAAAGGACACCTGCACCCCAATGTTTATAGCAGCAATGTCTACAACAGCCAAACTATGAAAAGAGCCGAGATGTCCATCAACGGATGAATGGATAAAGATGTGATACACACACACATACACACACACACACACACAATGGAATATTACTCAGCCATCAGAAAGGATGAAATCTTACCATTTACACCGACATGGATGGAACTGGAGGCTATTATGCTGAGCAAAATAAGTCAGTCAGAGAAAGACAATTATCATATGGTTTCACTCATATGAAGACTATAAGAAACAGGGGTGCCTGAGTGGCTCAGTCAGTTAGGCGTCTGCCTTCAACTCAGGTCATGATCTCAGGGTCCTGGGATCAAGCCCCGTGTCGAGGTCCCCACCCAACGGGAAGTCTGCTTCTCCCTATGCCCCTCCACCTGACTCATGCTCATTCTCTCCCCCTCTCTCTCAAATAAATAAAATCTTAAAAAAAGAATAAAGAAACAATGCAGAGAATTGTAGGGAAAGGGAGGGAAAAACGGAATGGGAAGAAATGAGAGAGGGAGACAAACTATATGAGACTCTTAACTATGGGAAAGAAACTGAGGGTTGCTGGAGGGGAGGTGGGTGGGGGGATGGGGTAACTGGGTGATGGGCATTAAGGAGGACACCTGATGTAATGAGCACTGGGTGTTACAGGCAACTGATGAATTACTGAACTCCACATCGAAACTAATGATGTTCTCTATGTTAGCTAATTGAATTTAAGTAAATAACATATGAAAAAGAACCAATGCTGTTATTTCTATTTTCATAAGAACTATTTTCCCATTAAATCAATAGTTCCTCTAAAAATAAACATACACCAGTCTACGAATTATGAATGTGACTCATAGGAAGGACTCATTCAAGGACTCATTCTTGGACTCAGTGAAGACTATTCACTGTATTTAGATGAAGGCAGGAGTGGAAGAGAAGAAAGGAAAGTAAGTCAAACATACTCTGTGGCCTCAATAGCATTAGTAGTGGAGTAGAGGGTGCTAAATGTTCATAGGAATTATAAAGATCCATTATTTTAATGAGTATGGCATTCTTTATCTACTGAAATGCCTAAAACATGGAATTCAAGCATAGTATACTTTATCTGCACGTGATTTCTATATAATTTGCTCTCAAGGAGGATGAAAGCTAGAACCTTGGACAAATCACCCTAACTCAAAGAGCTTCATTTTCCTAAGAGACTGGTTTAAAGCTCATTTTCTTACATTTTCATAACGACTAAACATAAAGATAATCAGAGGTTTTTTTAGAGCTTGAAAGGATTCTATCATTTTATATAGACTGAATTCAGAAAAGTGAAATGATTCATCAGTTATCTTGATTTTCTAACACGTTTGATTCACCAACCACAAACAGTTTTAACTCAACTAAAAACTATTAAAAATACATAGGAAGAACCCAATATAGATTACATATTTTACAATACAAATTCTATTATTCTTTGTTTAAAAAAAAGATAATGCGTATATATTAATCAAGTAACACTCTACTTTGATTCTTCAATATAGGATATTGAAAATTAAAAGCCATTAATATAAAATGTATGGTACTGGCACAAAAATAGACACATAGATCAATGGAACAGAATATCAGAATAACAGAAAACCCAGAAATAGTATGTGTTGTGATGAGCACTGGGTATTATACACAACAAATGAATCATTGAACATTACATCAAAAACTAATGATGTACTATACGGTGGTTAACTGAACATAATTAAAAAAAAAAAAAAGAAAACCCAGAAATAATCTTATGCTTATATGGTCGAGTCTATGACAAAGGAGGCAAGAATATACGATGAGAAAGAGGCAGTCTCTTCAATAAATGGTACTAGGAAAACTGGACTACATGTAAAAGAATGAAACTGGACCACTTTATAACACCATACACAAAAATAAACTCAAAATGGATTAAAGACCTAAACTTGTGACCTGAAACCATAAAAATCCTAGAAAAGAACATAGGCAGTCACTTCTCTGACATCAGCCATCGCAACATTTTTTTAGATATGTCTCCTAACGGAAACAAAAACAAAAATAAACTATTGGGACTACACCAGAATGAAAAGCTTTTACACAGCAAAGGAAACAAACCATCAACAAAACAGAAAGGCAAACTAATGAATGGGAGAAGATATTTGCAAATAACATATCTGATAAGGCATTAGGATCCAAAATATATAAAGAACTTACCAAACTCAACACCAAAAGTAAAAAACAAATAAAAAATGGGCAGAAGACATGAATAGACGTTTTTCCAAAGAAGACATACAGAAGGCCAACATACACATGAAAAGATACTCAACATCACTCATCATCAGGGAAATGCAAATCAAAACTACAATGAAATATCATCTTACACCTGGTCAGAATGGCTAAAATCAACAACACAAGAAACAACAGTTGTTGGCGACGATGTGGAGAAAGAGGAACCCTCCCTCACTGTTGGTGGGAATGCAAACTGGTGCAGCCACTCCGGAAAACAGTATGGAGGTTCCTCAAACAGTTAAAAATAGAACTACCCTGTGACCTAGCAATTGCACTACTAAATATTTACCCAAACAATACAAAAATACTAATTCAAAGGGATACATGTACCCCGATGCTTACAGCAGCATTATCTGCACTAGCTAAATTATGGAAACAGCCCAAGTGTCCACTGACTGATGAATGGATAAAGATCTGAACAACGGAATATCACTCAGCCATAAAAAAAGAATGAAATATTGCCATTTACAACAATATGGATGGAGCTAGAGAGTATTATGCTAAGCTAAATAAGTCAGTCAGAGAAAGACAAATACCATATGATTTCACTCATATGTAGAATTTAAGAAACAAAACAAATGAGCAAAGAGGGGGAAAGAGAGAGGCAAACCAAGAAACAGACTCTTAACTATGGAGAACAAAGAAATGGTTACCAGAGGGGAGGTGGGTGGGGGGATGGGTTAAATAGTTGATGGATTAAGGAATGAACTTGTTGGGATTAGCACCAAGTGTTGTATGGAAATGCTGAATCACTATATTGTACACCTGAAACTAATAATACACTGTTAACTAACCAGAATTTATTTTTTTAAAAATTTTATTTATTTATTTATTTGACAGAGAGAGAGAGAGAGAGCACAAGTAGGCAAAGCAGCAGACAGAGGGAGAGGCAGAAGCAGGCTCTCCACTGAGCAGGGAGCCTGATGTGGGGCTCCATCCCAAGACCCTGGGATTATGACCTGAGCCGAAGGCAGCTGCTTAACCGACTGAGCCACCCAGGAGCCCCAACTAACCAGAATTTGAATAAACACTGGGAAAAAAGAATACCAAACAGATAGTATAGATTTCCCATAGAACTCCTACTTTATAGTATCCCCTATTGTTGCTTAATGTATTACATTCAGTGTGATACATTTGTTGAAATGGATAAAAGTTTCTATTTTGCAAAAAAAATTCAAAAACCAAATATCTTAAAATGAAAAAGATGCAGAGATTTTATTAGTTTTTTTTTAAGTTGTAGCATTGTTTTTCATACACTAAACTAAACTGAGAGCATTAACTGAATTTTCATTGCTATTATCACTCATTTGTTCAAAAATTATTCAACTAATGCATGGTTATTCACTACGAAATATTTAAATACAAAATTATACAAAGGAAATAGTGAAACTCCCTGTCCATACATTTCTTCCACTGCTAGATTTTTATATTGAGTTCAACCTTTTATTGAAATTTGGGATAAAGTTCAACTAAATCAGAAACCAAACTCTTTTTGAATAACTGACTTTACATCTTCATGGATGGACAATCATTACCTAGGAATTAAGCAAAATGCCTGTTTTACTCTAATACAATGTTTGAAAAACAAACATTCAATGCTCTATCATTTGCCACAGCAAAAGTTAGGAAATGAAGAAAGTTCCAAATAGAAATTAAAAAAAAATCATCTCTATATGCTGATATGGAACAATCTCTAAGATATATTTGCTAAGTGAGAAAAGCGAGGTACAGATAATACATATAGTATATGTGAAAGGTGAAAGAAAATGGAGTCACTTATGTCAAGGGGTTTTAAAATGGAGCCAGGAGGCCATTAAGGAGGTGGGCCTTATACACATCCTCACCTGGTAGAACCATAAACTTCTGAACTGGGCCAAACCACAAATATTCCAAGGACTCTGCACAAACATCTGCAACTTACTATATTAACAGACTTTTGCTTAGTGATAGCCTTAACAATAAATTATGTTTAGCCAAAATTAGTTTTCTGCCACCAATACCAATCAAAATTCTTGTAAACAATGTATACAAGCATTCCTCTTTGTCTTTAAAAACCACTGACTTTTGTTCCCTAGGGGAACACAATTTGGGTTGCTACCTAAATCTTTGCTTCCTGAATTGTAATCCTGAGACCCCAAATAAATGCTTTTGTTTTATTTCAGTTCTTTTTCTTTTCTCAGTGGACATATGCTTCCATTTATAGATAGATAGATAGATCTCTAGATAGGTAGACAGATATCTAGATAGATACACATATATACATGTAAACCATTTTACATTCAAAGTCTATTTCTGGAAGGATACATGTATTAGCAAACTGATAACTGGTTTCTGTTGAGAGGGGGATTTTACTCTGTATTTGTGTTACTTTTTCAATAATAAAAAAACAGTTATGTATATCAACTATACGTAAATTAAAAAAAAACAGTTAAGGGGAGCAAGGAATGTATTGGTCCACAGGATGAATTTGGTAACTGCTAGCATCTGGGTTGCCATTTTTTAAAAATAGGATAGTCTAAATTAGGTATACAGACTGCAGCCCTTATCTGAGTAAAGGGAAAAAGCACTCAAAATGTTAGCAGTATAAATTTCAAGGACAAAAGTAATTTGGTAATAAGGCATTAATCTTTGGAGTCATTCATTACTTATACCTAATTAAATTTGTTTTTACATTTCCCCTTTCAAAAAGGCCAAATAATTCTAGAGAAAGACCTTCACATTATCTGCCCATTTTATTTTTCCCCTGAACAGACAACTGAGTGATTAAATTAAACTTTGGGTTAATCTCTTTAAAGTCTACAGTCTTCACATGGACAAGAAAAACAAGAGTATTATACTCATTTACAAACTTTATGAGGTAAGACGCAATTCCCAAAATGTATTTAAATGCTGATGCTGAAAAGAGAAATAATCACATTAATTCTACTTATTACAAAATTAGAGACATCTTGACTATTTAACTCTCTTTGAGTTCTGTTAATTAAAGCTCAAATCTGTTGTACTGTAGCATTTTTTCAATAAAACAACCCCATTCAATTTAACATCACAATTACATTATTTCATTTCAGAGTTTTACATCAAACAGAAGGGCTCCTTGACTTAGTTGAAAATAATGTCCTCTCCAAATCTGTTTGTTTTCTTTTTTTTTAAGATTTTATGTATTTATTTTAGAGAGAGAGAGAGCACAAGTGCCCACAAGCCAGGGAAGGAGCAGAGAGGAAATGAGAGGGAGGAGGGGAAAAAATCTCAAGCTGACTCCGCCCGAGGCAGGGCTCTATCTCAGGATCCTGAGATCACGACCTGAGCCAAAACCAAGAGTTTTCTAAATTGACTGTTTTCTAAATTGACTGCACTTTAGTCTTAACTATAATCTCAGCTGTAACTATGATCCAGAAATTTGAAACCTTAAGGGCCATTAAAATGTAACCAATATTTATGTATTATTAACATGTTGAGCTGCATTCTGACTATAAACTATGTTTGCACAGGATAATTTTCTATGTGATGCCTAGAAAA
Source organism: Potos flavus (assembly GCA_028534135.1). Classification (NCBI taxonomy): domain Eukaryota; kingdom Metazoa; phylum Chordata; class Mammalia; order Carnivora; family Procyonidae; genus Potos; species Potos flavus. The sequence goes on from CM052901.1 coordinate 51,784,673, forward strand.
ACGTGAATCTACCTTTTGTGGCCTCTGAAATACAAACATTTTAAGGGCTTTATTTAAGAAAAATAATACAAAACTAGGGAAGCCTGGGTGGCTCAGCCCAGTAAGTGTCTGCCTTTGGGTCAGGTCATGATCCCAGAGTCCTGGGATCGAGCCCCAAGTTGGGCTCCCTGCTCAGCGGGGAGTCTGCTTCTCCTTCTGCCCCTCACCCTGCTCTCATGCTCTCTCTCACTCTCTCTCTCAAATACGTAAAATCTTTTAAAAAAATAATATAAAACTATAACAAAATTCTGTACAAAAGTAAATAATCTGAATGAGTAACAGAATAACAAGTTACAAATTTTAGAAAGCCACGAAATACCATAAAATCGTGATACACCTCTATATTTTCTTTTCCTATATTTTTACTGTATACTGTCCTGCTTCATTTGATAATAACTTTGTAAAGGCACTTTCTATATAGAGAAAAGAAAGATAATTTAATTATTCCTGTATGTCAAAATATGTTTTTATTAACGATAGCTTAGGAAAGTTCCTTTCAATGTCACGACTAGATATTAATAAATTTTTAGAGCTGTTGTCAAATTTGGGAAAACTATCAAGTTTCTTTCATATATGTACTATAAAATTTCAGAGAATTTCAGGGAAGTTTACTTGTGTAGTGATTAGTATTAAATATTGTTTGGGTATTTTTTTAAATAAAGATTTTTAAATAAAGATTAGTTTCTTTCTTTTTAAATAAGGATTTTTTTTTAATTTATTTGAGAGAGATAGAGAGCACAAGCAGGGGGAGCAGCAGGCAGAGGGAGAGGAAGAAGCAGGCTCACCGCCGAGTGGGGAGCCCAAATCAGGGCTTGATCCCAAGACCCTGGGATCATAACTGGAGCGGAAGGCAGACGCTTAACCGACTAAGCCACCGAGGTGCCCCAACTCTTTGAATTGATAGCAATCATTTACCATTTATACACTGGGCCCTACACCTTTGTGTCATAACACTGAGTGAGTTGGCAATATGGGTGGTAGGGTTATTACTGGAAGACGTTCCTACACCAGAATTCCTGGCAAAAACTTAACTATACACAAAAGTGACTAAGAACCACATTTGGGCAAATAGCCTACTAACCCCAAATCAAACATTCCCAACTCAACCTTCCCTTAGTCAGATCCCCAAAATGCCCATGGCAAAGCCAGTAACACTCAACACAAAGGGAAAGTCTACCAGAGGGCTAAGTAGAAATAAACAATGCACTTAAATGCTTGTGGTTAAGATATTTTACTTTTGCAAAACACATAACCATATGAACAAACTGTTAAGACTCCTTCCAGAGTCTCAGAAGGGGTCAATGCAAGCGAGAGGCTATGAAACATAAGCTTCACAATAAATCTGTCTCTGGGGCTAGAAGACTAAATACTTAGTAAAATATTTTTAAAGGAAAGAAAAAAAGAAAAAAGGTTACTAATAGACACTATATCACACGGGCTTTTGACTAAAGGAGGAGAGGCAGAGCTGGGAAAGGCAGAAAAGGTGTCTTTTTATTTTTAGCAATCAAATTATGAAAGTGCCCTACAAAGTATAGCCTTAAGTATCTGTCACTGGGATCCACATAAATCACTGTTGATAACACAAAGTGCTTTCCCATTATATCACTGCTACTTTTCCTTTACAAGTTAATCCAATTCAACTGCATTTTTCTGACCTTAAACAGACCTTATTAAGCACAGGGGAATTCTAAGAAGACACAGTGGAAATAGCAGCCTGACATATGAATGGGGTGCAACAGACTTTTCTGGAAAATCTATACAGGAATGTACTTGTAAATGTCAAAGCAGAATCCTTTCCTGTAGTTATAAATTAATATGTTGGGAAAAACAAATATTAATCTAAAATAGTTTGCCATACAAAGAGTTGGGGGTTCTGGAAAATCCACTAGTTGTCAATGGACAGTAAGTACCTAAGTCATTTGGAGAAAAAGTATGTGAACTAGTTTTTGGATGGTTAAAATAGCTTTATTGAAGAAAGCACAAATAGTAAGATTCAGCTTCTATTCTGGCTCCCTAGCATCAGCCATCTTAGATCAAGTGGAGGAGATTTAATTGCTTTCATTTGAAGATAAATCAAATGCAGGTGTCATACTTATTACTCAAAGAAATTAAACAACTCATTTGTAAAGATGTGGGACTGAAGGGTGCAGAGCTACTTTTGCCATCCTTTTTTCTAATCAACAAACTGGAAAATATCCATCTACTTGTTTGATAGTTATGATTAGTGAAGAAAATACAAAATGTAATTGGGTAAAATCAATGTGAATAGGCAAAAATTAATGTTTAGATTAATTAAAAGGTAGACCTCTCATAAGTATCTATCTGATCTAGAGATACACCAGATATTCTAGTACAAATTTAATGACTCATGCACTTAAAAATATAATGCGCTTCTGATTATTAGAAAGAATCCACTGATCCCTGAGTTTAAATGCTGTGCTAAATCTGATGTCCAGTTGGACAAAACTCCCTTTAGAATATTAACATCTACTCTGGATAGTGTGTCCAAAAATATACCTTTTGCATGTGGATCTGAACTACTAATAGGAAAACCATTTTAAGATTCATGCAGCTGATCAAATTCCAAAGTTGTATTAACTTCCACCATCACTGTATCAAATATTGTATAAAAGCAAAATTATAGAAAACCTTCAATAAATAGAACCACCACCAATACAAAGTTGTTTTAATGATGCTGAAAACTTAAATAATACATTAAAATAATCAGTACATTACACAAATGAGGAAACAACTCAGTTAAAATGACACAACTGGGGATTGACTCATTAAGCCCTGGCAGTGAAAATAAACATTCTCGAGAGTCAGCAATTCATAGTATAACATTTAAGAAAAAGCATCCATATATCACTGTCATTATAGTAGGAATTCCTAAACTTTTGGCAAGAAGGTGATATTGTTCATTCCTTTGGACCCTTAGATACAAACTGGAAAGAAATAGGGGAGAACAGGAGGAGAACCAAACTGAACTGAATGAAGAATGAGAAAGAGTGTGGACATTAGCTACACTCCAAACATACTGACAATCCTGAAGAGTAACAAGGAAAAAGGCAGGGGTGGGAAGCAAAAAGGCTTGGAAATGGTATTGAGATATACTAGGAAATTCCATGAGCTAGTCAGGGACCTCCACCTTAACAAAGTACAATAGGCAGAAAGGCCTAGATCAACTCTTAGAATCATCAGCGAAATACATTATTAAATTCAAATGATGAGAATGTCATGAAAATGAACAGCAAGGATTCTCCTGGGTGATAGGTACAGGGAGATTCCTTGTACTAGGCACTAGGCTCTTGTGTATGTTTGAAATTTCTTACCACAAGTTAAGTACTCACAAAAAAAGTTTAAGTACTCAGGGTCCCTCGGTGGCTCAGTTGGTTGAGCATTTGACTCTTGATTTCGGCTCAGGTCATGATCTCAGGGTAATGAGATCAAGCCCCACATCAGGTCCCCCACTCAGTGGGAAGTCTGCCTCTCTCTCTCTCTCTCTTCCTCTCTCCCTCTGCTCCTCCCTCCACTTGAGGGCACTTTCTAAATTAGGACATTTAGAGAGGGCACGCTCTAAAATAAATAAATAAATAAATAAATAAATAAAAGTTAAGTGCTCAGTCGATGGACACTTGGCTATTATAGATAATGCTGCTATGAACACTGGGCTGCATGTATCCCTCTGAACTGGTATTTTTGTACTCTTTGAATAAATACCTAGTAGTGCAATCGACTAATGAATGGACTAAAAAGAAGATGTGGTATATACATATGCATATGTATAGGTATATGTATATACTTATATACTTATATACATATACCCATACACAATGGAATATCACTGAGCCATCAAAAAGAATGAAATCTTGCCATTTGCAATGACATGGATGGAGCTAAAAAATATTATGCTAAGTGAAATAAGTCAGTCAGAGAAAGACAAATACCATATGATTTCACTCATATGTGGAAATTAAGAAAAAAAACAAATGAGCAAAGGGTCAAAAAAAAGAGAGAAAGGCAAACCAAGAAACAAACTCTTAACTACAGAGAACAAACAGATAGTTACCAGAAGGGAGATGGGTGGGGAATGAGTTAAATAGCTGATGGGGATTAAGGAGTGCACTTGTTATAATGAGCACCAGGTGTTGTATGGAAGTGTTGAATCACTATATCATACACCTGAAGCTAATATTACACTGTATGTTGACTAACTGGAATTTAAATAAAAACTTTTAAAAATGTATGTACTCTTTGACCAAGTAGGCTTTATCCTATGACTACATGGCTGGTACAACATTTGAAAATGAATCAATATAATTCACTATATTAACAGCCTAAAGAAGAAAAATAATATGATCATCCCTATATGCAAAAAAAAGCACTTGAAAAACTTCAACATCCATTCATAATTAAAAACAAAAACTCTAAAAAAAAATAAAAACAAAAACTCTCAGAAAGCTAGGAATTGGAAAGAAACTTCCTTAACCTGATATACACCATTTGTAAAAACCCTACAACTAACACAATACTTAATGATGAATGACTAAATGTTTTCCACCCTAATGATCAGGAAAAAGGCAAAGATGTCTATTCTTACCACTTCTATTCAAAATTGTAATGGAGGTTCTAGCCAGATCAATAAAGCAAGAAAAAGAAATAAAAGTCATACATACTAGAGAGTAAGAAAATTATCTTTATGCCCTGATGACATAATTGCTTATATAGAAAATCCCAAGGAATCTACAAAAAAAGCCAATAGATTTAATAAGATAATTTAGCAAAGTGCAGGATACAAAGTCAACATACAAAAATGAATTGCATTTCTGTAAGCTTATAATGAACAAATGAAACTGAAATTTAAGAAACAGTACCATTTAAATATCATTTGAAAACATGGATTACTTAAATATAAATCTAAAAAAATATACTCAAGATCTGCATGCTGAAAACTATAGATCCCTGATAAAAGAACCAAATAATACCTAATAAATGAAAATATATATCATACGCAGATTAGAAAACTCAATATTGTTAAGATGTTAATCCTGAGGCACCTGGGTGGCTCAGTTGGTTAAGCACCTGCCTTCAGCTCAGGTCATGATCCTGGGGTCCGGAGATCAAGCCTTGCATCAGGCTCCCTGCTCAGGGAAGAGTCTGTTTCACCCTCTCCCGTTGCCCCTCTCCCCTGTTCGTGCGTTGTTGTCTCTCTCAAATAAATACATAAAATCTTTTTTAAAAGTTTTTTAGTTCAATACAAATTTTAGGATTGTTTGTTCCAGCACTTTAAAATCACTAAGGAAATGTTGAAAAAGAAAAACAAAGCTGGGGGCATCATGTTTCAAGCTTTACTACAAACCTGTGATCACCAAGACAGCATAGTACTGGCACAAAAACAGACATATAGACCAATGGAACAGAGTAAAGAGCCCAGATATGGACCCTCAACTCTATGGTCAAATAATCTTCGACAAAGCAGGAAAAAATATCCAGTGGTAAAAAGACAGTCTCTTCAATAAATGGTGCTGGGAAAATTGGACAGCTATATATAGAATGAAACTTGACCATTATCTTACACCATACACAAAGACTAACTCGAAATGGATAAAAGACCTCAACGTGAGGCAGGAATCTATCAAAATCCTAGAGGAGAACATAGGCAGTAACCTCTTCAACATCGGCCACAG
>CM052901.1:51790498-51891834 GCA_028534135.1 Potos flavus
TAAAGAACTCCTCAAACTCAACACTCAAAAAACAGATAATCACATCAAAAAATGGGCAGAAGACATGAACAGACACTTCTCCAAAGAAGACATACAAATGGCTAACAGACACATGAAAAAATGCTCATCATCATTAGCCATCAGGGAAATTCAAATCAAAACCACATTGAGATACCACCTTACAGCAGTTAGAATGGCAAAGATTAACAAGGCAGGAAACAACAAATGTTGGCGAGGATGTGGAGAAAGGGGAACCCTCTTTCACTGTTGGCGGGAATGCAAGTTGGTGCAGCCACTTTGGAAAACAGTGTAGAGATTCCTCAAGAAATTAAAAATAGAGCTACCCTATAACCATGCAATTGCACTACTGGGTATTTACCCCAAAGATACAGATGTAGTGAAAAGAAGGGCCACATGTACCCCAATGTTCATAGCAGCAATGGCCACAATCGCCAAACTGTGGAAAGAGCGAAGATGCCCTTCAACAGACGAATGGATAAAGATGTGGTCTATATAAACAGTGGAATATTACGCAGCCATCAGAAAGGATGAATACCCAACTTTTGTATCGACATGGATGGGACTGGAAGAGATTATGCTGAGTGAAATAAGTCAAGCAGAGAAAGTCAATTATCATATGGTTTTGCTTACTCATGGAACATAAGGAATAACATGGAGGACAATAAGAGAAGGAAAGGAAAAGTGAAGTGGGGGAAATCGAATGGGGAGACGAACCATGCGAGACTGTGGACTCTGAGAAACAAACAGAGTTTTAGAGGGGAGGCGGTGGAGGATGGGTGAGCCTGGTGGTGGGTATTAAGGAGGGCATGTACTGCATGGAGCACTGGGTGTGGTACATAAACAATGATTCTTGGAACACTGAAAAAATAAAATTAAATTTAAAAAACTTAAAAATTTAAAAATGTTTTTTAAAAAAGATCTTAATCCTATCCAAAGAGATCTATAGAATCAACATAATCCAAATCAAAATCCCAGCAGATATTTTGATAGAAATTTCTATGGAAATGGAAAGGAGCTAGAATAGTCAAAACAATCTTCAAAAAAAAACAAAGTTGAGGAAACACACTATCTGATTTTAAGATTTATTATAATGCTACAATAACCAAAACTATGTGGTATTTATTGGCAAATGCATAGAAACACAGATCAATGGAACAGAGCATACAAAAATATACCCATAAATATGTGGTCAACTGATATTCAACAAAGGTACAAAGGCAATTCAATGCATAAAGAATACTTGTCAACAAATGGTGCTTCTTGGAAAAACTAGATATTCATACCAAAAAATTAACCTTAATCCACATCTTATATGTGTACATATTAATTCAAAACGAGAGGCACCTGGGTGGCTCACTCACTTAAGCATCTGACTCTTGATTTCAGCTCAGGTCATGATCTCAATGTCGGGAGATCAAGCCCCATGTCGGGCTCCACAGTGGGCAAGGAGCCTGCTTAAGAGTCTCTCTCCCTCTCCCTTTGAACCCCTTCCCCATTTGCAATCTCTTTCTCTCCCTCTCCCTCTCTCTCAAACAAATATGAATCATAGACCTAAATGTAAAATATAAAATGATAAAATTTTAGATGACATAGAAGAAAAATCTTTCTGAACTTGGGTAAGACTAAGGCTTCTTAAACATGACACCAGAAACATGACCTATGAAGAAAAAGAGTAGATAAACTGGAATTCATCAAAAGTAAAAACATCTCTCGGAAAGACACTTTTAAGAGAATGAAAAGACAGGGGGAGCTAAGATGGTGGTGTAGTTGGAGGACCTAGGCTCATCTCATTCCTCAAACACAACTAGATATCTATCAAATCATTCTGAATACCCAAGAAACCAATCTGAGGACTGAAAGAACAAATTCCACAAGTAGAGAGAGAGAAGAGACCACATGTAGGAAGGTAGGAAGTGCGGAGATGTGGTTTGGGGGAGAAATGGATTGTGGGTGCTGCAGAGGTGAGGGAGCCCTCATCATGGGGAAAGGCAAAAGAGAGAAGAACACACAGGGGAATGCACAAGGAGAACACTTCCCCAAAGCAATTGGCTGGGAAAATGAGAGGGGCTGATATTTTCATGAGTTTCTGCAACCAGCAGGGCTTAAGAGACTGGAGTTTTAAAGGTCATTGGCTTGGCTGGGATAGAGCTCTGAGGGTGCTGCCCTACTCCTGGAGAGAAGGCAAGCAAACAACCCAGGGGCAGACACCACGACCTGAGGAACACCTGGGGCACACCTGGCAAAGATTATTCACTCTTCTTGGAGTACATCTGTGAGAGGGAGCCTTCACAGAGACACCTCTCCAGAGACAAAAGAGTTGATGGGTGCCTCTTCCTTCCTCTGTCCCTCGGCATAAACACAGAACCACCCAACCAGGGCTGCTTTGGTCCCAACGCTGGCTGCCTAGCCTGCTTGATCCAAGTCTCATGCCCCTCTGCTCTGGAGCAACTGCCGCTCTCAATCATACCTCCTTCATTCCCAGCAAGGCGGAACCCTCCCGCAGAAGAACACTGCATGCCCCTGCCCACACCATGTCCCTGAAGCCTGAAGTTTTAAAAGTCAGCAAGCATGTCTGGCATAGAGCCCAGAGGCCACTGCGCTGCTCCTAGAGAGAAGGCAGGCAAACACACCAGAAGCAGACAGCGTGAAAACATTGACTGCAAAATGCCTGGGCAACACAAGAGGGAGATTATTTGCTCTTCTGGGAGTGATTCCCTAGAGCAATAAGCACAGAGACCCCCCTCCAGGAGAAAAAGGACCTGTCTGGCACCATTTCCGTCCCCAACAGCATAAACACACAGCCACTGACAGCAAACAACATAGCCCTCACACTGGTTGTCTAACCTGCTTGCACCAGGTCTCATACTGCTGTGCTCTGCCAGTACTCCCCTTCCCAGTCAAGTCTGCCTCAGTCCCTGCACGGCAAGCTCCTTCCCTAGAAGACCAGTAGAAGCCCCTGCCAACCGCCAGTCTCCTGACCAAAAGTTCTGTAAGGCTTCGGTGCCAGTGTAAGTAGTTATCGGGTCTCATGTCACAAGCAGACCAGAGCACACTAAGTTAAAACTCTCCACACTCTGGCCAAGGACCAAATGCTGCCCACTGCAGGCAAGGAGAACCTCTGCAGACAACTGGCCTGAAAGACAGAGCAGCCAAAACACAGCAACAGAGTGCACACAGCACACACCAGAGACACTCCCTGAAGCGCCAGGCCCTGACAGTAAATGATCTCTTCTTCATAAAGCCATTATCTCCGGAGCATGAAACATAAAAGGTTTTTATGTTTTTATGTTTTAACACACAGAAGAAGACAGAGACCTGGACAAAACGCCAAGATAGAGGAATTCATCCTAAATGAAACAACAAGATAAGGTCATGGCCAGAAATCTAAGCAAAACAGAAATAAGTAATACGCCTGGTGGAGAATTTAAAGCAACAATCATAAGGATATTCACTGGGCTTGAGAAAAAAATAGAAGAATTCAGAAAGGCCCTCAAGGTCAGATAAAAGAGTAAAAAAGAATCATTCGGAAATGAAAAATGTAGGATGCCTGGGTTGCACAGTCAGTTGAGCATCTGACTCTTGGTTTTGGCTCAGGTCATGATCTCAAGACCCACATCAGGCTCCGCATTCTGTGTGGAGTCTGCTTGAGATTCTCTCTCCCTTTCTCTCCCTCTCTATCCTTCTCTACAAAATAAATAAATAAATCTTTTAAAAAAAGAAATGTAAAATACAGTAACTGGTATTTGAAACAAACTACATAAAATGAACAGGAGGAGTAAAGAAGCAGAGGAACGAGTAAGTGATGTAGAAGATAAAACAATGGAATATAATGAAGTTCAACAAAAGAGAGAAAGAACTATGGATACGAAAACAGACTTAGGGAACTCAGTAACTCCATCAAACATAAAAACATTCACATTATAGGAGTACCAGAAAAAGAAGAGAGAGAAAACGGGGCAGAAAATTTCTTTGAGGAAATAAGAGCTGAAAACTTCCTTAAAACAAAAGAGAAAGGACCCAAATAAATAAAACCACCAATGAGAGACAAGAGATCACAACTAACACCAGAGAAATACTAACTGTAAGAGAATATTATGAAAAATTATATGCCAAGAAACTGGGCAATCTGAAAGAAATGGATAAATTCCTAGAAGCACATAAACTACCAAAATTGAAACAGGAAGAAATAAAATTTGAACCAATCGATACCAGAAAAGAAATTGAATCAGTAATCAAAATCTCCCAACAAGGCAAAACCAAAGACTCCACTAAAAAAGAGAACTACATATAGGCCAATATCTCTGATGAATATGGATGCAAAAATTCTTGACAAACTACTAGCAAATCTAATCCAACAGTACATTAAAAGACTCATCGAACATAATCAAGCCGAATTTATTCCTGGTCTGCAGGAGTGGTTCAATATTCATAAATCAAACAACATGATATACCACATTCATAAAAGAAAGGATAAGAGATATGAAGAATTCGAGAGGCAGAGTGGGGGGGGTTGTGGGGGGTAGGAGAGGGAAATGAAACAAGAGGGGATCAGGAAGGAGACAAACCATAAGAGAATCCTAAACTCATGAAAAAACCGAGGGTGGCTGGGGAATAGGGGCGGGTAGGGATAGGGTGGCTGGGTTATGGACATTGAGGAGGGTATGTGCTATGGTAAGTGCTGTGAAATGTGTAGCCTGAGGATCCACAGACATGTACCCTGGGGCAAATAATACATTATGTGTTAATTAAAAAATAAAAAAAAGAAAGGATAAGAACCATCTGATCCTCTCAATAGATGCAGAAAAAGCATTTAACAAAGTACAACATCCATTCATGATAAAAAAAAAAATCCTCAACAAAGTAGGGTTATATGGAACATAACTCAACATAATAAAGTTCACTTATGAAAAGCCCATAGCTAATACAATTCTTAATGGGGAAAAAACTGAGAGCTTTTCCTCTATGGTCAGGAACAAGACAGGGATAAAAGGTATCCAAATTGGAAAGGAAGAAGTAAAACCTTCACTATTTGCAAATGACATGATGCACTATACAGAAAACCTGAAAGACTACACACACACACACACACACACACACACAGGCCAGAATTGATATATGAATTCAGTGAAGCTGCAGGATACAAAATCAACATACAGAATCTGTTGCATTTCTATTCACCAATAATAAAGCAGCAGGAAGAGAAATCAAGGAATCAATCCCATCTGCAATTGCACCAAAAACCATAAGATACCTAGGAATAAGTCTAATTAATGAGGTAAAAGGTCTGTACTCTGAAAACTATGGAACACTTATGAAAAAAAATTGAAGAGGACACAAAGAAATGGAAAAATATTTCATGGCCATGGATTGGAAGAACCAGTACTATTAAAATGTCTATACTACTAAAAGCAATCTACACATTTAATACAATCCCTATTAAAATACCACTAGCATTTTTCACAAAGCTAGAACAAACAATCCTAAAATGTGTATGGTACCACAAAATACCCCAAATAGCCAAAACAATTTCAAAAAAGAAAAGCTAAGCCAGACTTCGAGTTATATTACAATCATTCTGAATACCTGTGAATTCAACAGGTGATCTAAGAAAAGCATAGCTGTAACTCTACAAATAGAAAAACAACCACTTTCTGCAAGGTAGGAGAATGACAAGACAGAAAAACTCACCTTAAGAAAGAGAACAAGAGGCAGTACTGCCAGGGACCTAATCAGTATGGATGTAAGTAAGACGTCAGAACTAGAGTACAGAATAACGATTATAAAGATACTAGCTGGGCTTGACAAATGCAAAGAAGACAGTAGATAATCCCTTTCTGGAGAAACAAAATAATTAAAATCTAATCAAGTTGAAATAAAAAAGGCTATTAATGAGATGCAAACAAAAATGGAGGCTCCAACTGCCAGGATAAATAAGGCAGAAAGGAGAATTAGTGACACAGAAGACAAAATGATAGAAGTATAAAGAAGCTGAGAAAAAGAGATAAACAACTACTGAATCATGAGGGGAGAATTTGAAAGATAAGTGATACTATAAAGCGAAACAATATGGGGCGCCTGGGTGGCTCAGTGGGTTAAAGCCTCTGCCTTTGGCTCAGGTCATGATCTCAGGGTCCTGGGATCGAGTCCCGCATCAGGCTCTCTGCTCAGCAGGGAGCCTGCTTCCCCCTCTCCCTCTGCCTGCCTCTCTGCCTACTTGTGATCTTTCCCTCTGCCAAATAAATAAATAAAATCTTTAAAAAAAAAAAAAGACACAGGGTATCAGATTGGATAAAAAAGCAAAATCCATCGATATGCAGTCTGCAAGAGATTCACTTTAGACCCAAAGACACCTCCAGATTGAAAGTGAGGGGGTGGAAAACCATTTACCATGCTAAGGGACATCAAAAGAAAGCTAGGATGGCAACCCTTATATCAGACGAATTATATTTTAAACCAAAGATTGTAATAAGAGATGAAGAAAGACACTATATCATACTTAAAGTGTCTAACCAACAAGAAGATATAACAATTGTAAATATTTATGCCCCTAACATGGGAGCAGCCAATTATATAAACCAATTAACAACAAAATTAAAGAAACACATCCAAATCAAGAAAGAAGTCAAACTTTCACTCTTCACACATGAAGATATTCTGTGTTAAAAACCCAAAGACTCCACCCCAAAATTGTGAGAACTCATACAGGTTTTCAGCAAAATGGCAGAATATAAAACAAATGCACAGCAGTCAGGTGCATTTCTATACACTAACAATGAAAGACAAAAGAAAGAGAAATTAAGGAGTCGATCCCATTTACAATTATACCAAAACCCGTAAGATACCTAGAAATAAACCTAACCCAAGAGGCAAAGGATTTATACTCAGGAAACTACAGAAGACTCATGAAAGAAATTGAGGAAGACACAAAGAAATGGAAAAACATTCCATGCTCATGGATTGGAAGAAGAAATACTGTTAAAATGTCTATGCTACCTAGAGCAATCTACACATTCAAAACAATCCCTATGAAAATACCATTAACTTTTTTCACAGAGCTGGAATAAACAATCCTAAAATTTGTATTGAACTAGAAAAGGTCCCGAATTGCCAGGGGATTGTTGAAAAAGAAAACAAAAGCTGGGGACATCACAATTCCAGACTTAAAGCTCTATTACAAAGCTGTAATCATCAAGACAGTATGATACTGGCACAAAAACAAACACACAGATCAATGGAACAGAATAGAGAACCGAGAAATGGACCCTCAACTCTATGGTCAACTAATCTTTGACAAAGCAGGAAAGGCTATCCAATGGGAAAAAGACAGTCTCTTCAACAAATGGTGTTGGAAAGATTGGACAGCCACATGCAGAAGAATGAAACTGGACCTTTCCTTACACCATACACAAAAATAGACTCGAAATAGATGAAAGACCTAAATGTGAGACAGGAATCCATCAAAATCCTAGAGGAGAATACAGGCAGAAATGTCTGTGACCTTGGCTGCAGCAACTTCTTGCTAAATACATCTCAAAGGCAAGGGAAACAAAGGCAAAAATGAACTATTGGGACTTCATCAAGATAAAAGGCTTTTGCACTGCAAAGCAAAACGTCAACAAAACCAAAAGACAACTGACAGAAAGGGAGATGGTATCTGTAAATGTCTTATCAGATAAAGGGCTAGTATCCAAAATCTATAAAGAACTTATCAAACTCAACACCTAAAGAACAAATAATCCAATCAAGAAATGGGCAGAAGATGTGAACAGACATTTCTGCAAAGAAGACATCCAAATGGCCAACAGATACATGAAAAAGTGCTCAACATCACCCGGTATCAGGGAAATACAAATCAAAACCACAATGAGATACCACCTCACACCAGACAGAATGTCTAAAATTAACAAATCAGGAAACGACAGATGTTGGTGAGGATGTGGACAAAGGGGAACCCTCTTATACTTTTGGTAGGAATGCAAGCTGGTACAGCCACTCTGGAAAATAGTATGGAGGTTCCTCAAAAAGTTGAAAATAGAGCTACCCAGCTACCCAGCAATTGCAGTACTGGGTATTTACCCCAAAGATACAAATGTAGTGATCCAAAGGTGCACCTCGCCCCAATGTTTATAGCAGCAATGTCCACAATAGCCAAACTGTGGAAAGACCCCAGACATGCACCAACAGATGAATGGACAAAGAATATGTGGTATATATGTACAATGGAATACTACTCAGTCGTCAAAAATGAAATCTTGCCATTTGCAATGACATGGATGGAACTAGAGGGTATCTATGTTAAGCAAAATAAGTCAGTCACAGAAAGACAATTATCATACAGTTTCACTCATGTGGAATTTAAGAAACAAAGCAGAGGATCACAGAGGAAGAGAAGAAATAAAATAAAACAAAACAAAATCAGAGAGAGAGACAAACCATAAGAGACTCTTAACTATAGGAAACAAACTGAGGGTTGCTGGAGGGGATGGGAGTGGGGGGATGGGATAACTGGGTGATGGACATTAAGGATAATATAATGAGCACTGGATATTATATAAGATTGATGTATCACTGACACCTACCTCTGAAACGAATAATACATTACATTTTAATTAACTGAATTTAAATAAAAATTTTAAAAAATTCTAAAAAGCAAAGCTGTAGTGATCAAGACAGTATGGCAGTGGCATAAAAGCAGATACACAGATGAATGGAAGAGAAGAGAAAACTCAAAAATTAACCCACAACTATATGGTCATTTAATCTTCGAAAAAGCAGGAAAGAATATCCAATGGGAAAAAGAGTCTCTTCAACAAATCGTGTTGGGAAAACTGGACAGCAAAATGCAAAAGAATGAAACTGGAACACTTTCTTACACCATACATAAAAATAAATTCAAAATGGGTTAAAGACCTAAATATGAGACAGGAAATCATTAAAATCCTAGAGAACACAGGTATAACCTCTTTGACACCGGCCGTAGTGACTTCTTACTAGATAGGTCTCCTCAGGCAAGGGAAATAAAAGCACAAATGAACTAATGGGACGTCATCAAGATAAAAAGCTTCTACACAGCAAACTAACATCAAACTAACACAGCAAACATCAATAAAACTAAAAGGCAACCTATGGAATGGGAGAAGATATTTGCAAGTGACATATCTGCCAAAGGATTAGTATCTAAAATACATAAAGAAGTTAAAACTCAACACACAGAAAACAAATAATCCAATTAAGAAATGGGCAGAAAACCTGAACAGACATTTTTCCAAAGACTTACAGGTGGCTAACAGATACATGAAAACATGCTCAATATCACTCATCATCAGGGAAATACAAATCAAAACTATAATGAGCTACCACCTCACACCTATCAGAATGGCTAGAATTAACAACATAGGAAAGAACATGCGTTAATGAGGATGCAGAGGAAGGGGAACCCTCTTACACTGTTGGTGGGAATGGAAACTGGTGCAGCCACTCTGGAAAACAGTGTGGAGGTTCCTCAAAAACATAAAAATAGAACTACCCTGGGACGCCTGGGTGGCTCAGGTCATGATCCCAGGGTCCTGGGATTGAGCCTGCTTCTCCCTCTCCCTCTGCCCCCCCCACCCTGCTTGTGTCCTCTCTCTCTCCATAAATAAATAAAATCTTTAAAAAAAAATAGAACTACCCTATGATCCAGCAATTGCACTACTAGGTATTTACCCAAAGAATACAAAAATACTAATTTGAAGGGATACATGCTCCCTGGTGTTTACAGCAGCATTATCAAGAATAGCCAAAGTTTGGAAAGAGCCCAAACATCCATCCAGTGATGAATGGATAAAGATGTAGTGTGTGTGTGTGTGTGTGTG
Source organism: Potos flavus (assembly GCA_028534135.1). NCBI lineage: Eukaryota > Metazoa > Chordata > Mammalia > Carnivora > Procyonidae > Potos > Potos flavus. Next base: position 51,800,374 of record CM052901.1, read on the forward strand.
TGTGTGTGTGTGTGTATTATGTATATCATTTTGTGTATATGAAATGTACAAAAGGAATGTTATTAAGCCAAAGAAGGATGAAATCTTGCCATTTGCAATGAGGTGGATGGAGCTAGAGAGTATTATGCTAAACGAAATAAGTCAGAGAAAGACAAATACATATAATTTCATTCATATGCAGAATTTAAGAAACAAAAGAAACATGGGGGAAAAGAGAGGAAAACCAAGAAACAGACTCTTAACTATAGAGAACAAACTGACGGTTAACAGAGGGGGATGGGTTAAATGAGTGATGGATTAATGAGGGCACTTGTGATGAGCACCAGATGTTGCATGTAAGTGCTGAATCATTAAATTGTACACATGAAACTAATATTATACTGTAGGTTAACTAACTGGAATTTAAATAAAATTTTAATTTTAAAAAACAGAATGAGGGGTGCCTGGGTGGCTCAGTCTGTTAAGCATCTGACTCTTGGTTTTCAGATCAGGTCATGGTTTCATGTGCCATGGGATCAAGCCCCGTGTTAGGCTCTGCACTCAGCTGGGAGTATGTTTGAAAAGTCTCTCCCTCTGCCTCTACTGCCCACTCATGCGCGCACGCTCTCTCGCTCTCTCTCTGTCAAATAAATAAGTAAGGGGCGCCTGGATGGCTCAGTCGGTTAAGCGTCTGCTTCGGCTCCGGTCATGATCCCAGGGTTCTGGGATCAAGTCTCGTATCAGTCTCCCTGCTCAGTGGAGAGTCTGCTTCTCCCTCTACCCAGACCCTGCTTGTGATCTCTCTCTCTCTCTCTCTCAAATAAATAAAATTTTAAATAAATAAATAAAATCTTTTTAAAAAAATGAATGAAATGACAAGCTGAAGACTGAATAAAATATTTGCAAAACACATCTAAAAGAGATTCATATTCAGAATATATAAAGGACAATCAAAATTGAATAAGGAAACAAAAAAGAAAACAGCTAAAAATTTGACAAAAGTTTTTACAGCCACTTGACCAAAGAAGTTATACAAATGCCTAACAACCACATGAAGTGCTTAACATCATCAGCCATTAAGGAAATGACAATTAGTGTGATACCCCTACACACCCACTAGAATGTCTATAACTAAAAAGACTGATATACCAAGTGTTGGAGAGAATCTGGAAAAAGCAGAACCCACAAACATTGATGGTGAAGAAAAAATAATACAGTCACTGTGATAAATCATTTGTCAACACCTCAACAAATGATACATACACTTAGCATATGACAGAACAAATTCAATCCTAGGAATCTTCCCAAGAGAAAACCTATGTCTAAACAAAGACTCCCAGGTGAACACTCAGAGCATTGTTTTACATAATCACGAAAAAGTGGCAACAATCCAAATGTCTCCCAATGAGTGAATGGCAAACAAATTGTAGCACATCCACACAACAGAATACCCCTCAGCAATAAAAAGGAAAGAACCAGTGATACAAAAAACAACATAAGTAGATCTCAAATGTATAATGCTAAGTGAAAGCAGGTAGACTCAAAAGGCTGTATGATTCCATTTATATGGCAGTTTTAAAAAAGTAAAATTTAGGGATGTCTGGGTGGCTCAGTCAGTTAAGCATCAATGTTTATAGTGGATTATCCTGGGATCATGATCAATGTTTATAGTGGGTGATCCTGGGATCAAGTCCCTCATCAGGCTCCTTGTTCAGTGGGGAGCCTGCTTCTCCCTCTGCCTGCTGCTCCCCCTGCTTGTGCTTACGCGTTCTCTCTCTGACAAATAAATAAAATCTTTTTTAAAAATTAAAAAGTAAAATTTATAGGGACAAAAAATAAATCAGTTGTTATGAGGGGCTAAAAGTAAGGAGAAAGGATGACTTCAACGTAGGGTTACCAGATTTAGCAAATAAAAATACAAGACACCCAGAGGCACCTGACTGGCTCAGTCATTAGAGCATGAAGCTCTTGATCTTGGGGTCATGAGTTCAAGCCCCACATTGAGCACAGAGTTTCCTTTAAAAAAAAAATAAGGGGCACCTGGGTGGCTCAGTTGTTAAGCATCTGCCTTCGGATCAGGTCATAATCCCAGGGTCCTGGGATCAAGCCCTGCATCGGGCTCCCTGCTCGGCAGGAAGCCTGCTTCTCCCTCTCCCACTCTCCCAGCTTGTGTTCCCTCTCTTGCTGTGTCTCTCTCTGTCAAATAAATAAATAAAATCTTTTAAAAATTAAAAAAATTAAAAAATAAAACATAAATTAAAATTTTTTAATTAAAAAACACAAGACATCAAGTTAAATTTAAATTTCAGCTCAATAACAAATAATTTTTAGTGTAAGTATATCTCATGCAATATAATAGTTCTCAAACTGTGATCCCAGGGCCAGCACCATTAGAGTTAATTGGGCATTTGTCAGAAATGCAAACTCTCAGAACCCACCAGCCCTACTAAAACAGAAACTCTGAGGGTAGGACCCAGAAATTTATTTTTTAGCAAGTCCTCCACGTGATTCTCATGTTGTGGTTTGAGAACCACTGCTCACTATACCTGTCACTGGAAAACAAAAACAAAAACAAAACAAAATATAAGAAGCTAATATGAAGAGAAAGGGGCACATGAGCCTATTCAATAAATCAATTCACCATCATCAAATACTAACTGAAAAGCCAAAGTGTATATAGTAGGTTCTCTGAGAAGGGATTACAGCAGTGAATCTCAACTGAGGGCATTTCCACCCACAGAGGACATTTGGCAATGCCTGGAGACACTTTTGGTTGTCACAAGTACAAGAAAAGTCTATTGGCATCCACTGGGTAGAGGCCAGGGGTGCTGCTAAACATCCTACGAAGCACAGAGCAGCCCTCACACAATAAAGAATTACCCAGCCCAAAAGGTCAATGGTGTGGAGATTGAGAAAGCTGGATAGGGTAAAGATTAATCAAAATATTTTTTTACTCCAAAGGCTTTAAAATCAAAAACATTTTTAACAACGTGGAAATAAAAAGTAATGACCAAACATAATTCAAAGTTTTTCATACTGAAAATACTAGAATTATTCTGAGAAGAATTTATAGACTAGCCACACAAAGCTAATCCATCAATTCGGTGGTAAGAGGCACTTTTATGATGATTAATTTTTTCAGAACTTTGTGGGCAGCCGCAAGCTAGCTGCTGGTAGGGCCAAACCAAGCCCGGACTCGTACCCCCCGCCCGCTCAGAAAAAGAGCGGACGGAATGCGGGCGCTAGAGAAAGGGCTTGTGCAATGGGCCTTGAAGCTTGCTGGTGCGTGACTGCTCATATCAACACATTGGAAACCTTGTAAGCTGGCCTTATCATTATGGGCCTGTGCTGTCCTTGCCCGGGCTATAACCTGCTTCTGCTGTCTGAAGAGTCTGTCCTTAGTGCTGCAAACAGAGATAAAGAAGAAGCTCAAAAGAGCATTATGTGACTTTTAAATATAAACACTTCTTTGTAATTGTTTCACTTATACTATATAATCAAGTGCACTCTGAAATAAAATTTGACACTGTTTGGACATCATCCACTGTGTCCCTCCTGCTCCCACACTTTGTCTCTCTACTTCTTTTTCCTCATTCCCTTACCCTCAGCCCTGGTTTGAGATTGTCGCGCCGGCCGCGACAGAACTTATGTGAGAGAATAGTTCAGAGATGACAAGTTTGAGAACCATATGCAAATTAAAATGCATCTGTAGACACTATATGACCATAAAACATACTGGCCCAGGAATCATGGAACTTGAGTTCTAGTTTTGCTTTGGTAATAGGTAGCTGTGTCACAAGTCACTTCATTAATCTAAGCGTCCATTTGCTAATCTGTAAAATGAGGAGGTTAGACTATTGAAGTCATATGTAAGACCCTTTGTAGCTTTAACATATGTCTATGTCAAAAAATGAACATGGGAAACATTCAAAAAATTTTTATAAGATAGGGGGGATGGCATCACTATATTCCCTGTAGGGTAGTCTTGTATTAACTTTGGGACTTTTGGTTCTTGTGGCTCGAAGGTGTGAAACAAAGCCGTTTAGCTTCTTTATTTATAATAGTTACATTAACAATTTAGGTTCATTACAGACAAATTAGAATATATATAAACCACTCTTTTTCATCAAGTAACATTCTGAGATGAATTTTAGCAAGAACGTGTTAAGATGGTCTGATAAAAGTCAATTTTGTTTTTGCAATTGATAATTGAAATGAAGGGGCGCCTGGGTGGCACAGTCGGTTAAGCATCCAACTCTTGGTTTTGGCTAGGTCATGATCTCAGGATCATGAAATTGAGCCCTGCATGGGGCTCTGTGTTCAGTATGGAGTCTGCCTACGTTTCTCTCTCCCTCTCCCTGCCCCACCCTCCACCCTACCCCCACTCTCTCTCTAAAGTAAATAAATAAATCTTTTTAAAAAATTGAAGTGAAAGGGGTGCTTGACTGGCTCAGTTGGTAGAGCATGTGACTCGATCTCAGGGTTGTGAGTTCGGGTCCCACGTTGGGTGTACAGATTACTTAAATAAATATATATATATATATATATATTTTTTTTTTTTTTAACTAGAAACGTTTAAAAAATTGAAGTGAAAAAGCTTAGAAAATTACTGTTACATCTTGTATGCATGTACTTAAGGAAGATTACATTATTATTTCACATAATTGTCATGCTATATAAGAGAAGAAAGCCCACAACCCTTTCTCTGAAAACATATATTTTAGTTTAGTATGAAATTAAGAGTAATACATATTTATTTATACCTATAAAACATAAATCTATAAATATACAACCATAGTAATGTCAAGATTCCATCTTCAGATGTTTTTAAGTTGAATAATATAATTTATTTTTTATAAAAAGAAAAGTTAAAGGGGCAAAGAAAATATATTAATCTTATCAGTCTTTATTGTCAAATGTGTCAGTATATCTACTTCTATCTCAGTGTTAGAAGTAATTTTCTAGAATTTCAGTCAACATTTGACTTTACTGATTTCCAAAGACTTACTTTAATATGATGTACACCATTCAGTTTTCCAATCCGCTCCTCAATGGTCCAAACACAGGAATTACATGTCATCCCCTCAACAGAGATGGTGACTGAATCCACACCCATACTTCGATCCATCTTGATTTCTTCTTTACATTCCTATTAGAAACAATGAACTCACTAATTTCAGCCATGGAAATAATCCTTCATCAACTTTCCCCCCACCTTCTCAACTGAAATTATTCTACGAATAAAATATGGTCAGCATTCTTTTATCTGATCTCATTTCACTCTTATCTCAGGGTCACTGCTTTAGCTATTCCCTTGGAATAGACTTTTTTTCTTCTAGATACCTGCTTAGCTAACTTCATCTCTTTCAAGCCCTTACTCAAATCTAATCCCCTTTATGAGTTTTACACTGACCACCCTGCTTAAAATTGCAATCTATATCTCTTCCACACACATACACTCTGATTCCCCTTACATCTGCTCTATTTTGTCTTTTTTTCATAGAACTTACCTTCTAATATACTCCATAATTTACTTACTATGTTCATTGCTTATTATCTGCTTTCCTGTCGTGGTTTTAAAATGTGCTCACAAATTCTTTGTTACTCCTTCTTTCAAGAAGTGGAATTTGGGGCGCCTGGGTGGCTCAGTCTGTTAAGCATCTGCCTTCAGCTCAGGTCATGATCTCGGGGTCCTGAGATCGAGCCCTACATTGGGCTCTCTGCTCAGCAGGGGCCTGCTTCTCCCACTCCCTCTGCTCATGCTCTCTCTCTCTCACTTGCTCACTCTCTCTCAAATGAAATCTTCAAAAAAAGAAAAATGAGGTAGAATTTAAGTCCTTTCTTTCCCTTGAGTGTGGCCTATGCTCAGTGACTTGCTTCCAAACAGAATATGGTGGAATAGACAAGGTATGACGCCCAAGACTGGATCATAAAAGGTAGGCACTATGGGAGGGGCAAAAAGTCACTGTGGATTCCTCCTTGTCCTTTCTCTTGAATGGCCCGATCTGGGGGAAGCCATCTGCCACATCGTAAGGACATTCAAGCAGCCGTAGGGAGAGGTTCATGTGGCAAGAAATTGAGGCTTCCTGCCAACAGCCGGGTGAGTGAACCATCTTAGAAGCTGATACTTCAGACTTAATTAAGCCTTTAGATGCCTGAGGCTCCAGTCAACATACTGACTACAACCTCATGAGATACCCTGAGCCAGAACCACCCAGCAAAACCACTCCCAAATTTATGACTCACAAAAATTGTAAGACAATAAATGTTGTTTCAAGCCACTGAACTTTCAGATAATTTGTTACACTGCAATAATTAACTAATAAATGTACCACTGGAAGGAAAATTGTATGAAGGCAAGAATCTTTTTTTTAACCCCACTGATAACTAGTTTGAACCACGTGAAATTGCCATTGTTGCATATCAAAATAGTCAAATACTGCCATTTTCATATAGATCAACCTAATATATCCCATGGAAACAGTGTTTTCCTCTGGTGAGAGGAACTAAGTGGTTAGGGGTTAAGTGTGGAAAAAACAATGTTCAGTATATAACCTTTTACAACTCTTTTTAAAGTTGAGATATAACTGATGTAACATGGTGTAAGTTTATGGTGTACAATGTGTTGGTTTGATACGTGTGTGTGTGTGTGTGTGTCTATAGTAATAGGATTACCACCATTAGCTAACACCTCTATCACATCACTTAATTGTCATTTTTTTGTGGTAATAACAATTAAGATCTAGTCTCTTCTGTATCTTTTAAATTTTGTAACATGAGGATGTATTATCTTTTCAAACACACACAGTAGACCTGAAATAATAGAAAACAGTAATAGGGAAGGGAGTTTACAGCTGAGGCATTCTGCGAATCTTGGTCTTATTTGGAATGTACAGAAAGAGATAAACCTTAGATTTTGTTAAGAATACATGTTAAAAATTTAAAGGTAACTAGTAGGAGACTAGAAATAGAATATAAAGCTTCCAAAACAGTAGAGGAAGAAAGAGAATAAAGAAAATTAAACTAAGCCACTAGACAGCAAGGAAGATAAATGGAAATTACAAGAAAAGAAACAACTAAGAACATATTTCTATAAAACTCTATTACCCTTTTGTTTAAAGGGTAAAGTGAAATGATTATGAAAAAAGCAGCACTAGATTCGGGCTTAAGAAATTATTCAGGAAGGGGCGCCTGGGTGGCTCAGTGGGTTAAGCCTCTGCCTTTGGCTCGGGTCGTGATCTCAGGGTCCTGGGATTGAGCCTCGCGTCAGGCTCTCCGCTCAGCGGGGAGCCTGCTTCCCCCTCTCCCTCTGCCTGCCTCTCTGCCTACTTGTGATATCTTTCTCTCTGTCAAATAAATAAATAAAATCTTAAAAAAAAAAAGAAAGAAATTATTCAGGAAAAAAGAGAGACTTCCCAGTGTAGATCTGAGGGCCTCTTTTAGAGCACCACAGATTATTTGTGTTTAGGTAAATTAGAGGGTGTTGATTAGAAAATGTTTAATTACGTGGACATTCGGAAAAATTTTATTTGGAAGAATATTAGCTCAATGTAAAGAATTTGCAAATTGTATAGATTTTCAAAAAAAAATCTTTTTGCAAAGATCACAAATTATGTAGAAAGTACCGTTTTGTATAAGAGAGAGAAGAGAAATACTGAAGTAAATTAAAACTGTTACCAAACCAGTGATGAGCAGGAAATAACCAGTTATTATGAAGATGCTACCACCCAAAATTGAAGTACAAATAAAAACGCAAATCTTAGGTCCAATAAAATTAATTCAACATTCATTAGGGGGTCTCCATGCCCTTGGATAAAAATCCTGTTGTGTGGCCATAATCAAAAATTGGAGACACCAAAGTGTTTCTCTTAGACTTATTTGTCAAAATTATCAATGGCCAACTGTAGAACTCAAAAGGGGGTTTACAAATACCATGATTTACATTGACTCTATTTTGCCCCAAAAGTCATTTCTTTGAAAAATGCTAAACTACAAGAGGGAAATTTTTTTTTCCCCAAATACTTTTATTTTATTTTTTCGGTGTTCCAAGATTCATTGTTTATGTACCATACCCAGTGCTCCATGCAATACGTGCCCTCCTCAATACCCACCAACCAGGCTCGCCCATCCCCCCACCCCTCTCCCCTCCAAAACCCTCAGTCTGTCAGTCTGTTGCTCTGAGGGAAATTTTTTAAAAAATCAGAACACTATGTAAAAATATTTCTAGAAGGACTCACAAATAATCAGTAACATTAGATACCTCCATAGAGGTAACTAATGCTTTTGCATTTTGAATTATGTAAGTACAAAGCCAATTCAAAATAAATTAATGAAAAACTATTTTAACTAAAACATTTCTTTGCAATAAATTTATTCCATGTGGTATAAAAACAATTACTACATCATCTCAGCTTTGCTAAGCTCAGAGAAACCAACAGATACTGCTGCTGAACCTCATTCTCTGCTCCTAACAAAGCAAGTAAGTGGATTCTTCTTACTTTGATTTCGCTGGAGCTTTGAACAACTGGACCACCAATATAATTTCCAAATATCTAAAACCACAGAATTTCCTTGGGGATAAATTGTTTTTAAATGTTAATTGGTTTTTAGCACAGGGACGCCTGGGTGGCTCAGTTGGTTGGGCGGCTGCCTTCGGCTCAGGTCATGATCCCAGGGTCCTAGGATCGAGTCCCACATCGGGCTCCTTGCTCGGTGGGGAGCCTGCTTCTCCCTCTGCCTCTGCCTGCCACTCTGCCTGCTTGTGCTCTTTCTCTGACAAATAAATTTAAAAAAAATCTATAAAAAAAGCACATATTTTTCTTTATATATATCTTCTTTTTTGAAATATAATTCACACACTATAAAATTCACCCTAAGACAAATTCAGTGCTTTTTAGCAATATTCACAAGGATATGCAACCATAATGACTATGTAAATGCAGAACATTTTCATTACCCCCAAAAGAAACTCCATACTCATCAGCAGTCACTACTCGGTCCCCTTACAGCTACTGGCAAAAATGAATCTACTTCCTATCTCTATGGATTTGTCCATCCTGGTAATTTCATAAAAATGAATTCATTCAATATGTGGCTCTTTGTGTCTGAAATTCTTTCACTTAGCATAATATTTTTAGGTTTAAAAATGTATGGAATGTATCTATACTTCGTTTTTTTCACTTTCTTGATGGCATCCTTTGAAACAAAAAAACTTAATTTTTATAAAGCCAAATTTATCAATTTTTTCTTTTGTTGTTTGTTTTTGGTGTCCTATATAAGAAACCACTGCCACACTGAAAGCCATTAATATTCACTTCTATGTTCTAAGAGTTTGGTAGTTTCACTCTTCCTTTTAGGTCTTTAAATCCATTTTGAGTTAATTGTTGTACATGGTGTGCAGTAGGGATCCAAGTTACATTCTTTTACATGTGGATGTCAGGTTCTCCCAGCTTTACTGAAATACAGTTCGCATATAATTCACACATTTAAGGTGTAAAATTCAGTCGGTGTTACATTCACAGATATGTGCCACCATCACCACAGTCAATTTTAGAATATTTCTGTCACCTCAAAAAGAAGCCTGATACCCTTTAGTTATTATCATCCTCCCATCTCCTAAGCCCCCTACCCTCACTGCCAGGCAACCATTAATCTCTGTGTCTGTATAGATTTTTCTTTTTTGGACATTTCATATGAATGAAATCATATATAATATGTGGTCTTTTGTGACTGGCTTCTTTCACTTAGCATAATGTTTTCAAGGTTCATCCATGTTGTAGCATGTGTCAGTACTTCATTCCTTTTTATGGCTGAATTATATTCCATGGTATGGATATACCACATTTTGTTTATCCATTCATCAGTCAACATTTAGGTTGCCCCCACCTTTTGGCTACAAAGAATAAGGCTGCAATGGCCACAATCGCCAAACTGTGGAAAGAGCAAAGATGCCCTTCAACAGATGACTGGATAAAGAAAATATGGTCCATATATACAATGGAATGTTACTCAGCCATCAGAAAGGATGAATATCCACCATTTGCATCGACATGGATGGAACTGGAAGGGGTTATACTCAGTGAAATAAGTCAAACAGAGATAGTCAATTATCATATGGTTTCACTTACTTGTGGAGTGTAAGGAATAACATGGAGGACATTAAGAGAAGGAAAGGAAAAGTGAATTAGGGTAAATCGGAGTGGGAGAGGAAGCATGAGAGACTGCAGACTCTGAGAAACAAACTGAGGGTTTGGGAGGGGAGGGAGGTGGGGGGATGGGTGAGACTGGTGGTGGGTATTAAGGATGGCACTATTGCATGGAGTACTGGGTGTGGTACATAAACAATGAATCTTGGAACACTGAAAAAAATTAAATTAAGATGTTAAAAAAAGAATAAGGCTGCTATAAATATTTATGTACAAATTTTTGTGTTTTCATTCTTCTTGGGTAATACTTGAGTGAAATTGTTGGGTCCTAGAACTCTGTTTTAATTGAGGAACTGCCATAGTTTTCCAAAGCAGCTGTGCCATTTTAAATTCCAACTAGCAGCATATGAGGGTTCTAATTTCTCCACCTCCTCACCAACACTGGTTATTATCTGATTTTTTTTTTATTTTAGCCATTCTAGTAAATGTTAAGTGGTATCTCATTGTGGTTTTGATTTGCATTTCCCTGATTACTAGTGATGTTGAACATCTTTTCATGTGCTTACTGGCTGTTTGTATATCCTTTTTGGAGAAAAGTGTATGTGAGCCCTTTATTCATTTTTTAAAAGATTTTATTCATTTATTTGAGAGAGAGAGTGCACAAGCAGGGGGAGCAGCGCAGGGGAGGGGAGCAGCAGAGAGAGAGAGGGAGAAAGCCCCACGTGGGGCTTGATCCCAGGACCCCAGGATCATGACCTGAGACAAAGGCAGACACTTAACCAACTGAGCCACCCAGGCATTCCTTTTTTTTCCCTTTACCTATTTTTTAATTGGGCTTTCGAGTTTTTTGTTGAGTTGCAGGATTTATTTATATATTCTGGATATTAATCTCTAATCACATATACGATTTCCAAATATTTTCCCCTATTCTGTGGGTTATCTTTCCACCATCTTGATAGAGTCCTTTGGTGCCCAGAAGTTTTTAATTTTGATGAAGCATGTATTTCATTGTTGTTGCTTCTAGTCATTTTTTAAATTGAGATATAACTTATATATAGCATTATATTAGTTTTAGGTGTACAACAAAATGATATGATGTATGTATACATTGTGAAATGATCATCACCATAAGTTTAACATCAATTACCACGCAGTTAAATTCCTTTTCTTATGGTAAGAACCTTTACGATCTACTCTCTTAGCAACTTTCAAATATAGAATGCAATACTGTTATTGATAGTCACCATATTGTACATTATATCCCCAGAACTTAAAGTTTATACCTGTTGACCACCTTCACCCATTTCACCCATCTCCAACACCCACCTCTGGCAATCCACTAATCTGTTCTCTGTATCTATGAGTTTGGTTTTTTTTCAGATTCCACATATAAGTGAGCTCATATAGTATTTGCCTTTCTCTGACTTAGCATAATGCCCTCAATCCATATTGTTGCAAGTGACAGAATTTCCTTCTTTTTAATGGCTGAATAATGTTATGTATATATACACCACATTTTCTTTATCCATTCACCCGTTGATGGACACTTAGGTTTTTTCCATACCTTAGCTATTGTAAATAATGCAGCAACGAATATGGGGTGCAGGTATCTTTGAGACAGTGATTTCATTTCTTTTGGATAAACACCCAGAAGTGGAAATGCTGGATAGTATGTTAGTTCTATTTTTTATTTTTTGAGGCACCTTCATACTATTTTGTATATATTCATTTTTAAAATATAAAAACTTAGAAAAGCTGAAAGAGTGGTACCTGGGTGGCTCAGTTGGCTAAGCATCTGACTCTTGGGGGGCCTGGGTGGCTCAGATGGTTAAGCGTCTGCCTTTGGGTCAGGTCATGATCCCAGGGGCCTGGCATTGAGCCCCACGTCGGGCTCCCTGTTCAGTACGGAGCCTGCTTATCCCTCTTCCTCTGCCATTCCCTCTGCTTGTATTCTCTGGCTCTATCTCTCTGTCAAATAAATAAAATAGATAAAATCTTTTTTTTTAAAAAAAAAAGCGTCTAACTCTTGATTTCAGCTCAGGTCATGATCTCAGGGTGATGAGATAAAGCCCTGCTTCGGGCTCCATGCTAAGTGGGGAGTCTGTTTGAGATTCTCTTTCTTCCCCTCCCTCTCCACCTCCCTCTCCCCTCACTTGAAAGTTCACTCTCTCTCTCTCTAAAAATAGATAAATAAATCTTTAAAAAAAAAAGTTGAAAGAAAAGTTCGTCACTAAGCCCACCATTCTGTCCTAATTTCATTCAAATTGCATTAATTATGGAATAATTATAATTTATAGTATGACTTTATCTGAAATTGATTCATAATTATTAGCCTATTTGCATTATTTACTTTATTTATTTTTTATATTTATTTTTATTGAAGTATGGTTAACACACAATGTTACATTAGTTTCAGGTATATGACATAGTGATTTGACAGGTCTATACATTATGCTATGCTCACCACAAGTGCAGCTACAATTTGTCACCATACAACACTATTATAATACCATTGGCTGTATTCCCTACACTGTAACTTTTATCACTATGACTTATTCATTCCATAACTGGAAGCCTTGTGTTAGTTACTTTTTTTGTAAGTTTATTTCTTTTATTTTTGTAATCTCTACACCCAACGTGGGGCTCAAACTCACGACCCTGAAATCAAGAGTCACATGCTCTACTGACTGAGCCAGCCAGGCACTCCCATGTTATTTACTTTTAAAGTTATAGCTAAAGCTATTACAAATGAGATAGTTAACAATTCAGGTGTGTCCACTACTACTTAAACCAGTATTAAATTATTACCAATTTTTACATAGACTTACAATATTTATTCAATGTAAGGAAATTAATTTTGTCTAATTTTTGTTTTTAATGACCTGAAGCAGCCTTTATTCAAGGTCAAAAAAAATCAAGATCTCTAATGAAGCACACTGCCAAAGATTTTCACATTCTGATAATCTATGATTTATAATCTACATGTAAAAATAAGTTGTCACTGCCTTATGAAAAGGAAGTGGTATCTCATTGTGGTTTTGATTTTTTGTCAAAACCTTCCTTCCTCTAGCCAGAGTAGCTGCTGCCAATAGGACAAAATCTGAATCTTTGAATGAATGATAAGTGAAATAAGGGAAGAAGTAGGAGACCTGAATTAGTTTAGAGGAGCTAGAACTAGCTACTGCAGATCAAACAAAAACTCTCTATATGCCTAAATTTACTATTATGAATATTCAAGATTTAGAAATTATATTAATACATATATTCCCTTTTCCCCAAATTTTTATTATGAAAAATTTCAACCACACATAAAAGCTATAATACCACAATGAACATCTATCTGTATATCCTCTGCATGAATTCAACAATGGTTAACATTTTGCTATATTTGCCTTATTTTTTCTAAACTATTTGAATGCGAGTTTTAGAAATCATTATAATCCAGCATGCATTTTCAAAGAATAAGAACTCCTGCATAACCACACTATTACTATCAAAGCTAAGAGAATTAATGATTGTACATCATCTAATACAAATTCTCTATTTAAATTTTCCCAAGAGGCCAGTTAGCTCAGTTGGTTAGAGCGTGGTGCTAACAAATTTTCCCAAATGTCCCAAGAACATCTTTTACAGCTTTTATTTTTCCTGAATCAGGATCCAAAGTTCACACACTGAATTTGGTTGTGTTTCTTTTAGTCTCATTTAATCTAAAACAGCCCCTCCCCTATCTCTTTTCCCCCATGAAATGACTTTTTGAAGAATCCAGGTCAGTTGCCTTAAGAGACACTCTGTCCTCGGGGTGCCTGGGTGACTCAGTCGTTAAGTGGCTGCCTTTGGCTCAGGTCATGATCCCAGAGTCCTGCGATCGGGCTCTCTGCTCAGCGGGAAGCCTGCTTCTCCCTCCCCCACTTCCCCTACTAGTGTACCCTCTCTCGCTGTCAAATAAATAAAATCTTAAAAAAAAAGAAAAAGAGACACTCTTTCCTCTTTTTAAAATACAAGCTCCACTTTGCTAGTTTAAGGGACTCATAACTAGAATTATACCTCCTAATACCTATGAAGCCCAGATGGGACAGGAAGGACAGGTAATTGTGAACAAATGATACCTTGGATGAAGGGAACTCATGGGCCCAGGTGAAAAATCCAAAGGTGAGGTACTTAAGGCCAACATAAAGGCATCAGGGACCAGGGAGTGGGTCACTCTTCTTAGCAGTAATGGGTATAAAAAGGAAAGTAGAGTAACGTCTAAAACAAACAGATCCTATCAAAGTGTTGTCTACGGTCAGCCCTCTGCCTTAAAAAGGAGACTCTCTCTTTCCTCTTATAGCACATGGATGCCTGCCTCTAGGACAGAACACTCAGACTTAGTACTATATAACTCAGATATGTCATGGGTCAAACAGGGCTTTTGAAAGTTGATCTAGGCACATTACCAAAACTGACTAAATTGTTCTATGGGAAAATGTCAAGTTCAAACAACAGAACTGGTAACAAACTTTTGGACTATAATACATTCAGCAGATGAAGGCCAGTTTATCTGGTTATTTAGAGATGTTAAACCAAAATATAGTTTTCTTATGGGGTATGTCCCAGACCAAAGTACTGGAGCATCTCTCAGGCTTATTGAGGAACTGAGAGAGACTAAGCAGAAAGGTACTTTTAAAGTAACTGGATAGGGATGCCTGGGTGGATCAGTCAGCTAAGCGTCTGACTTCAGTTTAGGTCATGATCTCAGGGTCCTGGGATCAAGCCCTATATTGGGCTCCCTGCTCAGCAGGGAGCCTACTTCTCCCTTTGCCTGCCGCTCTCTTTCTCTCTCGCTCTCTCTCTGGCAAATAAATAAATAAAATTTTTTAAAAAATGAAGTAACTGGATAATTCACCTGGAAGTATGTATTGGGGAAGAAAGAATTTCTGAGCACAAATGAAAATTACATTAATACAGACACATTTCTGGCTAAATCCTAATTTAAGCATGTTAAATCATCTATGAATAATATATATTTCCTCCTATCTTCATAATTCACCTGAATTTTTTCTTCAAAACTCTACTTAAATTGGCCTTTACATACAAAAGCTCAGAAGAATTCCATCTTCCTCATACTACTCCTATATATACAACTCTAATTGATTTTGTAACATATGCTATGTCCATCTTTTGAATTTTAAATGTCTCAATGATAGGTACAAAGTCAGGAACATCTTTTGTAACTTCCCATTGTATTTAGCAAAATGACTCAGAAAACAGAGTAAGAGCATAAACAATTTCATATAGTATAGTAAAGCGTAGGCTTCTGGGAGGTCACAATATCAAAGAACAAATCTGGCACGCAGCAATTAGGAATGCAGTAACTCTGAGAACAACAGCATCCAATAACACTGAGGGAAATAACTTCTGGTTATTAAAGTATTTTGAGCCACTCCCTAAACACACATGTAATCATTAGTAATAACATTTCCTAAGAGGAAGAACAGCATTATGACTAGATCATCATGTCTGATTTAGAAACAGAAACTCAATGAGTTGAGGACAAACATGACACACATATATGAAGTCTGCTCAAAACCACTCCTTAAAGCTGATCACAGAAGCTCAAATATTACTTTTAATCCCCCTAAAATAATTAGTCTTCATAATTTTGGAAAGATTTCTATTAATAAATTTTAAGATAATGCAAATTAAAACCACAATGCATATCATTTATACCCATCAGGTAGATAAAAATTTCAAAATCTAGCAATATCATGTGTCAGTGAGGATGTGGAGCAACAGGATCTTTCCTATTCAGCTGGTCAGAGTGTAAATTAGTACAACCATAAGGGAATCTGTTTGGCATTATCTGGTAGAGTTGAAGATATGCATATACTAGAACTTAACATTTTCACTCCTAGGCATATCACCATACACGCAGTCTCACGCATGTGCAGAGAAAGCATGAACAAGAATGCTCACTGCAACAGTGTTCCTAATAGTTAAAACTTTGGAAATAACCTAAATGTCTATCAACCAAAAAATAGAAAAATAGGTGTGTGTGTGTGTGTGTGTGTGTGTGTGTAGCAGAGAATGATAGAGTAATTAAAATTAATGAACTAAAATAATGGTTCTCACTGGGAGGAGTAGAGATTTTACCACCAAAAGGACGCCTGGCAAAGTCTAGAGACATTTTTGGTTATAACCGCGGTCGGGGGGGTCGGGGGGTGCTACTGGCATCTAGTGGGTAGAGGCCAGGGATACCACTAAACATTTTTGTAGACAAGAAATCGATTCACAGGGGCGCCCAGGTGGCTCAGTCAGGTGGGCATCCGACTTGATTTCTGCTTAGGTAATTATCTCAGGATTGTGAAATAGAGCCCCGCATGGGGCTCTGCACTCAGTGGGGAATCTGCTTGAGATTCTCTCTCCCTCCCTCTGCCCCTCCCCCTGCTCACACATGCACTCTCTGTCTCTCTCACTCAAAAATAAATAAATCTTAAAAAAAAACCCACTCACAACAAAGAATTCTCTAGCCCCAAATGTCAATAGAACAGAGGTTGAGAAACTAGAACTCTGAGCAGCAGCATAGATAAATCTAATTAACATAGTTGAGGCAATAAAAAAAGTTTCACAAGAGAGTGCCTAGGTGGCTCAGTCAGTTAAACATCTGCCTTTGGCTCAGGTCATGATCCCAGGGTCCTGGAATCAAGTCCCATGTTGAGCTCCCCACTCAGCAGGGAGTCGTCTTCTCCCTCTCCTTCTGCCCCTGCCCCAACTCATGCTCTCTCTTGCTCTATCTCAAATAAATAAAATATAAAGAAAAAGATTTCACAAGAATACAAAAGTCTAGGAACTTAAAACAATATCATATATTGTCTCTGTATGTATACATATGTAGTAATATTAGTCAAAATATAAAAATGTGCATGGGAATGACAAATGCCAAATTCAGGAGTTTAGGGAAGGAGGAAGGGATGCAACTGGAGTACAAAGGGGAATTTCAACTATATATATAATGTTTAACTTCTTAGGCTGTGTAAAAGATACATACTTATGTTATAAGGCTTCCTGTACTCTTTGTTGGACTAAATTATTTTATTATAAGAAGACGGAGGGGCGAAGAACCATGAGAGACTGTGAACTCAGAGCAACAGACTGAGGGTTTTGGAGGGGAGGGGGATGGGGGGATGGGCGAGCCTGGTGGTGGGTATTGAGGAGGGCAAGTATTGCATGGAGCACTGGGTGTGGTACATAAACAATGAATCTTGTAACACTGAAAAAATAAAAGTATTTGGGGAAAAAAATAAGTGTTAAGAGAAAAAATAGAAAAATAAAGATACAAAATGAATAAGGAAAAAAAAAATTTAAAAAAAAAAATTTTTAAGGGATGCCTGGGTGGCACAGTGGGTTAAGCATCTGCCTTCCACTCGGGTCACGATCCCAGGGTCCTGGGATCAAGTACCACATTGGGCTCCCTGCTTAGCGGGGAGTCTGCTTCTCCTTTTCCCTCTGCCCCTCCCCCCCCACCGCTCATGTGCTGATTCTCTCTCTCTCTCTCTCTCGCTCTGCTTTTTCTCAAATAAAATCTTTTTTTAAAAAGATTTTTTTAAAAGGAAAATAAATGAATGAACCTGGTAGACATTGTGCTAAGTGAAATAAGCCAGACATAGAAAGACAAAAACTGCATGATCTCTCATATGTGGACACTAAAAGAGTCGAACTCAGAAGTAGAGACTAGAAGGGTGATTACCAGGGCCCGGGGGGTGGGGGAAATGAAGAAATGTTGGTCAAAGGGTACAATGTTTCTCATTCATCATCAGGAAAATAGAAATCAAAACTACAATGAGATATCACCTCACACAAGTCAGAATGGTTAAAATTAACACAAGAAACAACAGGTATTGGTGAGGATGTGAAGAAACTGTTGGTGGGAATGCAAACTGGTGTAGCCACTCTGGAAAACAGTATGGAGATGCCTCAAAAACTTAAAAACAGAACTACCCTATGATCCAGTAATCACACTACTGGGTATTTACCCAAAGAATACAAAAACACTAATTCAAAGGGATACATGCACCCGATGTTTATAGCAGCATTATCAACAATAGCCAAATTATGGAAAGAGTCCAAATGTCCATCAACTGACGAATGGATAAAGAAGATATAGTGTACACACACACACACACACACACACACACACACACACAAAATGGAGTATTAGCCATAAAAAAGAATGAAATCTTGCCATTTGCAACATGGATGGAGTTAGTATTATGCCAAGCAAAATAAGTCAGTCAGAGAAAGACAAATACCATATGATTTCACTCACAGATGGAATTTAAGACACAAATGATCATAGAGTAAAAACAAAACAAAACAAAACAAGAAACGGACTCTTAACTATAGAAAACAAACTGGTATTTACCAGAAAGAAAGTGGATAGGGGAATAGGTAACAGGGATTAAGGAGGGCACTTTTTGTGATGAGCACCAGGTGTTATGTGTAAGTGTTAAATCACTATATTGCACACCTGAAACTAATATTACACTGTATGTTATCTAACCAGAATTTAAATACAAACTTTAAGGAACACCTGGGTAGCTCAGCTGGTTAAACGTCTGCCTTTGACTCAGGTTGTGATCTCAGGGTCCCGGGATTGAGCCCCGCATCAGCTCCCTGCTCAGTGGGGAGTCCGCTTCTGCTTCTCCCCTCTGCTCATGCACTGTCTCTCAAATAAATAAAATCTTTAAAAAAAAATTTTTTTTTAAAGGTAGACAGTTTCAGTTATGTAGAATGGCTACCTGGAGATTTATAGCATGGTGACTATAGCTAAAAATATTGTATACTTGAAATCTGCTAAGAGAAATCTTAATTGTTCTCAAAAACAAAAAAACGTTAACTATGTGGGGTGATGGATGTATTAATTAGCTTGACTGTGGTAATCACTTCACAATGTGTGTGTATATATATATATATAAACATCATGTTATATACCTTAAATATATATAATTTTTATTTGTCAATCATACCTCGACAAAGCTGAGGAAAAAAGACTTTTAAAAAGCCAGCTCATTTTAGGGGGAAACAAAGAAAAAACAATATAGGGAATGTGCAGAAATTAAGAGAAGGGTTACTAAAATTGAAATAATTCAGTAAGGGAGACCAATGATAAACTCAAACATATAAACATCCAAAATCCCCCTATTATACCAGGGTTATAAAAACATCCCTCTGTTGTTAAACAAATTGACAATTTATAGCTGTGCAAACATTAAACCAGTTGCCTGCAAGGTATCTATATAATATTTCCAAAACAATTTGTTTCCTACCCATTTGCTTTTATTTAAAATCACTACCACCTCTAGGGGTGCTTGGTTCCTTAGTCTGTAGAGTATGTGACTCTTGATCTTGGGGACATGAGTTCAAGCCCCACGTTGAGCCTACAGCTTACTTAAAAAAAAAAAAATCACTTCCACCTCTAAATTGGAAACAAAGAGGGAAAACATTAACTTCTCTATTGTTTTGTATAATGGCACCACTTTCATTTAAATTGTGTAAGCCTTTAAAATGAAAACCGATCTCACTCTTTAACCTATTTTCAAAATACTGAGTGCCTAATCTCTTTCATCAGACAAATGTCATTATATAAACAGAGGATGACTATTCCAGATGAAACTGCTGGAGTAGACAAGCATGTTTCAAAACATAATTTGACCATTCCCAAAAGATTAGGAGTCAATACTTAAGACATATTAATGAGGTCATATAAAGAACAGAACATTCAAATTAAGAAAAGGCAATGTGTTTTGCTGGTCATTTTTATGACTCCTGGACTAATCACTGCCTCACTACAAAAGAGCTGTCCTTATGATAACGATACCGATGTTTCAACTTCTTATAGCATTGAATAGTTGAGAAAACTATCATATACATGAATTTCACAAGAATCCTGCAATAAAAATAGATAGTAGCCTCCTTTTAAAATTAAGGAAGCTAACATTCAGACTTACTCACCCTTATACAGACAATTCCGGCTGGAGTCCAGAGGCAACAATAGCCTCAAAAGGATTAACTTAATAGGGCAATGTTTGCAAAACTCATAAAATAAAACCAAAGGTCGGGGTAGAGTGGGAAAAATGCTTGAAAAATACTGGTATCTTGCAATGTACCCAGGTGGGGACAGGTTCTAAACAAACTGAGAAAAAGTCCTCAAAGTACTAGGTGCCTTTCCACCAGGGGCTGAGCATCTGCTGCCATGTCAATAGACTAGAGGAAAAAACATGTTTTTAGTATAGACAAAACTTCCATTGCCTCAGACAAGTCCATTGTTATCCCAGAAAACTAGAGGGTGGTAGGATTCAACGATTTGACATTGAAATGTGTCAGATACTTTTCAGCCATATTATAGGATACTCTGGTATTGGCACAGCAGTCACTCAAGATTCTAAGATTGTTTGATGGTTGGAATGCCTTTTCCCCCTGTCAAAATAATCATCTGATTCAAGCTTGTGAGATACAATCTGTACATAAATAACAGACTGCTTGCAGTGACATCGCTCTCTTCATAAGGAAAAATCCACCTTATAATTTTAGTTCTAAGACAAAATAGTGCTACAAACCATGATGAAAAAACATTAAATATCTATGAAAACTAAAACCAATTGTCAGTATTTAACTATTATGCAGAGTAAGTTGAAAAAGCACTTATTTTATATTTGCTACAACTGATTAAGAACAAGAAAAGTATAAATACAAGTTTGGTGAGGCTGAAAATGACAACTCAGTTTGACCAAACTTTTCAAGTATGTCTTTAATTTTATAAAAACCATCACTGGGGCACCTGGGTGGCTCAGTGGGTTAAGCCTCTGCCTTTGGCTCAGGTCATGATCTCAGGGTCCTGGGATCGAGCCCCGCATCAGGTTCTCTGCTCAGCAGGGAGCCTGCTTCCCCCTCTCTCTCTGCCTGCCTCTCTGCCTACTTATGATCTCTCTCTCTGTCAAATAAATAAATAAAATCTTTAAAAAAGTCCCTAAAAGGATAAAGATGCTAGTTATCCTACCAGACATTAAAATGTCTTTCAAAGTTTTAATTATTAAAAAACCTTGTACTGGGGCACCTGGCTGGCTCAGTCAGTAGAGAATATAACTCTTGATCTTGGGGTCGTGAACTCAAGCCCCACATTGGGTTTAGATATTGCTTTTTAAAAAATGAAAACAGAAAATGTTACAAAGATATAGAAATGAATATTAATTAACAATAGCAACTACAAACTTTGGAGTAGGGAAGGCCTTTTTAAGCATAAGGCAAAAGCAGAAACCATAAAGGAAAAGATTTTTAAATTTAATTATATGAAATTTTAAAATTGTGTGTGGTAAAAAAAATACCATGTAAACAAACTACAAAAATATATATGCATGGAGCTTCTGGTGGGTGATTCTGAAATTAGCAGTAATGGCTGCACAAATCTGTGAATATACTAAAAACCACTAAATTACATACTTCAATAGGGTGAATTTCATCATATGTAAATATATATCAAATATATATATAATACAAATCAGACAATTGACAAAATAAGAAATCCATTATACCAAGAAATGGGAAATATACATTTAAAAATTATAAATTAAGGTTGCCTGGGTGGCTCAGTCAGTTAAGCATCTGCCTTCTGCTCAGGTCAGCATCCCAGCCTCCTGGGATCGAGTCCCACGTCAGGCTCCCTGCTCAGCAGGGCGTTTGCTTCTCCCTCTCCCTATGCCCTTCCCCTGCTCCTTCTCTCTCTCTCTCTCGCTCACTGTCTCTCTTTCTCTCTCAAATAAATAAATAAAAGCTTAAGAAAATAAAAATTATCATATGGCTTCACTTATGTGTGGAGCATAAGGAAAAACATGGAGGACATTGGGAGAAGGAAAGGAAGGGTGCACTGGGGGAAATCAGAGGGGGAGACGAAGCATGAGAGAACTGTGGACTCTGAGAAACAAATTGAGGGTTTTGGAAGGAGGGTGAGGGGTTGGTGAGCCTGGCTGTGGGTATTGAGGAGGGCATGTATTGCATGGAGCACTGGGTGTGGTGCATGAACAATGAATCTTGGAACACTGAAAAAATAAAATTTTTTAAAAACTGTAATAAATAAATAAATAATAAAAATTATAAATTGAGGAGAAGAGCTAAACTGGCAGAATGGTAGGAGGACCCTAAGCTTGCTGCATCCCTGTACTACAGCTAGATAAATGTCAAACCATTCTGAATACCCAAGAAATCAATGAGGACTGACAGAACAAAATGTACAACTAGAGGGAGAGGAGAGGCCACACTGTGGAAGGTAGGAGGCATGGAGATATGATTTCAGGGAGAAAACGAATGCCAGTGCAGCAGAGGGGAAGGAACCCTGGTCGGTGAGAGAGGGGAGAGAGAAAGAGGAGCGCACTGGGGATCACACAAGGAAAACACTTCCCCAAAGCCATTCACTGGGAAAATCAGAGGGGCTGATTTTCATGAGTTTTTACAACCAGCAGGGCTCAAAGACTGGAGTATTAGAGTCCATGGCGAGCGGGTGTACAGCCCTGAGGGTGCTGCAGTATTCCCATGGAGAAGGAGGGCAAAAGCCCAGGAGCAGACAAGGTGATTAGAGAACCCCTGGGACTCACCGGGAGAGACGGTTCCTCATTCCTGGAGCACATATGGGAGAAGTGGTATTCTCTGTCTGGGGACAAAGAAGCCTGTTGGCACCATCCCCCAGCCCTCAGCAACAGTGCAGACACACCTGCTGAGGGTGCCTAACCTGCACGCTGGCTCATTGCTGTGCCTTACCTAAACTCCAAATACTTGTGCTTTGGTGCGACTGCCCTTCTGGGACAAACTTGCATCAGCCCCAGTGTAATGACACCCTCCCTAGGGAACAAGTGCAGGTTGGGGCCAGGCCAGGTCTCTAAAGTTTGGGGTTTTAAAACTCAGCTGGCCTGCGTGAGATAGAACACAGGTGCACTGCACTGCCTGGTGGGCAGACGGCCTGGACACAGACAGTGTGAAGGCAGGGATCTGAGGGATGCCTGGGACACACAAGGGGATATTATTCACTCTGCTGGGAGGGCATCCCGGAGAGCGGAGGGGAACTCTCATCTCCTGGACAAGGAGGGGGCTGGCAACATTTCTCTACCCAGCCCCTTAACATATACTAACTTTGGTAAGCAGCACAGCACCAACAGTGGTGGACAAAATCATTTACAACAAGCTCCACAGCCCTGCACTCTGGAAGTGCTGCTTTTCCAGGAAAGTGTTCCTGAGAAGCAGAGAGCAACAGGTCTTTCTCTGCAAAGACCATCACAAACCTCCCAACATACACCATGTCTACTGACCTTAGAGAGCTGCAAAGCTTCAGCTCTAGTGGAAATAGCATCGGGTCTCTTTTAACGAGCAGACCAGAGCACATCTAGATAAAACCAGCCAAAAGCTAGCTAAGGTCCAAACACTCCCCACTGCAGGCTAGGAGAAACTGTAGAGGACTGATCTGAGGAAAAGAGCAGCCAAAACACAACAGCAGAATGCACACGGCATGTACCAGAAACACTTCCTGAAGCACCAGGCTCTGGACAGTATGTGACCGCTTCTTAATATAGCTATTACACTCAGGAGCAAGACACATAAAGGGATTTCCTAACACATTGGAAGAAAACAGATACCTAGACAAAATGCCAAGATGGAAGAATTCATCCTAAAAGAATGAACAAAAAAAGGTCACGGCCAAGGATCTAATCAAAACAGATATAAGTAATATGCTTGCTCCAGAATTCAAAGCAACAATCATATGGATACTAACTGGGCTTGAGAAAAGCATAAAAGACACCAAGGGGTCCTTTACTGAAGAGATAGAAGACCTAAAAAGTAGTAAGGATGAAAAAAAAAATGCAATAACCAAGATGCAAAACCAATTGGATATAATGACCTCAAAGAAAAAGCAAGGAATTAATAAGTGATATAGAAGATTAAAGTACGGAAAATAATGAAGCTGAAGAGGGAAAGAAAAATATTGGATCAAGAATGTAGACTTCGGGAACTCAGCAACTCCATAATGCATAGTAACATTCATATCACAGCAGTCCCAAAAGAAAAGAGGGAAAAAGAGTGAGAAAATTATAGCCGAAAACTTCCTGAATCTGGGGAAGGAAACAAGACATCCAAATCCAGGAGGCACAGAGAACTCACAAAAAAGTCAATAAAAGCAGGCCAACACCAAGACACACTGTAGTTAAATTTCTAAAATATACAGATAAAGAAAAAAATCCTAAAAGTAACAAGAGAAAAGAAGTCCCTACTTACAAGAGAAGACAAATAAGGTTAGCAACAGATCTCTCCACAAATTGTATTAAAAAAAAAGATCACTTCACAGAAATGTGGCAAGCCAGAAGAGAATGGCATGATATGTTCTACATACTAATGGGAAAAATATGCAGCCAAGAATACTCTATCAAGCAAGACCATCATTCAAAACAGAAGGAGATATAGAGAGTTTCCCAAACAAAAACTAAAGTTTATGACCATTAAACCAGCCCTTCAAGAAATATTAAAGGGGACTCTTTGAGTAGGAAAGAAAGACCAAAAGTGATAAAAATTAGAAATGAACAGAAAAAAAATCTCCAGAAACATCAACCTTACAGGTAATACAATGGCAATAAATTCTTATCTATCAATAATCACTCTGAATGTAAATGGACTAGATGTTCCTATCAATAGACACAGGGCATCAGAATGGATAAAAATATAAGACCCATTTATATGCTGCCTACAAGAGACTCATTTTAGACATAAAGACACCTGAAGATTGAAAGAGAGGGGATGGAGACCCCTTTATCATGCTAATGGATATCAAAAGAGAAAGCCCAAGTAGCCATACTTCTATCACACAAACTAGAATTTAAACCAAAGACACTAAAAAGAGATGAAAAGGGGCACTATATCATAATACAGGGGACTATCCAACAAGAAGATCTAACAATTATAAATATATATGCCCCCAACTTGGGAGCACCCAAATACATAAAATAATAACAAACATAAAGGAACTCACTGATAATAATACAATAATAGTAGGGAACGTTAACACCCTACTAACAGCAATGGACAGATCTTCTAAGCAGAAAATCAACAAAGAAACAATGGCTTTGAATAACACATTGGACCAGATGGATGAAACAGATATATTCAGAACATTTCACCCTACCACAGCAGAATACATATTCTTTTCAAGTGCACATAGAACATTCTCCAGAATAGATCATACACTGGGTCACAAATCAGGCCCCAACAAAAACAAAAAGATGGAGATCATATCATGCAGATTTTCAGACCACAAAGCTATGAAACTTGAAGTCAACCACAAGAAAAAACTTGGAAAGACCACAAATACATGGAGGTTAAATAACATTCTATTAAAGAAACAATGGGTCAACCTGGAAATAAAAGAGATATAAAAAAAATACACGGAAACAAATGAATATGGAAACGTGACAGTCCAAAACCTTTGGGATGCAGCAAAAGTGGTCACGGCAAAGTGGTGGGGGAATGCTTAGGTGGCTCAGTTGGTTAAGCATCTGCCTTCCACTCAGGTCATGATCCCAGGATCCTGGGATTGAGCCCCAAGTCAGGCTCCCTGCTCAGCAGGGAGTCTTATTCCTCTCCCTCTACCCCTCTCCCCTGCTTGTGTGTGCTCTCTCTCTCTCTCTCTTAAATAAATATTTTTTAAAAAATAGTCATAAGATGTAAGTACATAACACTAGAGTCCTACCGCAAGAAGCAAGAAAAGCCCCAAATACACAACCTAACTTTACACCTAAAGGAGCTAGAAAAGGAACAGAAAATCCTAAAGCCAGCAGAAAAAGGGAAATAATAAAGATAAGAGCAGAAATAAATGATACAGAAACAAACAAACAAACAGAGAACAGATCAATGAAACTAGGAGTTGGTTCTTCGAAAAAATTAATAAAATTAAGAACCTCATAGTCAGGGGCACCTGGGTGGCTCAGTCATTAAGCATCTGCCTTCGGCTCAGGTCATGATCCCAGGGTCCTGAGATTGAGCCCCTCATCGGGCTCCTTGCTCGGCGGGAAGCCTGCTTCTCCCTCTCCCACTCCCCCTGCTTGTGTTCCCTCTCTCGCTGTGTCTCTCTCTGTCAAATAAATAAATAAAATCTTAAACAAAAAAAAGAACTTCCTAGTCAGATTATCAAAAAGAAAAGAGAAAGGACCCAAATAAATAAAATCACAAATGAGAGAGGAGAGATCACAACACCACAGGAATACTAACTGTAAGAGAGTATTATGAAAAATTATATCCCAAGAAATTGGGCAATCTGACAGAAATGGATAAATTTCTAGAAACACATAAACTACCAAAATTGAAACAGGAAGAAACAAAATTTGAACCAACCAATAACCAACCAGAAAATTGAATCACTAATCAAAAATCTCCCAACAAAAAGGGTGCCTGGGTCGCTCAGTCGGTTGAGCATTCAACTCTTGATTTCGGTTCAAGTTGTGATCATGCATGACGTGAGGGAGACTCACGTCAGGCTCCCTGCTCAGCACAGAATGCTCTTGAGATTTTTCTCTCCCTCTCCTCCTGCTCTCTCTCTCTCAAATAAATGAATAAAATCTTTTTTTAAAAATCTCCCAACAAAAGTTCAGGGCCAGATGGCTTCACAGGGGAATGCTATCAAAGATTTAAAGAATTACCACCTATCCTCTTCAAAATGTTTCAAAAAAAAAGGAAGGAAGGAAGGGAGGGAGGGAGGGAGGAAGGAAGGAAGGAATGAGGAAGAAAGAAAGAAAGAAAGAAAGAAAGAAAGAAAGAAAGAAAGAAAGAAAGAAGAAAGAAAAGAAAAGAAAAGAAAAGAAAAGAAAAGAAAAGAAAAGAAAAGAAAAGAAAAGAAAAGAAAAGAAATGAATGGAGGGAAAACTTCCAAACTCCTTCTATGAGGCCAGCATTACCTTGATTCCATAATC
Source organism: Potos flavus (assembly GCA_028534135.1). Lineage (NCBI taxonomy): Eukaryota > Metazoa > Chordata > Mammalia > Carnivora > Procyonidae > Potos > Potos flavus. The sequence goes on from CM052901.1 coordinate 51,827,468, forward strand.
AGACAAAGACCTCACTAAAAAGGAGAATTAGAGGCCAATATCCTTGAGGAACATGGATGCAAAAATTCTCAACAAACTACTAGCAAATCCTTATAAGAATTATTCACCGTGATCAAGTGAGATTTATTGCTGGGATGCACGGGTGGTTCAATATGCACAAATCAATCAATGTGATATATCACATTAATAAAAGAATGATCCTATGATCATCTCAGTAGATGCAGAAAAAGCATGTGACATAATACAACATCCATTCTTGATAAAAACCCTCAACAAAGGAGGGATAGAGGGAACAGGCCTTAACATCATAAAGGCCATATACGAAAGACCCGTAGCTAATACCAACCCCAATGGGGAAAAACTGAGAGCCTTTCCTCTCTGGTCAGGAACAAGAGCAGGGATGACCACTCTCATCACTGTTATTTAACATAGTACTGTAAGTCCTAACCTCAGCAATCAGAGAACAAAAAGAAATAAAAGGCATCCAAATCAGCAAGGAAGAAGTCAGATTTTCACTATTCACAGACAACATGATACTCTATATAGAAAACCCAAAACACTCCACCAAAAAATTGCTAGAATTGATACACAAACTCAGTAAAGTCACAGGATATAAAATCAATGTACAGAAATCTGTTACATCTCTATACACTGATAATGAAGCAGCAAAAAGAGAAATCAGGGAATCAATCCCATTTACAGTTGCACAAAAATCCCTAAGATACCTAGGAATAAACCTAACAAAAGAGGCAAAAGATCTGTACTTTGAAAACTATAGAGCACTTAGGAAAGAAATTGAAGAGGACGAGAGAACAAGGAAATGGAAAAACATTCTGTGCTCATGGATTAGAAGAACAAATATTGTTAAAATGTCTACACTACCCAAAGCAATCTACATATTTAATACAATCCCTATCAAAATACCACCAGCATTTTTCACAGAGCTAGAAGAAACAATCCTAAATTGTGTGTGGAACCACAAAAGATCCCAAATAGCCAAAGCAACCTTGATAAAGAAAAGCAAAGCTGGAGGCATCACAATTCCAGACTTCAAGTTAGATTACAATGCTGTAGTGATCAAAACAGTATGGTACTGGCACAAAAACAGACACACTGATCAATGGAACAGAACAGAAAACCCAAAAATGGACCCACAACTACATAGTCAACTAATCTTTGACAAGGCAGGAAAAATATCCAGTAGGAAAAAAGACAGTCTCTTCAACAAATGGTGTTGGGAACACTGGACAAATTGTAGAAGAATGAAAATGGACCACTTTCTTACACCATACGCACAAATTCAAAATGGGTGAAAGACCTAAATGTGAGACAGAAAACCATCAAAATCCTAGAAGAGAACACAGGCAGCAACCTCTCTGACATCAGCCATAGTAACTTCTTACTAGACACGTCTCCCGAGGCAAGGGAAACAAAAGCAAAAATGAACTACTGGGACTTCATCAAAATAAAAAGCTGCAGGTGCCACCTGGGTGGCCCAGTTGGTTAAGCGTCTGCCTTTGGCTCAGGTCATGATCTCAGGGTTGTAGGATCGAGCCCCGCGTTGAGCTCAGCAGGGATTCTGCTTGTCCCTCTGCTCTGCGCCCCACCCCCCCTCATGCTCTCTCTCTCCGTCTCTCTCTCAAATAAATAAAAAAAAAATCTAAAAAAAAAAGATAAAAAGCTTCTGCACAGCAAAGGAAATAATCAACAAAACTAAAAGGCAACGTACTGGGGGCACTTGGGTGGCTCAGTCAGTTAAGCATGAAACTCTTGATCTCAGCTCAGGTCTTGATCTCAGGGTTGTGAGTTCAAGCCCTGCATTGGGCCTACTTAAATAATTTAAAAAACGGCAACCTACAGAATGGGAGAGGATATTTCCAAATGACCTATCTGATAAAGAGTTAGTATCCAAAATCTATAAAGAACTTATCAAACTCAACACTCAAAAAAGCAAATAATCCAATTTAAAAATGGGCAGAAGACATGAACAGACATTTCTCCAAAGAAGACATTCAGATGACCAACAGACACATGAAAACATGAAAAGATGCTCAACATCGCTCGGCATTAGGGAAATGCAAATCAAAACCATAATGAGACACTACCTCACAACAGTCAGAATGACTAAAATTTAACAACTCAGGAAATAGATGTTGGCAAGGATGCGGAGAAAGGGGAACCCTCTTACACTGTTGGTGGGAATGAAAACTGGTGCAGCCACACTGGAAAACAGTATGGAGTTTCCTCAAAAAGTTAAAAATAAGAGGGGTGCCTGGGTGGCTCAGTCGGTTAAGCGTCTGCCTTCGTCTCAGGTCATGATCCCAGGGTCCCGGACTCAAGCCCTGCGGTTGGCTCCCTGCTCAGCAGCAAGCCTGCTACTCACTCTCCCTCTGCCTGCCGCTCCGCTTGCTTCTGCACTCGCTCACGCTCTCTGTGTCGAATCAAAAAATAAAAATCTTAAAAAAAAAAAAAGTTAAGGGACGCCTGGGTGGCTCAGTTGCTTAAGCGTCTGCCTTCGGCTCAGGTCATGAACCCAGGGTCCTGGGATCAAGTCCCACATCGGGCTCCTTGCTCAGAAGGGAGCCTGCTTCTCCCTCTGCCTCTGCCTGCCACTCTGCCTGCTTGTACTCTCTCTCTCTGACAAATAAATAAATAAAATCTTTAAAAAAAAAAAAGTTAAAAATTGGGGCACCTGGGTGACTCAGTGGGTTAAAGCCTCTGCTTTCAGCTCAAGTCATGATCTCAGGGTCCTGGGATCGAGCCCTGCATCGGGCTCTCTGCTCAGCAGGGAGCCTGCTTCCCCCTCTCTCTCTGCCTGCCTCTCTGCCTACTTGTGCTCTCTCTCCCCTCTGTCAAATAAATAAATAAAATCTTAAAAAAAAAAAAAAAGTTAAAAATAGAGCTATCGTGCAATCCAGCAATTACACTACTAGGTACAATGAGTATCTTATATACTGGTTCCTCAAAATGTTAAAATAGAACTACCCTGTGACTCAGCAATTGTATTATCAGGTATTTACCCAAAGAATACAAAAATACTAACTCAAAGGGACACGTGTGCCCAGATGTTTAGAGCAGCATTATCAACAATAGCCAAATTTTGGAAAGAGCCCAAATGTTCCTCACCTGATGAACAGATATAGAAGAGGTGGGAGATGTGTGTGTACACACACACACACACACACACACACACACACACACACTGGAATATTATTCAGCCATCAAAAAGAATGAAATCTTGCCATTTGCAATGACATGGATGGAGCTGGGGTGTATCATGTTAAGCAAAATAAGTCAGTCAGAGAAAGACAAATATCATATGATTTAAGAACTTAAGAAATAAAACATGAACATAGGGAAAGAAGAAAAACAGAGAGGAGGCAAACCATAAGAGACTCTTAACTATAGAAAACAAACTGAAGGTTGGTGGAGGGGAGGTGGTTGAAGGAAGGGCTAAATGGGTGATGGGTATTAAGGAGTGCACTTGTGATGAGCACTGGTGTTATATATAAGTGATTACTCACTAAATTCTATTCCTGAAACCAATATTACACTATATGTTAACTAACTAGAATTTAAACAAAAACCTTAAAAAGGAGGGGAAAACTAAACGAAATCACTATGTCAAAGGGACATCGATACTCTAATGTTCATGAAAGCATTATTTACACACACACACACACACACACACACACACACACACACACACACAGCAGAATATTATTCAGCCATAAAAAAGGAAGGAATTCTTGCCATCTACAACAATATAGAGGTACCGTGGAGGCATCCTTGACTGACATGCTAACTAAAGTCAGACAGAGAAAGACAAATACTCTATGGGGAATCTTGACCAAAAAAGCCAGAGTCATGGTTACCAGTGGCAAGAGACAGGGAATTGGATAAAAATGGTCAAAATTTACAAACTTCCAATTATAAGATAAATAAATGTTGGTTACATACATGATAACTATAGTTAACACTGATGCATAGTATATTTGAAAGTTACTAAGAGAGTAAATTCTAAAAGTTCTTATCACAAGGAAAAAAAAATTTTTCTTTTTTTTTTAAATCTATGCATGGTGATAGATGTTAAACTTATTGGGGTAATCGTTTCACAACATATGTAAGTCAAGTCATTATTCTGTACACCTTAATTTTACACAATGCTGTATGTCAACTGTATCTCAATAAAACTGAAAGAAAAAAAGACTGTAACTCCAGTCCATCTTAGTATATTTGTAAATTTATTTTTAATCACACCTTTGATAGATAGGAAAAGTCAGAATTAAATCTACATCTGTATTTTTGAAAAAATATAATTTGTAACCCTTAGAAATATAGAAATATAGAATATTATATGTCTTAATAAAGTTAGGAAATAAAATCTCTCATTTGAAGGCAGTGTTGTAATATAATTACTGGAGAGAAAAGAATCTCCTCAGTTTTTTAAGTTTCACTGATGATAACATATCTTAGTCACTCACAACTTACCACTTCAGTACTGACCTACTGAGATAGCTTGGCAAATTAGACTTCTGCTACCATTTAGCTCTGTGATTTTATTGTGTAATTCTGGACAATTTAGTGCATATGCCTACAGGGACTCTGACCTATAAAACACAGAATAAGGAGTTCTCGTGACAGTTTGATGTTAAATAGTAGTAAGCTAAATAAGTCATCTAAAATACAGATTTAAGAAGATTTATAAAGTAAAAAATAAGTAGCCAACCATGAGGAATGACATAATTGCCCACAAAGCTAAACCATTCTCACTGGCAGACTTGAGCAATGGCCTGTTCAGGCAGGTAACAGGTAAGAACAGCCTAGGAAAGAGATACGTGGCTTATCAGCCCAACACATGCTAAAGTCTACCAGTTGGGACTTCTTTATATGCACCTGAAAAGATAATCAATTTGTACATTATGCTATTTTGTTCCAAGCATGTGTATGAAAAGAGGGGAAAAAGATTACCCACTTTCTTTTAATGTGTGCATTTTTTTCTTGCTGAAGGCTTGTGTATGCTTACAAACCTTTTTATTTAACACATAATTTAGTTAAGTGAAGATGCTTAAACTACTTAAAAATACAAATTGAGAACTGCAAATTAGATGTAAACTAAAACAATGATATCATGATTTTTGCCTATCATGTTAGCAAAAATTTAAAAGACCAATGTATCTAATCAATATGGTCAAGGGTGCAGAAAAATATTCTACCATACTGTCAGTGAAGTATAAATCATTACAGCTGTTTTTGGAGGGCAATTTTGCAATACCTACCAAGATATGATATGTATACAACCCTTGACCCAGCAATTTTACTTAAAAGAATCTAACCTACAAAAATATACAGATGTAGAAAGCTATAGGGTAAGCATACTTAAAATAGTCAAAACTTGGAGACTCTCTAAATGTGTGTCAATACAGAAATAGATAAACTGTGATCCATTTATACTGTAGAAGACGTACAGCAGTTAAAGAAGATGAGCTAAATCTGTATATACTGACATGAAAGTATATACATGAATAGAAAAAGGTCTAGAAAGATACAAACTATTAAAAACAATTACCCTTTGAGGGGGTGACTTTTAACTTTATATACTTCTGTATTATAATTTCATGAAAATAAGCATGTATTACTTCAGTATTCAGAAAAAAATAGTAAAGAAAAAACTGAAATTGGCCAAGCATATTTTCCTTACTGGAAATGGATGCATAATTTTTTTCCTAGAGCTGTAGACATTTGCAGACAGCTTTTTTACAAACACAAAAGAGGAAGCAGGTCACATACAGTTCCTGTTTTTAAAAATAAGCAAAGCTTAAGGATGACCGAAAAAAGAGAGAGAGATTGCAAAAAATAAAGGAAGTGAAGAAAAGAGGAGTAAGAGAAGACTGATATAAAACCTACAGAAAGAAAAAAAAAACCTACAGAAAAAGGAATTATCTTAGTGCTGGGCATGAAAAACAATGAGCAGAATATGATTCTGTAATCTTAAACTGCACAGAGAAGCAAAAAGAAAAACTGAGATATAGTTTCCTTAATCACAGAAGGGGAGTTTAAAATAAACAGCAGCAACAAAAAAATCTCACTACAATTAGTCTTAAAAGCCTAGGAAAATCCAGCTGTAATCAGGAAATTATGCAAAGCCTCAAGAAAAAAACGAACAAACCAGTTTCCAAAGTGTCTGGTTGAGAATCTTTGGAATAACCAGGAAAACGCACAGCATTACCCTAATAATCTGACTTTAGGGATGAATTTGGGACAAAGGAATTTATAAAATTTCCATAACAAAAATTAATTAAATCTTCTCTAAAACTAGTAATATAGAAAGTCTACCAAATTAGCAATAAGACACACATAAATTACATTAAAACCCTATCAATAAGCAATTACAGAGTGTTGCATGTTAAACAAAGATTTTGACATTAGGAGATAATATGGTGGTTTGGAGTTGAGAGAATCTCTTTTTCAGACTCAACAACAACAAATAAGACCAATACATCTGCCTTGGGCAAAATGACTTTAGAGGTCATACTGCCTTGATAATCAAGACATTACAGTCATTTCGACCTGCCTAAAAACGGTAAAACTGATAAATCACTTTTCTGACCATTCTTTCTACTGAAAAGGCTAAAAAGACCTGAATTCCTACCCCTTGTCACATCACTTCCGCCCTGAGGCTTATAAATTGACAATGTTCCCAGAGAAACAAATTCTCTTAATATAGTATACTTAATTAATAAGCAGAGGAATATAGTAATTTATGCTCATAATCTTTAAGGTATCTAATATAAAGATATTTTATATTTAGTTTATATAGCATGTGATGTTAGTTCTCATACCTACTCAACAGAACTTTTAAGGCAACCAGAAAAAAAGTGGAAAGAATTTATTCCTGAATTATATTCTAAGGATATAAATGAAAGCTTTGTTATTATTTTAGGAATCAGAGAGAGAGAGACAGAAACAGACATGTGGTGAGCACTCGACCTAGAGTTGGGAAACCTGGGGTCACGAATAAATCATCTATGTGAATTTAGATAAGTCACTTAATTGTTCCCAGAGCATCAGTTTTCACTCCCTTGGTTCCCAAACTTCAGTGTACTTTAAGAATTACCTAGGGGGGATTTTTAAAACTCTAGGTCCCCATGCCCTATACCCAAAGATGTTAACTCATTAGCAGAGATGTCCAGGAATCTGCATTTTTAACAAACACCTTTGAGGATTCTAATGCAGGAAAAACAGAGACTATACTCTGACACAGTCCTAAATATTAGAGGAATATGGATAGCTAATTTAGCTACATCATAGGGTTCTTATATGAATCTAATGAAAAAAGCAAGTAAAATAAGCAGATACAAGTCTATATTAATTTATGTTTTATAGAAAATTTTTTGTATTAGATAATATGCTTGTTTTCCTGAAATATTCACTCTAATTACAGAGTTTATTAAGGTTAAGTTAATACAGAGAGGTATTAGAGAATTGAATGAGGTTGGCAGTTAAATATATCAAAATCAACTGTTCATTCACTGACAATAATCACCTAGAAAATATAATGGTAAAAGATCCCATTCATATAACACCTCGACATCTCCCTGAAAAAAAATTTTAATACTTAGTAATAAACTTAATAAGAAATGTGTATGAAGATATAGTGAAAACAAGTTAATTCTACCCAAATTAATCTATACATTTAAGAGAGTCAGTGGGATTTTGAGGAGGTAAAACCTGACACAATGATCCTAAGGTTCATATGAAAGAATAAAACAACTAAGAACGCACAAATTGTGAAAGAATGGTAAGGGGAAAGTGTGTATATGTATATATTTATAAACTAAAACATGACTTACTATATATCACTATATAAAAAACAGAGACAGCATTTCTTTTTTTTAATTAACATTTTATTTTTAAGTAATCTCTACATCCAATGTGGGGCTCAAACTCACAACCCCGAGATCAAAAGTCACAGGCTCCATGGACTGAGCCAGCCAGGTGCCCCAAGACAGCATTTCAAGTAGGTGAAGAAACAGTAGTTCACTTAACAATAGTATTGAGACAACTGGTTAATTCTTTTAGAAAAAAGTAAAGTTAGTTACCCATGTTATATATATCTAAACTAAAATAAATTCTAGACGCATTGCAAATTTAAATGTAAAATACAAAAAGTACTGAAAGAAATTATTAGCAAAAATTAGTATAATGTGAGGGTAGAGAAGGCCTTTTTCTAAGCATGATACTAAAGGCAAGATACAAAAAAATTAAAACTCCTAGTTAGGGGAAAAAACACAAATAAAAGATAAACAACAAAACGTAAAAATGGACTAGCAATATATATGACAGGCAAGAGATTAATACCTTTAATACACAAGTATCTTATATATCTATAACAAAAGATGAACACCCAAAAGAAAAAATGCACAATGGAAATAAACAGGCAACTCACAAATGAAAAAATACAAATGGTCACAAAGCCTCACTAGTCATGGAAGATAAAAATAAACAGATAATCATTTTCATATTAACAGACTGACAAAGCTTAAAAAGAATTTTAATAACATCTGGTGTTAAGTGTAAACGGACACTCTCTTATACTGCTAGGGGAGCATGAAATGATAGCTTTCTGGATGAAAATTTGGCAGTATGTTACCAAAAGTCTTATAAAGTATTAACCACGTTTATATACGGTTAGTAGGAGTATATATTTGTACAACTTTTCTGGAGGCCATTTTGGCACTATTTACCAAAATGTATAATGTACATGCCCTATGACCTAGCAACTCCACTTCTAGGAATTTTATCTAAAAGATACGCTCATAAAGATATATATACAAGGATATTCATTGAAGCACTGTTTATTATTATAGCACAGAACTGAAAAAAACCTAAATGTTAATCAGAAAGGAACTAATTTAAGTAAAATACAGCATAGCCACAGAATGGAATATCATACAACCATTTTATAAAATAAGGTAGGTCAATATTTCTTGACATAAGATGTACAAGATATGTTAAATAAAAAATAGAAATTGAAAAATAGTATATATAGTAATATATATTATGTATGTATATATATATTATGATCATACATAGTATGATCCCATGTGTGTAAAGAGAAAAAAAAAGTAGGTATTACATAGGCTTGAAAATGTACTGAAAATTTTTGAAGAATACACAAGAATCTGCTAATAGTTCCTCAGAGAAGGGGGCTGGGAAGTCAGAAAATTTTACTTTTCACTTTATATGCTTTTTGTATTGTAAAATTTTATCACTATGTACATATATATTACCTTTGATATAAAAACTAAGCTTAGAAAAAGTACCACACTCTGATCTGAAAGTACTGCTTGAGGAATATATCCTAAGGAAATAAATAGAAAGATACTTAAAGATATAAATATAAGAAGACTCATCACGAAAAAATATGAATACAAGTTAAATGACTAAAAAAATGAGGACTGGTAAAAATAAATGATGGCCCATGTATTCAGTGGAATACCATATAGCTACTAAATTTTCTTATATACAAAAACAGGCAATAATATATTGAATAATAAATTTTTTTTTTTTTAAAAGATACAGACACAATCGCGCATGTTTGCACAGGAAGAAGTTTAGAAGACCAAGTAAACAGTTATCTTGGAGAGCAGTAGTTCTGGTAGTAGTTAGGATTTTTTGCTGTACTTTATGAAGTTCACTGCAATGAACATACTGTTTATTGAAACAGAGTGACTGACAATCCATGTGGGGTTACACCCATAAATCCTAGGAAATAGACGATTCAGCCTGCTGCCCATGAATATTCCTTAAATAACTTAAAATCCCACTTTGGTTAACCCAATCCTGTAAGAATCCGGGGATATGTCTAGTGCTAACAGGCTGTTTCACAAGAGTTGTATGATACCTGATGTTTATGAGAAAATTTAAATTTACTTTTTAAAATTTATTAAAACTGGGGCACCTGGCTGGCTCAGTTGGAAGAGCATGCAACTCTTGTTCTCGCGGTTGTAGGTTCAAGCCCCATGTTGGATGTAGAGACTAAAACTTTTTAAAATCTTTTTTAAAAAGGCACTAAAAATGAATGAGCCTTTTGAAAATTTCAATGACATGGATGGAGCTAGAGAGTATTATGCTAAGCAAAATAAGTCAGAGAAAGACAAATACCATAGGATTTCACTTATATATGGAATTTAAGAAACAAAACAGATGAACATGGTGGGGGCAGGGGGGAAGAGAGGCAAACCAGAAAACAGACTCTTAACTACAGAGAACAAACTGAGGGTTACTGGAGGGGAGGTGAGCGGGGGCATGGGTTAAATGGGTGATGGGTATTAATGAGGGCGGGCACTTACTGTGATGAGCACTGGTTGTTGTATATAAATGATGAATCACTAAATCCTGCACCTGAAACTAATATTACACTGTATGTTAACTGGAATTTAAATAAAATCATGAAGAAAAAAGCATTCTCTGAAAAAAAAATCTTGTTCCCTATAACTTTTATATGTTCCCTTATACTTTTATACTTACAAAAGGAAAATAAATAGAATCTTTAAAAAAAAAAAAAAAAGGAAAGCATTTACCTTGTTTTAGCACCTTCCATCCTGGGCTGCCTATACTGCAAGATCAAAGCTTTTTCGTAACAGTCTGAAGAGCTCAAATAGGTAGTTTGCTCACAAAATTTATCATTAACTTACCCAAACGGTTTACTGAATGATCAAGCAATGCCTGTTACTTTGGTGAGAGTGGGCAACAGAGGTTGGGGGTGGGGAGGACATGAGAACCACTTCCAAAATTCCCTCACGCTACCCTTTTATAACCAACACTTTCCTACATCCACAAATCCTGGCACCCACTGCCCTGTTTTCTTCCTTATACTTTTGCTTCTTCGGATTGTCATATAAATGGAATCACATTATATAGCCTTTTGAATCTGGCTGCTTTCACTTAATTAAATACATTTTAAGATTAACCTACATCATTGCATGAATCAATAGGCAGTTCCTTTTTTTTGTCACGGAGCAGTATTTCATGGTATGGGTATAGGACAATCTGTTTATCAGTTGAAATAACTGGATAGCTTCCAGTTTTTGGTGATCAATACTGAATAATGCTGCTCTAAAAACTCACATACAGGTTTTTGTGTGAACAGAGGTTTCATTTCTCTTGGATAGATACCTAGAATTGCTGAACCATATGGTAAATACATGTTTAATTTCAAAAAAAACTAGCGAACTGTCTTCAAAAGTGGCTGTACTATTTTTCATTCCCACTAGCAATGTCTTAAAATTCCAGTTGTTTTGCCTTGCTAATACTTGGTATTGCAGTTTTGTTTTATTTTGACATTCTAATAGGTGTATAGTGGTATCTCACTGTGATTTTTTAAAATATTTTTTAAAGCACTGTTAGGGTCACGGCAAAATTGAATGGAAAGTGTAAGATTTCCCACATACTCTTTCCCTCCCATGCATAACAACCTTGCCCACTATCAACATTTGTTACAATCATCACTGTGGTTTTAATTTGCATTTCTTTAATGGTTTTCATTTGCATCTGCCTAATTTGCACTTACTTTATTTGCTATTTGTATATCTTCTAGGTGAAGTGTCTATTCAGAGCTTTTGCCCATTTTATTATTGGGTTATTTTCTCATTTTGAATTTTGAAATTTGAGGGTTTTTAAATTTTATTCTGGATGCAACTTCTTGTCAGAAATGTTATTTGTAAATACTTTCTCTCCATCTGTGACTTGTCTTTTCATTTTCTTTCATAGGACAAAAGTTTTTAATTTTAATAAAGTCCAAACAACCATTTTTTTCATGTACGGGTTGTGCTTTTGGGATAATACAGATTTCTAATCACATTTCTTTGTTCATGTCTTTCTTTGAATGAGTAACATTTCTCCTAATTGGCAGCCCCAGTCACAAAGGCTGAGAACAAATAAACAAAAACTGCCACCAATATTGTTTAATGGGTACAGCGTTTCAGTCTGGGAAGACAAGAAAATTTCGAGAGATAGATGGTGATGATGGTTGCCTAACAACATGAATATACTTAATGCCACTAAACTGTACACTTAGAAATGGTTAAAACGGTAAAATTTTGTTACCATAATAATATAATTTTACCATAATCAAAAGAAAAAACTGCCACCAAGCAACATGTCAGAGATGTCTATGTTCCAAAGCTCACATACACTTGTTAGAACACTTCAAGCAGTACTGAAACCAAAGCAATGGAGCCAAACCTTCGCTTTGGATCCATGGAAGATGAATGAGGATCCATTTCCAAGATAAGAGGTAGCCAGACAAAATGGACGAAGCCCAGAACTTTGTAGAAAGGTTGTCTCTTTCAGTCCTCATACTCATCTTATAAGGCAGACAGTATACTATGCTACTTTCACAATAAAAAGAACTGAGGCTTGGAAGGCAAAGTTGCCTGTTCAAGGTCATGCTTGAGTCAGTAAATCAAGGAGTGAAGATGAGCGGAAGTTACCAGACAATCTGACCCCAAAGCTCTCACTCCAGACCATTCCCCTGTACTACCTCCAAATCTCTGAAGAAAAACTCTCTCTTCAGCTTTTATTATTAAAAATTTTAAAGTTTCGGCGCCGTCATGGCAGGTTTGCTGAAGCAGACCACCGGCCTTGGGGGATTGGCTGTATGTGAGAGTCCACACAAGAGGCTAATCTTTGTATACAAAGATTCTTGATGTTCTTGAGCAAATTCCTAAAAATGTAGCATATAGAAAATATACAGAACAGATTACAAATGAGAAGCTGAGTATGGTTAAAGTGGAACCAGATGTTAAGAAATTAGAAGACCAACATCAGGGTGGCCAACTAGAAGAGGTGATTCTTCAGGCTAAAAATGAACTAAGTCTGGCAAGAAAAATGTTACCGTGGAAACCATGGGAGCCTTTAGTGGAAGAGCCTTCTGCCAACCAATGGAAATGGCCAATATAACCATCATTAAATGACTAGTGTGTTGATAGGAAATGGATGTAATTAAATGTTCTCTTATATTAAAAATGTTTCTATATTATTGACATCTTATAATCAAGAAAACTAATACAGAACATATTTAGGACACTTCTTAAAATTGATGACTATGGTAATAGGGACCTGTGAGGCCATTTTTGATATGTAAAACATTCATTTAAAATATCTCAAAGATTTTTTTGTTGTTGTTTTGTTTTTAGTTTTTTTGGTTTTTTTTTTACAGAGAGGTTGTGGAAAGATTTGAAAGTTAATTGGAAAAATTCCTATAGATTTTCAATGCAGAAGCCATAACCAAAATGTGAAGTTTTTATAGTGGTGTCTTCAACACATCATTTAATGATTTTTATCCTGAAAAAAAAAAAAAGGAAAGATACTTAATTATTATTATTGTTTAGACAAATTTATAGGTCACTAAAATGAAGTAGTAATAGTAAAAGCCATCAAATTATAGTTGTACAGTCGAGGCAACTGATTTGGTATTTGAAAGAAAAATTTCTTTCTTTAAAGAAAAAATTTCTTATAGTGGTAGTTGGAAAAACTTTTCCGTTTGTCTTATTTAAAGAAGTTAGCTTTCTGTTCCTTAGCCTTTAGTTTTCTTGACCAACCAAAGCATATTAGGATAGAGATAGAATATATGTAAAAGGAGAGACATCAAGAGCTCCTAAAGTTTATCTGACCTACAGATAGGCTTATATTCAGAACATTTTAGTCATACATGGGTTGTAACTTCAAAGTGGAATCACTAGGCAGTTTTCACTAAGTTTCCAATATAAGTGCAGTTGAGTATCAAACCCAAGATTAATGCTAATTCAAGGAAAGAAACAGTTGGCATAAATTACTTTTCACATGTCCTCACCCTTTCACTCTAGTCCCTATCATTTCTTAATACTTAAATTTGGTATTTTTTAGCTTCAAAGACAGTACTTGTGTGTGTGTTTATACACATGTTTCTGTGTCTTCTGTTATCCCTTATGGCAAAGTAGAATCATTCAGAATTTTCAGAATGAGAAAATTGTATTTTTTTCTCCCCTTACAGAGCTGTAAACTGAATAGTAAATAAATATTAAATGAAAAAAATTTTAAAATAACAACTTTAAAGTTTTAAGAAACTGCAAATATTTTAACAAACATTCCTTGGGGATTGTTAAATGTAATTTCACTAGAATGGTTTCCCACAATACACTGAACAAAGATAAGCTATGTTATCTTTTACTTTGCAGTGGAGTGGATAACAGCTCTAATCTAAAGTCAAATGGCCTCATGTCAAATCCTGACTCTGGCTTTCTGCTGAAATAACTTATGCATTTTAGTTCATATGAATGAAATTTCCAATCTGGGGTGATAAAATCATAGCACTAGAAACTTGTCCACTCAAATGTGTTCCTCTTCTTATCTTGAAGCTCCAAAATATAAGTAAGGTCACTGATACTGTGAAGACCTAGGAATGCTTAGAACACTTTGAATCTCTATAAAAGTTAGCTGTTATTGTGGGTTTTTTGCCATTATTGTTTATAAAAAAGAGTTACCTTGGACAGATCACTTCATCTATAAAAATGTAAGAATCTAAGACCCCTGCAGGGTCAAAGCCTCTGTTCAGACCCCATCTTCCACCCTAACTGTTAAGGCCTGCGGATCACCATGAGGCATGATCTAAATTCTAGAGCTACCTTTGGCAGCTAGGGAAGTCCTTGGGCACCACCTCCTTCCTCAACTGACATTCATCAAGAGGTTATCATGAGCAGTATTTTGCATGTATTAATTCATTTAACCCTTATAACAATCTTGAGGTAAATACTACAATTACCCCCATCTTACAGACAGGAAAACTGAGGTAGAAACGGGTTAAGTAACTTATCCACAGTCACATTACTCCCCAGTGCAGGATGGGGAAGCGAGCAAGAGGATCACCTTAGTGTAGCAGGAGACAGAAAAGACCTGAGGGGTCCAACCCTATTCTGTCAGTTTTTTAAAACATTTCCTTTATTTTCAGCCATGGGTCTCCTCCTCGCCTTTCAGGAAAAAACATTCACATTCAAGTTCTGAGCCTCTCATGGGTAATATGAGATAAAAGACCTCACTTCCATTGAGGTGTCTCTGTGGGCAGTGCAAGTTCCCCCTCTTTTTCTGTTTCCTATCTTCCAATGATGTGTTCAAACCATTCCTCTGCTAATGTCCCTCTCCTGCTCTTTTTGTCCTTGTGGGTTTAAGCCTTTTAAAATTTCTTTACTATCATATTAGTGGAGTTTGAGAAGGACAAGAGCTAAATATGTGTGGTTGGGTGGCCATGTTTAACCCGATGTACTACTCCTAAGATTTTTTTTTCAAATAAAGATTTAAAAATTGGAAGATGACGCTGATAGTAAGTGGAAATATGGAGTAAAGGGAAAGAGAATAAAAGGGAAAAGGAATTAAGAGTTACTGAGTTACTATTATATGCCAGGGATTTTAAAATATTTTAATCCTAACAACCATGTTGAACTGTCCTCCTTTTGGAGAAGATGAAATTCAAGTTCAGAGAGATAATGAGAGCTCCTTTGCCTAATGCCAAGAAGCTAATGAATGGTAGTCTGATTCTTTTTTTTTTTTTTTAAGATTTTATTTATTTATTTGACACAGAAAGAGAGACAGCAAGAGAAGGAATACAGGCAGAGGAAGTGGGAGAGGGAGAAGAAGGCCTCCCACCAAGCAGGGAGCCCAATGCGGGGCTCGATCCCAGGACCCTGGGATCATGACCTGAGCCGAAGGCAGACGCTTAACGACTGAGCCACCCAAGTACCCTGGTAGAGCCTGATTCTAAGTCACACCTCTTAGAGTCCCCAGAAGTATGTTCTTTCTCCTACTTGATTTGTCTGGAAAGAACAGTTCAGTCAGAATATGAGAGCCTGAACTAAGATAAGAGTCATTAAAGCTGGAATAGGGAGTGGTTTCAAGATACTCTTTGCACATACTATAGTAGCAGTATAGCACCGTTCTCAAGTATAAACAACACTGATGATCAGCTTTGTACAGGTATTTGCAAATACTAATATTCACACATGGTACTTTGGCAATAAACACAATTCAACTTGAATGTCCATCCTCACTCATCCTGAGAAGACACACAGTGTGTCTTAATCTGAAAGATTTCTTCCCCTTAATCTGAAACAAACATTAATCTTTCCAATTCTTTCCATTTCTCCTACTTCCTTACCATTTCCTGGCTGTTTTTCCCTTCTATCTCTTCTGGGAAGCTATTCTTGATCCTGGCCCCCAGAGTTCTATAGAATCCCCCACACTCTCCCCCCATCCCTTACCTGGTACAAACACATACATTCCAGCAATGTTTCCTCCCTAAGTTATAACTGCAACTGGTTATCCTGCCCTGACCAAAGTGGTGACTAGGTGCCTTTTAAGAAAAGAAATACCCATTGAGTGCCTAGCATAATTTCTCTGAAATACATGATAGGCCCTCAATAAGTATTTATTGAATTTTAAAATGGGTTATTACATATATATATATATATATATATATATATATATATATATATATATTTTATTCAATTTAAAAACTGAATTTAAAAATTGGGTTCCTTGAGTGCTACTTACAGAGCATGGAAACAGTGGGTTTTCTGTGTTTGGCAGCAGCAGTCCTAGCATGGGGCTTCCTCTGGGTTTGGGACTCCAGAGAATGAATGAAAAGTCAGAAGTTGGCTGGCATTCTGGGAGATGGAAGCAGGATCCACCTGGTGATCCAGTGCCTCAATGAGGAAGCCATGTTCTTTGCTCCCACTGTGCTACACCTGGCCTGCCTAAGGCACCAGCTGTCCTTGCTCTGCTTCTATGCAGGGTTCTCTGTTGTAGGGAGCTAAGTGAATACACCAAAGAAAGGTCCCTTCTCTGGGCGCTTCACAGAGAATCAGTGGCCCTAGCGTGTGGACTGTAGCGGCCAGCTTCCTAGGTAGATTGGGGAACGTCACCAGCTTGTGTACTTCACTGCCCAGCAGGACTGAGGAGCATAAGAGAACTACTCACATTTCGTTCCATTTAATACCTACATTTCTGTTGGGAACTGTGACTGTGCTCATTATTCTGTGGAACCTTTTTATATGCTAAAGGACCAAGAGTAATGATCTTACTATGGGACACCAAACAGAATCTAGGCTGTATCATGCCTGCCCAATCCTTAAAGTTTTACTACTAAAGGTAGCAATGGACCTTACTGCTGTTTTTAAAATCCATTTTGTGAGGTGCCTGGGTGGCTCAGTTGGTTAAGCATCTGACTTCAACTCAGGCCATGATCTTAGGGTCCCGGGATGAAGCCTCACATCCAGCTCCCTGATCAGCGGGGAGTCTGCTTCCCCCCCTCCACTCCCTCCCTGCTCTCGAATCCTCCTGTGCATGCTCTCTCTCAAATAAACAAAATCTAAAAAAAAAACAAGAAAAAATAAAACCCATTTCATGCTAGAAAGATGCTTATGTCAAATTGAAGAGATAGACTCAGATCATTAGATTAGAAAATAATTTTATATTTAATTTTAGAGTTCAACTCCACCAACTTTCAGTGAAGAGGGCTTTCAAACAGTAAGTCCTTTACCACAGAGAAAAGATGGACTGAGAAAACAAAAATTGACCCTGATACTGGATTATGGTAATAATTGCACAACTGTATAAATATAACTGAACTATACATAGACAATGGGTGACTTTTATGGTATATAAAATTATACCTCAATAAAGCTATTTTTAACAAAAAAAAATAGGTTCCTTGAACAGTCGTTTCTCAGTTGATTTTGAAGATGAATAGTGTTTTCTCATAGAAAGAACAGCATACATGATGGCTAGGTTCACAGATTGGCCTTCAGAAGTTTCTTGGCAATAAAGAAGCCAGATTATATATTAATAGTATTTTAGCACTGATTCTTTCAGAGAAATGCACAGTGAGTTCCAAACAGGAAATCAAGATGCCAACGGACACTTATCTATTCACATTTCCAGCTCTGGAAAAGACTTCTCTGCCCCATGGAGGCAGTGATAGGGGTTAAGTGATGTCTATCCTCAACAATAATAAGTGAACTCATGCCAGGTTTTTCATAGATGGGAATACAAACTAAAACCCTACAGGGATTCTAAAAGACAATTTGGCAATATTTATCAAAAGCCTGAAAATATGCACGCCCTTTTAACCCAGAAATTCCACTTCTAAGAATAGATCCAGAAAAGGGAAAAGTACAGACAACAGTATTAAAATGTATGGCTAAGATGCTCATCACAACATCATTTATATGACTGAAAAACTGGAACCGACCTATGTATCGATACGGAATTGGTCAAATAAATTATCATACATCTATTAAAAACACATAGTTGTATACTTAATGACACCAAAAGACATCCATGATGAGTTAAGAAAAAAAATAGAGGCTACAAAGGCTAACTGTAGACTACTTTACAAAAGTAGTCCTACTTTGGTAAAAATATTTTATACATTATTATACAGAATATATATTTAAGAGAAAAATACTTTTGGAAGAATTTGAGTTTTTTTAAGATTTATTTATTTGAGAGAGAGAGAGGGAGGGAAGGGAGGGAGGAAGGAAGGGAGAAAACATGAGAAGCGGGGAGCAGCAGAGGGAGGAGAAGCAGACTCCCTGCTGAGCAGGGAGCCTGATGCAGGGCTCAATCTCTAGGATCCTGGGACCATAACCTGAGCCGAAGGGAGATGCTTAACCGACTGAGTCACCCAGGTGCTCCACTTTTGGAAGAATTTATATCATAATCTTAACAATGGCTAATACCTGGATGATGGAATTAGGGTAATTTTTACTTTCTTCATTCATTTAGTCAGCAAATATTTATTAAATTCCTACTATGTTTCAAGTACTATTCCAGATGCTGGTGATACAGCAATGAAGAACACAGACACAGTCCATACTCTCATGGGGCTTATATTCTCATGAGAGAGATGGACAGTAAGCCAACAAAGAAATAAATAAAATCAAGTAGTGATAAATGTTATAAAGAAAAAACAAAACCCAGGAAGGAGAGATATCTAAATATTGCCTAGATTTTATTTTTACATTGACCATTTATTAATTTTCTAATAAGACAAAAAAAGTATTTTTATTTTAGAAAATATTTCAAGGACACCTTTGGAGGATCCATACATTGATCAGGGACTGGACCAAGACACATTTAAGACCTCTAAATGACTAAAATTTAAAGGGCAGACTTCAGTTATCTGGAAAATTCACTTCTGTGAAATCCCTCATTCTTCACTGATGCTTAGTAAAAGGTACTATAGATCACAAAAGACCCTCGACTACATTGGAGGCTCAATTTCATGGGATCCCCATAGGCTCACTTAAAACTTCCCTACTCAATATAGATGAGCCTATTAAACCCCAGAAAGTTGTTTGGCTTCAATTCCAAAACTGTAGATCTGTAACTCTAGAGACATTTGTTGAGATCACTTTATGGAGATAGAAAAAAAGCCCCATTACTTTCTACAAATGTTCATAGGGAGCCAGGGCTTTCCTTGGTCCTTTGAGACCATGAAGTTTTTTGTTTTGTTTTGCTCTGTTTAAAAGATTTTATTTATTTGTTAGAGAGAGAGCCAGAGCACATGAGCAGTGGGTGGGCAGAGGGAGAGGGAGACGCAGACTCCCCACTGAGCAGGGAGCCTGACTCAGGTCTTGATCCCAGGATCCCGAGATCATGATCTGAACTGAAGTCAGACGCATAATCGACTGAGCCACCCGGTGCTCCTAGACCATGAAGTTTTTTTAAGGCAAGAGTCTGGAATAAAGGCAAAAAGGGATCTAGAGTTGAAACCACAGAGACATGAGCAGAATATCCTGGAAGTTCAAAGGAATAAATTTCTAAGTGCAGCCTCCATTGATAAGTGAAAATATGTATGTTGTGTTTGAAATTACAAACACATCTAGATATTATAGATCCTCCTATCAGGAGGGAAAAAAAAAAAGTATGGGCATTGATGATGGCTATCTTACTGACCGATCTCTTCCCTGGGCTAGTCTCCCTCTTAACTAACAAACTGCATTCATAAAACTGTGCAGCAGAGTTAGAGGTATAGTTAATGACACCAGAAGACAAGTACACACACAGAGATGAGATCTGTAACTTTGGCTTCATTAATACTATTAAATCAGCCAAACCAAAAAGATATCCAGTAGATTTATACCACTAACCCCATGCACACTAACATTTGACTTGTATTGGAGGAAGTTGTAATACTCAGTATACTGTACATCTTGGTGACTCATCTTGCTGATTATGCAAAAGTATCTTCCCTATCAGGTAAGAATATAATCAATCTTCCCAGGACTTAAAAAAAAGCAGTTAAAATATTGGTAGAAAAACTATTTTGTCTTGATTCTTACAGATGAAATATTTGTACGCTATGACTAAAACCTAAAAATAACTTAATATATGTATTTATTTTTCAGAATACTTTGACTAATATCTATATTTTTCATAAATTTTCTTTTTATCAAACCAAGGTCCAAAGAACAATTTTCAGCATGAAGTAAGCAGACACTCTGTAAATATAGTCCAGATCTATATCCCCACCCACACCCAACCCCTCAATTCCTTTAATGTCCTGCTTTATACACTTCGGTTAACGAAGGTGAAAATCTGATAACATCCTCTCCTAATCAAAGTTCAATCACCATCAGAACAGGTAAGGATTGGGACACCTGCGTGGCTCAGTAAGTTAAGTGTCTGCCTTCAGCTTGGGTCATGATCCTGGGGTCCTGGGGTCTGGCTTCCTGCTTAGCAGGGAGGGAGCCTGCTTCTCCCTCTCTCTTTGCCTGCTGCTCCCCCTGCTTGTGCTCTCTGTCAAATAAATAAATAAAATCTTTTTTTAAATTACAAGAAAAGAACAGATAAGGATGAAAAATTATGTTCTAGGAATGTATGGAGAGTTCAGTTTTTAAAAAGGGAATAGCAAGTCGAAATTGTCAACACCAACTGTTTAGCCGGGTATTTTTTATACAGATGATTGAGAATGAATTCAGAGAAGGCCTACATCATTCCATATCCTTTAGAGTTTTTAACTGGGAAGTTTCAAGTGCTTTGTTTTTTGTTTTTTAAGTAGGCTCCACACCCAACAAGGGGCTTGAACTCACGAGCCTGAGCCAACTAGGTACCCCTCAAGTGCTTTGTTATCACAAGCAAGCAGAAGCCCTAATACTGATGGCTAATCAAATCCACTGAATTGCTGGGGGAAAAGATTCATTTGAATTCAATGCACATTTGTTGAACAAAAATCAAGACAAATCGCCAACAACATTCACTATTTTTGGAATTTAAAATACAAATTCATTATGATTTGCAGGAAGGTTTTTTCTCCCCAGAATTCATTCCTCCATTCTGGGGTTCTGTGCTCTCTTAGAAAACACTAGGATGAACTTCGTCATCTTACAAAACTAGGACTCAAAAATAGGCTGAAATCCTTAGAAAGTTGGTTTTGGTAGCGTAAAAAACATGCTTTACCTACAAGGGAGCTTCCCCCTCCCCAATTTCAGACATGCAATTTTCACGAAGTGGATGCTTCCCTTCAGTTAGTTTGCTTTAAAGTGGGTTCAACTTTTTAATTCCGAAAAAGCTATAGGAAGTCAAGCTATAACTAAATTCTAAATTTCAGTTTAGTATATTCTCTTGCGTCTTTGAAATAAGTTATCAAAGCGCCTCTTCTCTTGCCTCACCTGCCTTTTTTTCTACTTTTAATGAAGGGTTCATATGCATATGCACACACACACACACACCAGAAATAACTCAGATACTACTAACATCTTTCAGCTAAAAACAACACCTCCTTTTGAAAAACGCATGGCTATGAATGTAGGAAATTAAAGTTGGACATAGGACAGAGAAAGGTAAACAGATCAAATTAGGAAAAGTTTAAGCATCTATGTTCAAAGATGATACTGCCATACTTTGACATAAAGCAAATTATATCTGGCCAGATACTTGCAAATCAGTCTCCTCAACATGCATGCACAATAATGAGTTTGATGAAAATGGATGGATGAACCTGAAAAGCTTCATATAATTGTAACCCAAGTTCATCAAAAGTGGGTAGAGCATGAGCAATATAAAAAGACAAAATATAAAAACACAATATGAATAGAGAGAGGAAAAATTGTGTGTGGGAGCAGAAAAGCAGGCTTGCCCAGTAAGAACTGAGGGTGCAGGTGGGAATAGAATATCACAAAAGAAACAACAATAACATATCCTTACATTCACACAGCACATTTCTATTTACAAAGGAGTGCTTCAGGGGCGCCTGGGTGGCTCAGTGGGCTAAAGCCTCTGCCTTCAGCTCAGGTCATGATCTCAGGGTCCTGGGATGGAGCCCCAAATCGGGCTCTCTGCTCAGCGGGGAGCCTGCTTCCCCCTCTCTCTCTGCCTGCCTCTCTGCCTACTTGTGATCTCTCTCTGTCTGTCAAATAAATAAAATAAAAGGAGTGCTTCATCAATTATTTCATTAGAGATAGCAAGTATATTCATTAAGCAGTTCATTGATTTGATATACATTAAAGAGAACATCGTTAGCACGAGACAGACTTGGATTTGAATCCAAATTCCGCCCCTTAGTAGCTGTGTGACTTTTAGCAAATTGTTTGATCTCTCTGATGTACAGTTTTCTCATTTAAAAAATACCGATGACTTTTACTCATGGGACTGTTGAGAGGAATATTATGAGGTAACACATGTAAAGTGCTTGGCACATAATTCCATCTCTTCTTCACCTTACTAATATTGCCAAGTTTCTAATATTTCCTAGGTTCTGTGCTAGGCCCAACTGGGGATACAAAGGTGAATGAATATGACATAGGCTCTGCCTTCAAGGAGTTCAGCAATGCATATTATACTGGTGATCTAAAGGACGAAGGAAGGGAGTTCAGTGAAGACTTCACAGAAGAGATGTTTTGTGTCTTTCTTTCCTTTAAGATATAAGGAATAAACATCAACTGGAGAAAAATAGAAAACATAGATAAGCAAATAAAAAAATAAGCAACAAATCAGGGACACCTAGGTGGCATCTGCCTTCTGCTCAGGTCATGATCTCAGAGTCCCAGCATTGAGCCCCACATCATGTCAGGCTCCTGCTCAGTGGGGAGTCTGCTTCTCCCTCTGCCCCTCACCCTGCTCATGCTCTCTCTCTCACTCTCTCTCTGTGTCAAATAAATAAAATCTTTTAAAAATTTTTAAAAAGAGCAACAAATCAGTCCACTACCAAGAGGTAACTAAATGAACATTTTGAGGTAGGGGAATGTGTGTGTGTGTGTGTGTGTGTATGTGTGTAAGTTTAAAAGATTATTTTATGTGCATATATGTATAAATACACACATTTGTAATAAAAATTATGTACTATGTTTTATTACATGCTTTTCATTCAACACTTACAATGAAAATTTTTGTCAGTAAATAATAATATATAATAATACCTAATATTTTTTACTATTTTAATCTTCACAACTTAATGGAATCAGTACTAATTTTACCTCCATTTTACAGATGATGAAATTGAGACAGAGAGAGGGTAAGGAACTTTCCCAAGGTCACACAGCTTGTAAGTGACATAATTGAAATTTGAACCCAGTAAGTCTGATCCAGAGTCTGTGCTTTTATTTTTGAGAGAGAGAGAGAGCGGCGGTGGGGGGGCGGGGATTAGCAGAGGGAGAGGGACAACCCAACTCCCCACTGATCAGGAGACCGAAGCAGAGCTGGATCTCACAATCCCTGAGAACGCGACCTGAGCTGAAACCAAGAGCCTGACACTTAACCCATTGTGCCACCCAGGTGCCCCTACCATAATTCTTTAAAAGGGTATAGCCCGGAAGGGAAATGATTAGGGATTAAATGGAGATAATGAGGAGGGAGAAATATCAGGAACTAGACAACAGGGGTGCCTGGCTGGCTCAGTTGGTACAGCATGTGACTCTTGACCTAAGGGTTGTAAATTCAATCCCATGCTGAGTGTAGAGCTTACTTAAAAAAACAAAACAAAAAAAAAAAAAAAAAAACTAGACAACAGATTTGGTGACTGACTGACTGTGGGGTGAAGAAAAAAATAACTCTTGGGTTTCTAGGTAGAGAGGAGTGGCATTATTAGTTTCCTTTTACAGATAAAGAAGCAAAGGCCCAGAAACACAAAATAATTTGTCCAAAGTACAGTTTGTTAATAGCAGAATTTGGAACTTAAATTCTAGACTCCTGTCTCAAAGTCAGTACTCTTTCCACTACAAGACAACACGTCAAGGAAGGATACTATCCTACATTTGTATAGCACTCTATAATTCATAAAGTGCTTTCACATATATTCTTTCACTTGATACTCTCAACAACCTATGAGTTAGGGCAGGTATTATCATCATTTTACTGACGAGTACATTTAAATAGAGCAAGAAAACTGATTGACCTCCTTAAAATCCTCAAAGATCTACATGTCATCTGTTGGATTACAGAAAAGCCTTAAGGTGGGAAGTGAAATTCAAGTGATGAACTTGGGACTACCATGGCTGCTGAATGTTGTAGGTATTGAGAAGAGAAAGGGGCTAGAAATAGAAGTTATTTGGGTAGGTTTCAGGATGGCCATATTGTATAACTCCACATCATAACATTTATAGACTTACATATATTTAAAATATTTATAGACTAACAATGTGACTGCTGCCCCCTGGAGTTGTGTAAGACAACAGCCCTATATGAAATAAAGTAGAAGTCTCCAACCTGCAGATCAGAATCTACTGGTAGGTCTAGAAAGCTTGCTTCATGGAGCTCCAAGGTGGTTTCCAATGTTTTCTCCACTCTGCTATATCCCCTTTCTGCTACACATCCCAGCTATCCCAGCTAACATTCCCAGAGTGAAAGCGGGAACAGTACAGCCAGCAACTACTTCTCAGGAACTACAATGACTATATCTGCCCTATCTCAAGACTCAGATTAAAAGAAGATCCTCCAGGGGTACCTGGCTAGCTCAGTCAGTAGAACACATGACTCTTGATCTCAAGGCTGTGAGTTCAAGCCCCATGTTGGGGGTGGAGCCTACTTAAAAAAAGAAAGAAAAAGAAGGTCCTCCATAAAATAAGGTCGGAGATCACCCTAATAAAAGATTGGGATGAGACAAAAATGGTCTTGTGTGATCATTTCTACTTATCTGGTGGAAAAAAATTCTAGAAAGTGTCAGAATAATATTGTTAAACTTTCATAGAATATGATCATACTTACATTAAATTCAAAGGTAACAAGAGACAAAAGGCAGGTCATAACAGGCATTCATTTGGCAATCCACTCATGCCTTGAGAGAATACTAACACAGATTATAAACAAAACTTACTATATAAGCTTTTGACCAAGTTGTGATTAGGTAAAATACAAAACTAGGACACAATGGTCTAGTCAGATGCTTCAAATATAGAAGATAATCTGAAACTGACCAGATGCTTCAAATGTAGAACAAATGACCACTGGTAGTCTTCAAGTGGCCGAGTCAAATAACTGCAGTTAAGTTTCTTTTCCTCATATTTGGACAAAGGAAACACACGATTCATAAAGAAACATAACTGAAAACAAAGACTAGGCATATGTATTCTGTTTTGCTTGAAGATATTTCTGATGGCATTCTACCGTCACAGAATGTATTTCTTCCTCTTTCCTTGCCTAACCTCCTTCTACTTCTGACTTCTTGGACTTCCCACTGGCACTTCAAGTACACATCGCTCTCTAGTGCTACTTGGTGCTACTAGCGTTACTGATCCCAGCTGCTCTGTGTAAATATCATTTTATTGCTTACATAGTTGTGTCACTAAGAAAACATAATACAAAATTCTGAACTTGGGGGGCACCTGAATGACTCAGCTGGTTAAGCGTCGCACTCTTGATTTCAGCTCAGATCATGATCGCAGGATCATGGGATTGAGCCCTACATTGGGCTCCACGCTGGGCATGGAGCCTGCTTTAGATTCTTTCTCTCTACCTCTCCCTCTGCCCCATCCCTCACGTGTACACTCTCTCTTAAAAAAAAAAAAATTCTAAACTCAGGGAACAAATTAGAATAAAATGGGATCAAATCGAGGACTATGACTCCAAAGCCCATGCATGCTAACTCTCTCCAAAACACCATATCCAAGGAATTTACCACAGATTAAATAGATGCTCAAAGCATTCAAAAGATGGCTGTATTAGAAAAACTCAGTCTCCCTTCTCACCTTTCTCCTTAACTCTCATACTACTATCACACTCACAACACTTCTGGCACCAGATATGTGTCAGTTTTCCCCTACCAAGCAATTCTCTGTGACACCAGCTAGGTGTCCTACAATTTAACTAAATTCTGACACTATCTACCTGGAGATAGGATCAGATCCCACAAGTCAAGACTTAATCCCACAAAACTGTTTCCACCCCACCTTCCCCAGACTTAAATAGCTATTCGAAGCATTTAAGAGATGGTCCTCATCTATCCCTTTCAATACTCTTCCCCAACATAAACTCTCTACTACAATCAGCCAAGTACCCTCACTGCCATATAGTCCATGATTGCCATTTCTTTCTATGATTTTGTTTAGACTGGTCCCCTCACCTGAAATGCTCTCTTCCACATATTTAAATCCTATCACCTCACTCATCTGTAAACTCCAAAAAAAGCAGGACCATGTCTATTGTATACACAGTCATATCCCCAGCACCTTGCAAATAGTAGCTACTCAAATAACTGCTGAGTTAGTAAATGAACCCACCTCCTCCATGAAAAACATGTCAAATACTCATATCCACTTTCTTTTTGAATTCTGAATACCCTTGGAATCAGCATCATAGTTTAGTACCTAATTTCTCTGTAATTGTTTGGTATTAGCTTTCCTTCTCTGGTTAGACATTGGAGCATATGCCTTATGCTTCTTTGCATATCTTGCAGAACCCACATAAACACTAAATATACAACAAGCACACAATAAATAAACATGTATTCATTGGTGTGCTGATGTAATTTATAAAAACTCAACTTACATACAACTTTGTAAGAATGCATCTATTTTGCAGAGTAGGTCAGACCTACATAAAGCCTCTCCCTCTGCCTATATTTTATATTTCGGAAATTATTCAAAAGTATGTTTCCACATTTGGCAATTAGAGAAATAATCCAGAGAAGCTCAATGGCCCACAGTCTGTAGCTCACTAATTATACAAGCCGACTGTCATGAGTTTTCTCAGTGGTGAAGCAGAAAGAGGAAGTACATCAGGGTGATCTGAATTGCTAGCTGTCAGAATGAGTTTTGAGATATGATGTTATTAGCATACTATAGGTGTAATGTAGGCTACTGTACCCTCCCAATCCGAGTTTTCCATTTTCTGCGGTATAATTTGGAAACTAAATATTGCTTGCAGGTACTGATTATATATTAGTATATTCCTCCTATAGTCTACCCAATTTATAGTACTGCAAAACTATAATTTATAATTTTATTATATAGGTTGCTAACATTACTTTTACCGTAAATAATTTTTAAAAGAATAATGGTAACTAAACTTTATTGTGTGTTTACTACCTGCCAGGCACTGCTCTTAGGGCTCACATGTATTAACTCATTGACAATCCTCTGAGGTAGGTACTGTTAAATCATTTTGTATTTACCTAATGTCTGAAATATACGTATTGAATAAACATTTTTCTTTTTTTCTTTCTTTTACAAAAAAAGATAGAAACACACACAGACTATTTCTTTTCTCTTCCTGGGAGACCTAGAAAATACAAACATAATAAGACTAACACTATTTTAAACATTAGGTCTCTTAGCATATCTTTAAATAACGTAATTACCTTAAAACAAAACTATGAGTCCTTACTTATGAATTTAGTTTGAATGTACCAAGGAAATTTTGAGCTACCAATACTTTAATTTTTTATCAAATCTACTTGCTCATTCATACTTTCAAAAAAGATAAATGAGTATTTTTCCCTTTAGGACAAGCAAGGAACTTAATTCCAATAGAGCTAATTTTGCTCAAATGTCTATGTACTTTAAAAAAATACAGTTCCTTTAAGTAAGGTAAGAACACAGGTTCTAAAACCAGACTAACTGGCTTTAAATCTCAGCTTAGCCACTTGCTAGGTCTAGAAATAAAATTTGGCCCTATGAAAGAATATGCCATACTCCTACCAAAGTGCAAACTACAGACAAAGTCCCAGATTTATTTTCTCATACCAGAGGAAGGATTGATTCTAGTCTCCTTCATTTACATGCACACACACACACACACACACACACACAAAGATTCAAGATCCCATGACTTAACACTTCCCCTAAAGTTAAGAAACAGGCACTTGTGGGTTATTTTTGTAATAAACACGGTGGACACACTCTTATGCAATCCTAATCATATCCTAAATTCAAGGTCAAATAATGTACTGCACTAAATAAATTATTCTTTTTTCCATCATCATATAGTGAATTGAAGGCTACTAAAATTCATCCTATTATCACCTAGTTAGAAACAGAGAAGCCAGAATGGACAATACTTTAAATGGACAATACTTGAAGATATAGGACACCAAATTGATTGCTAATACATAAAAACCCACTTACAGGTGTGATTAGAAATTAATACCAAGGGCGCCTGGGTGGCTCAGTTAAGCATCTGCCTTCTGCTCAGGTCATGATCCCAGGGTTCTGGGATCAAGTGCAGAGTCGGGCTCCCTGCTCAGTAGTGAGCCTGTTTCTCCCTCTGATCATCCTCCCACTTGTTCCCTCAATCTCTCTCTCTAATAAATAAATAAAATCTTTAAAAAAAAGAAATTAATATCAAGATATTGTGGCTATAAGTCTGAACTAAAAACTGATATTCAGAGTTAACAGTGAAATGGCATAGTAAAAGAAGAGAAAGAATTTACTGGCCAAGATGAAACTGGTTGTATACAAATACTTTAATATTAATAGTAGTGTTTTAATAATATATTAATAATCAATACAATATCCTTTATATTAACAGCATTATTGTTTTTTTTCTATTTTTCCATTTTTCTGTTAGGTTGTTAATCTTGTTTTTTTTAAATGGGCTCTATGCTGGGCATGGAGCCCAACACAAGGCTTGAACTCACGACCCTGGGATCATGACCTGAGCCGAGATCAGGAGTCCGACTTTTAACTGAGTAAGCCACCAGGCACCCCTTAAGAGCATTATTATTGATTGATTTAATAATTCAACTTGAATTCTTAGAGCAGGGGCACCTGGGTGGCTCAGTCGTTAAATGTCTGCCTTCGGCTCAGGTCATGATCCCAGGGTCCTGGGATCGAGCCCCATATGGGGTTCCCTGCTTGGCGGAGAGCCTGCTTCTCCCTCTCCCCCTCCGCCTGCTTGTGTTCCCTCTCTCGTTGTCAAATACATAAATAAAATCTTTTTTAAAAAACTCTAAAAAAAAAAGAATTCTTAGAGCAAATAATCTTATTATCACCAAAAAGAAATAGATACCTCCTTTTTTGCTTACCATTGTTAAGTGCAAGGATCAACAAAGGAGATAACACTTGGAACTTCTCATAACCAAGCTCTTTGTAACCTTTTGTTAGCTCAAGGATCAACTCTTAAGTATCCTTATGACCCCAGAAGTCAGCTACAAATTTATCCTAAACAGTCCTGAGAATTTTCTTTAAAGGGCTCTCCGCTGTGGAGTTCTTTCTCCCTGTTCTTATATGTCTGATGACAGTTTTTCAGGCCTTAACAGAAGTCCTCTTAATGTTCTCCTCTCCTGAATGGCAGGTAGCACACTTCAGGTGAACACTCAAGAGAGTAGAAACCATCTTCTTCATAATTCCAAGAATACACAATGCCCTGCAAACTCGCAGGTCAGAGTACAGGAGGGAAGTAATTCCAGTATTATTCCCTCCCAATCTTTGGCTGGGACATCAAATGCACAAGCAGGATCAGCAACAATTACAACAGCCTAAAACAAAACACTTTTTTTAAAACAAAACAAAATCAACTAAGGTTAAATGGCGAAGTTAAAACAATTTCCCTAAGATGTGAAATAACCCATTAATTTCAATTAGTAAATTATGAAAATGTACTCCTGAGTATAGGTCTGGAAAATTGGACTTCTGCACTAGAGAATTATATAGTAAAAATAGGTTTTAAAAAACATAGCTGTATAATTCTAAATGTGGACAGAAAACATGAAACTGGCTTAAAATGGGGATATTTTATCCTCATTTCCTTCAAGGAAAGAAATGTGTGAAAACTAGTATAATCTACCAATATCCCATACATTTAATCCTACAAAGATATGAAAATCACTTCAATTTTCTAACAGTGCTGGAGAAACTAGGAACATATTTATGAAACCAGAAAGATCCTACCCTTTCACTTTAATGAAACACATTCTAAAAGTATTGTGATAATTTTCTTGCTATACTACTTCAGCAAGTAAGTAAGCAAGTTTCATCACATTCAATCGACCTGAAGACTGAGATTTATAAGTAAAAATCATGATTGCTGGGATGGTAAATTAAACCAAAATAGGTCTGTGGCCTGTCTCTCCTGCCCATCTCCCCCCTCCATCCATATTTTGATTTATGTCCTAAGAAAGATGACGGTTTAAAAACAAAACTCTATAAAACCTTTAACAAAGATGAGTAGAGGGAATTTTAAGATGAAACTCCCAAATATTATTCCCACCTGTTCCAGTGCCTGTATCATCTCAGACAAATCTCTCTTCACAATTTAATTTCACAACTGGCAAATGAACATTATTTTCACTCATTGGGATGTGTAAAAAGTCTTGATTAAAGTTGGTCACGTATTTTTAAATATATAGATAAAAGAAACTATAATGAGGCATTTACAAAAGAGATGTGTTGCCTTAAAGCGCTCACAGAAGTAAAGATTGTAATGTGTTAGTTGGGGTTATTTTTGCTCATCACTCCCTCTCATTTTCAAATAAATTCTACTACTTCTCCATGCACTTTTCAAAGAAAAACAACCTTCTGCATTAGAGATCAGAGATGTTAAGCTATCCTTTGGAGGGATTCATGTTTAATCTAGCCCTACCTAGAGGCCAAGAATCAAGATCTTTCTAAGACTAAGAATGGAAAAGAATAGTTTCTATCAAGTTAAGAAGACTAGTAGAGAAATCAATTTGGAGGAGAAAAGGAAATGCATAAATTCCTGAGGAAATTCTGGAACAGCTTCTGGCTTCAGACAATGATGTTATTCATTCCTAGCAATTTAAAAATTGATTCCAAATTACATTTAAGTCATAACAATCAGAATTAAAATATAGCAAGATTTAAAAGGAAAAAAGGGAGAGAGAGACAGATCAAGAAACAGACTCTTAATTATAGAGAACTGATGGTTACCAGAGAGGAGGAGGTGAGGGGATGGGGGTAAATAGACAATGGGGATTAAGGAGTGCATTTGTCTTGATGATGTATGGAAGTGTTGGATCACTATATTATACACCTGAAGCTAATATACTACTGTATGTTAACTAACTGGAATTAAAATTAAAGCTTAAATAAAAAAATATATAGCAAGCTTTATTTTTTCCTTTAAATTTGAGTTTACATCAGAATTAAATCTCATATATTTATGAGACACTGTTTTTGTCATTTCATGTATTTTTTCTATATATAAGCTTTTTTTATTGGCTGGAGGGCAACTGGATATGGTTCTAAGCTTACCAGTTTTATATTCTGCATTTTTTTTCCTTTAATAGTACTATCTTAGAGGCTGTGGCTGTGTTAGAAATAGGGATGTTGATGTACAGTGTGTTGTTGAATGTCCTGCATCTTTCTAGGCCCCCAAGCCTTTGCTCATATTTTTTCCTCTACTTGGGCTGCCCTCCCCTACCTCCATTTCTGCAAAGTTAAATCCTATCCATTTTCAAGGCCCACCTCAAATGCTCCCTGCCCTGAACTCTCATAACGCTTTCTCTAACATACAATGTTAGTGAGATTGAAAGGGTGTGTCTTTCCTACTGCATTTTGAGACTCTCCAGTCAAAAAACACCCTCTTGCATCATGAATGTAGACACAAGAAAGTTTTAAAAATAAAATCTCAGTTCAAAATATCCTTTAAAAAGGATGAGAGGGGCACCTGGGTGGCTCACGTGGTTAAGCAACAGACTCTTGATTTTGGCTCAGGTCAGGATCTCAGGGTCGCAAATGGAGCCTCACCTCCGGCTGGGCTGTGCACTCAGCACAGAATCTGCTTGTCCCTCTCCCTCTACTCCTCTCCCCGCTTGCATGCTTGCTCAATCTCCCTCTCTCTCAAATAAATGAATCTTTTAAAAAATTAATAAATAAAAAGGATGAGATAAGCAGTCTATTCAATTAGTGGGGCTGCTAGAACCCACTGTCTTCATAACTGAAGTCAACTAACTTGATTGTAAACTCATTTGAGGCCACGGACTCCGTCCTGTTTCTTGTGTATATCCCCTATAACCCCCACACCTCAACATCACCCAATTCAATGTCCTGCACACATTAAGACTCAATACAAAACCATATTACTGTAGATGAACACACTAAAACAAAAATCAGCTGCTAAAAATACGATCTTGTGAAACAAGAGTTGTTGGTGCTTAGGATAACCTGAACGTCTACAACAGAGTCAAAGATAAAGATGCCACAGGAATGGAGAATATTACTTTACTGGGAAGGGGGCAGAATGAACAAAATGAAATGGAAACAAGAGTGTTCTCTCAGTTTAGCTTATGCTCCAAGAGAAAGCAAGAAGCAAAATATATATATATTTTTTACATCATTTCCTTAATGGTCATCAGTTCATATGACTTCCAATACCGGGTACGGACCTTCTTGTACCTTCAACGAATTAGGCAACATAGGCCACTGGATGTTCAGGACACTTTGCCAGGAGGGTACAAGAAAAGTGACACGGGTCAGGACTCAATCTTCCCTCCATTATCCCCTGCTAGGAAGGTAAAACATAAGTGTAGTAAATACCAGAGTTGTGAAGAAGTGAGAGTTTGGAGACTGCCCCTGATTAAAATGACCCCGCTACACTCGGTAATAGAGACTGACACTACCGAGCACCTCTCCAGTACAAGGGGACGACAGGAAGCCTATATAGGACGTACCTGGTTTTTCCTTCCTATGGTTAAACCTCGCGAGCTACGCAGCCCGTGGCAACCGCAAATCCACGCGCAGGTTCCAATCTCACACACAAGGAGAAGAAATAGTAGGGGTGGCGTAGAGAGAGGGGCGGCGGCGTCGGGAACGGCGGCGGCGGTGGCGTCGGCAGCTGCGGCGGCGTCGGCAGCTGCGGCGGCGGCGGCACTCCCACGGCTTCTCTTCCTCCACCCACCGCCGCCCGGGCCTGCGGCCTTTACCCGTCCTTTCCTCACTCCCCCCACTTCCGGGTGACGCCCAGGCCGGAAGCGGGGCCGAGATGCAAAGAGAGCGACGCGTCACGTGAGGAGGGACGCGAGCCCCGGAGTTGAGTTTCTCCCGCCCTCTGCTGCCCCTGGGTTGACACGCACTCTCGGGTGGAAGTCTTGGCGCGGCAGAGACGCCTCCTTCTGCCCATCACCAAAAACAAAACAAAACAAAAATCCCACCAAAACCTGTGTCGTCTGTAGTTTCCTAACCTCGCGCCATTAAGTACCATAGACCTCTTTGTAAATCATCTTCTGCATAGTTCAGCCTTTCCCAGCATGAAATTAACGGGGTGCTGTTACCGTGTAGCGTAACTCCAGATGCAGATGCCAGGACTATGAATTTGCACTGTCCCTCCATTCAAAAATTCTCTCAAGAATTTTTGACTTTTCATTCATAATCTTTATGTGTATGTTGGAGTTGGGGCAGGCATCTCACCTCACACTATCTTCATATAGTCAATCTAAAGCTTTGAACCACCTGTCCATTTATCCATTCATTTGTCCATCATCTTAAAAACCTAGAGGATTCCAAGGATGCAAAGAATATTAGAGTATCTACCGCCATGAGTTTAGAAATGAGATGCATAAAATATGTATACGATGCAATAAATGATACAGAAAGCATTTGAGAAAAATGTATTTTTAATTGTTTTCCCATTTTCACATTTTAAAAAATGGCAAAATCCTAAGAGTTTTAAAACAATGAATATTAACAGTAAGAGGAACAGGCTCCATCTCACTAAATTCAAAGTGAGGTGTGGTCTTCGCATTTCCTTTCATCGAATATCTGTCATGAGATGTATGGGGAAATTAATTAGATTATATTTTCAGCTGGAACTGTTTGAACACAATTCCCATAAGTATCAAGTCTTTTTTACATAGATTTTGTTTGAGAGAGAGAGAGCGCGCGCGGGGAGAGGCCGAGGGAGAGAGAGAAGCCAACATCCCGCTGAGCAGGGCTGTATCCCAGGACCTTGTGGTCCTGAACTGAGCCTAAGGCAGACGCCCGAGGTGCCCCTCAAGTCTAATAACGTTGCCAAACTCAAAATAGTACACAAAGGATAAATATTAAATTAGTATTTGTAAAAGGCTTAGGAAAGTGGCACACACTAACCATATTTAAGTGTTAAGTAAACCAATTATATTCCACCTGTTGTCAAATTCCTATTAAGCCTTGACAGGCAACATTTAAAATTGCCCACATATCTAAATTTTAGGCCTACAATTAAGTATCTCAGAAAGAATTATTCCTTCCCTCTGTACCCATCCACATACATATCTTCAAGACTACTAAACTTCCCAGCCATTAAGTTGTAATTGTCAATCAATATGCACAACCTTAAGTCACAAATTCAACTCCAAATTTAAAATCTTAAAAATCACATCACATGGGGACACCTGGGTAGCTCAGTCGGTTAAATGTCTGCCTTCAGCTCAGGGCATGATCTCAGGGTCCTGGGATCCAGCCCCACATTGGGCTTCCCTACTCAACAGGGAGAAGCAGGCTCCTCTCTCTCCTCTCCCTCTGCTCCTCTCCCTGCTTGTGCATGCACACGCTAATAAATAAATAAAATCCTTAAAAACATCACACATGAAATTAAGATGGCTTTTAAGTGGGCTTCCAATTATTAGCAAGTTGGTTTGTAACTACAATACTGACACAGTTAAGCTTTAAAGAAATTCACTGAAAGTTGGAAACCATAAAGCTTTATCAGTTTCAAATTTACCAACTAATTTTTATGTAAAGATTATGAGCTGCAAGACTATTACATACATCCTTAGTCATTGAAACTTTCCCTTACTCTAAAACACCTCACATCTCTAAATGCATCATTCCTAAACTCCCTTATCAATGCACAAACATACCAACAGTTTTATACACTCTGTTTTGAGCTTTCAAATAGAAGGGAATGTCTTCAAGTAACCAGGTTTTCTGGTGTTGGGCAGATAGTAGGTGCCCCCAAAATGACTATAAAGTGGTATTAATATCGCCAATGAAGTTAATAGTCACGAGGGTGAGAACTCATTATCTGTGCCTCTATAATTACTATAGTACCTAGTTCTAAATAAGTTTAATGAATTTATTTAAGATTTATTTGATAGAGTGGGGACACAAGTGAGCCTGAGGAGGGGGAATGGGGACAGAATCCTCAAGCAGACTTCCCACTGAGCAAGGAGCCTGACCTGGGGCTTTATCTCATAACCCTGAGTCAGACGCCCAACCGACTGAGCCACCCAGGCACCTAGTTTAATTTAAAAGAACAGAAAACATACAGTAACAAAACTTAAATTAATAATAGGATTTACAACAGTCACTCTAATTAAAAACAATGTCTCATAACCCTCCAACAAGTAACATTTAAAAGATTGGCAATGCTTCTGAAGTCACTTACCTAAATTCTTCAAATGTACAGATTTTTGATAGGAAGACTAATTTGACAACCTTCCCACTCTAGATATTAAAACTCTCAGTGATGTGTTTTGGGATAAATTGAGTGTATTTGTGAAAGAATAAAACCTTGACTCTCAGTACACTAGGAAAGCTGCAAGGTCAGAACACTGTGATGACGCTAATTTAGACTTACGCTACTGCTTCATTTCTGGCCGTGGCTGAGGTAGTTTTAGAATTACTGATCAAGACAAGATTAACTACAAATTAAGCTTAAAAAGCCTGTTCAAAAATGCCAATTACCACCACCAGGTTTTATCAAAGCAACATGTATGTTGGCAAATGGACAAATAGACATTTTTAAAGGTCATACATGTTTTGCCTATAAAAGCTGACGATTATCACTTACCTGACAGAAGTGGTACAAATCATGTTGAAAATTACCTGTAGTCATTAGTAATACCAATTCAGGAATAAAAAGGTACATAATCTAATGGAACATTGAAACTTCCTTAAAGACAAGTGTTTATTTTGCTTAATCACATCTCAGGGTTACATGCATTTGAGCCCTTCAGTCCTATTTCAACATGCTTTCTAAATAGGATATAAAGTGTTCAAATTTTATCAAATACCAGCACTGTCATTAGTCACTAATCTTACAATGCACTTATTTTGCAAGGACATTCAACTTACTTTTCCTACTCAATGAGATTACTTACTGGCTTTGATGCATTTAATGAGAAAACAGGATATATTGCCATGGGAGCATTCTTCTAGTATTTCATGTAATAAGTAAAAATTTTTCAAATGTTTGGTTATGCATAAATCCATATCTGCATCAGGTAAATTTGGAGAGTCCTAAAAGCCATTTACCTGATAACTTATTGTCTATGTAAGTGAATTCAGCAATCTCTAATTTAGCTAACATAAATTACTCCACTGAAATTTCATTTTCTGCATATTTGAGCTACTATCAACAAACATGAGGCTTTTTACACCTTCAGCCAAGGAAGTACTGAAATACATGGTGTAGATTTTTCTTCAGTTAGCATCTTACATATAAAATCCAAAGTCATACTGAATTCAGGATAATACATGCATCAAAAAGTTGGTATAATTACAGAAAGTCAACGGCAGAGGTTACCACCAATAGTAAATAAAAATACACTATGTTTGACAGATCCTTTCTTTAATAGCATCATAAGCATCCTAAATAAATATAATGAAAGACCCAAAGCTCTAAGATAAATGTGCCAATGAAGCCAAGGAGCTAGGTAATCTTCAGACATCCTAAGAGATCATTTGATAGGACCAGTCTTCCCTTGGGTTTGGAGACACCCCAAGTTCTCTTAGCAGGAGTAAAAAGGCCTTAAAACCAATTCCAAACATACACATAAATTAGAGATGAAAGTAGTAGGCATAATCAATATCTGGACACTCAAAGATAACCTAAAATAACTCATCAACTATAATTTCAGCCTACTATACAGTTGACTTCCAAGTGACAGATTTTACATTCATACTACCTCAGAAAGAAAAATTATTTAAGAAATTGTAAAGCAAAAAAAAAAAGAAATTGTAAAGCATCTGACTTAAATAGTAACACTTAAGGTTAAATAAATGAAAAGTGATCAAGCTTGGTTTCATTACAAAAGAAATAAACAAACCGACAACGGAGGCTTCAAATGTACTTTATTTCTTCAATCATGCCATATTTTAATGGTGCAGAGTGCTTTTACTTGGTATCAGTTATGAGTTGGTTTTGAAACAATTCGGTATTACACCAACTGGGATGATTACTGATCTCTCCATTCCTTTGGGGTGACTCTGCCAACAGGGGACAGGTTCCATTCTATTCCAATTTGTGTTGCTGTCTGTAAGAATTAAAAAGGTATTAGTTATAAATGTTTAAACTAGAGTCCACTCTCCCTTGGAGACTATTTCTTAAAAGTGACAAAGGTATTCTACTCTACAGGTTAAAAACACACAGAAATTCAGCTGGGATATAGTGCCTCCTCCATGTAGGCCAAAGCTAATTGCTGTCCTAATTCTCTAGACCAGTACTGCTTAATAGAACTTCTTGAGATGCAAGAAATGTCTAGATCTTCATTGTCTAACACAAAAGCCACATATGGCTATTGAGCAACTGAAATGTCGTTAGTATGACTGAACAATTGAATTTTTAATTTCATTAATTCAAATTTTTACTTCACATTTCTCTACTACCTCCTCAAACACTGCTTCACTCCACCACAACTACCTAAATACGGCCAAAGAGCACTTTTATAATATCCTTTCATCAAGGAACACAGCCTCCAAAAGTGCCCCCGACCGCATATTCGTTCAACATGTAATTACTCTTCTAATTAAATACACACACCTATTTTAACTATTTCAGGAAGGTTAAAACAAGAATGAAAAGCTCCACTAATAAATATTTTTGTTTACTAAGACAAGGTTAATAGATATCTTTTAAGAACAACATATGTTTATCCTACTTTTAACCAGTAAGTACATCAACTGGTAAGATTGTTAAATGTTAAGATGTAAAAAACTAAAATAATGAAAGCAAGTCACTGTGCATCTCATCCATCAGAAATGTTGAACTCAGTTCTGGGGGCAGAATTTTAGAAAAAAAAATGATTAAGTGAAAGAAGGTGACCCAAGATGGTGAAAACCCTGGAAATCATATAACAAAAAGTGATTAACAGAACTAAGGATGTTTAATCTGAAAGAGAAGATCCAGGAAAGTAATATCTAATTTTTCTAGTATCTTTGGCTTCTAGTATCTAATGGATGATACATGGAAATGGGATCAGAATTTCTTGTTGCAAGAAAATGATGGGTAGTGCATCTGGCTGGCTCGAACAGTGGAGCTTGTAACTCCTGATTTCAGGTTGTGAGTTCAAACTCCATGTTGGGTGTACAGATTACTTAAAAAAAAAAAAAGAAAATGATGGGTAGAATATGAATGCTTAATGCTATGGAAGAAATTCCTGCACTGGGTAAGTAATCACATCAGAAAATCTCTGAAGTCCCTCCTAACTAGAAATGTATACTATTCTGTGAAAGCACCTTGAATACATAAAATAGGAATGAAAAATAATAAAGAAAATTATCAATTAACAGTACTTACATATGCCCACACAGCAATACAGAAAGTGGCTCCACTAGCTAATATGGCATTACCATATTTGTCATGGAAATCAGGTGTCCTTTTCTGGTGGCTATGCCTTGCCATTGTTTGTGGAATGCTTTGAACTTAAAAAAAAAAAGAAATACAGAAGCATATCAATTATAAGGAAAAAAGAACATGTAATTGATATTGCTAATCAGGGAAGCAACAGATGTTAACTTTGTAATACTTTGAGGTTCAATACAATGTTATGGTAGCTAAAAGAAAAGTAGTATACTTTAAATGCATCAAAAATAATATAATTTGACACATGTATAGATATGTGAGAAAACAAATATATCAAAATGTTAATTGTATCTATGCAGTGCAGTGTGTTTATCATACAATTCTTCCAAATTTTCTCTATGTCTGAAAGTTTTCATAATGAAATCTTGGGGGATAAAACAGAAAAGGTGATGTCAGTAACATTCACTACAAACCTCTGTA
Organism: Potos flavus; assembly: GCA_028534135.1. Taxonomy (NCBI): domain Eukaryota; kingdom Metazoa; phylum Chordata; class Mammalia; order Carnivora; family Procyonidae; genus Potos; species Potos flavus. The sequence goes on from CM052901.1 coordinate 51,866,879, forward strand.
ACTTGGCTCCTATTAACTAATTTGAGTATTTAGGACTTAAATTTTCACTAATGTAGTCTGCAGTGCTCAGCGACTTACAACATAAAAGGGTAAAGTCAAAGAATTTCAAATTAAAGCATACTAAATGTTTATCACCATAAGATTACAAAAAAAAATCCTCCAAAAACTAAAGTAGTGCTGATTTTTTTTTTTTTTAATTACTAATGAGGGTGCCTGGGTGGCTCGGTCAGTTAAGTGTCTGCCATCAGCTCCGGTTAGGATCCTCCAGTCCTGGGATCCAGTCCCAAGTCAGGCTCCCTGCTGAGCGGGGAGTCTGCTTCTCCCTCTGCTCCTCCCCCTCTAGTGATCTTTCTCTCAAATAAGTAAAATCTTTAAAAAAAATAAATAATTACTGATGAATACAATACTATGCTAAAAGAAATAGGGTACATGAAAATGTGTAAGACACAGACCCTGTCTTCAAGTAACCTCAAATCTAGAGGAGGACATGAGACATGTATACACAAATCACTGTAATACAAAAAAGCAGAATATTGGGGTGCCTGGGTGGCTCAGTCATTAGGCGTCTGCCTTCGGCTCAGGTCATGATCCCAGGGTCCTGGGATCGAGCCCCACATCGGGCTCCCTGCTCAGCGGGAAGCCTGCTTCTCCCTCTCCCACTCCCCCTGCTTGTGTTCCCTCTCTCGCTGTGTCTCTCTCTGCCGAATAAATAAATAAAATCTTAATAAAAAAAAAGCAGAATATTAGCTAAGTACTCAGCAAGTAGGATTTAGTTATGTAGATGTAGGAAAGGGAAATCTGAAAAAAAAAAGCGGAGAAAAAAGCCCAGTGTACTAGAAAACCAATTGGTTGAAGGACAAGGTGTATAGACAAATAATAGGGATAAAACTAGAAAGGATAACAGAGGGCCACTTTTTTGGTAGAGGCAAAGGTTTTTGAGCAGAATGACATTAAAACTTTGTTTTACTATTATTTTAGTAGAATGAGTTTTCAAACTGCCTCTAGAGGCTCTCAGGAGAGCTTGGCAAAGAGCCAAGACTGCAAAATGCATATTTCAAGATTTTTTTTCCTTCCTAAGTAACAGATTCTTATTGTTTTATTTTTTTTAAGATTTTATTTATTTATTTGAGAGAGAGAGAAAGCACGGGGGGAGGGGGGCGAGCAGATGGAGAAGCTGACTCCCCACTGAGCAAGGAACCGGATTCCCAGGACGCTGAGATCATGACCTCAGCCAAAGGCACGTGTTTAACCCACTGAGCCAACTAGGTGACCCGATCATTATTGTTTTGGAGACTCAAATGGTACTTATGTAATGGAAAGCATGTCTCTTTTTAAGATTTATTATTTGAGAGAGAAAGAGCATGCCGGAGGAGGTGCAGAGGGAGAGAAACAGACTCTCCATTGAGTCTGGAGGAGCCCGACTTCAGTGGATCCCAGGACCCTTGCAATCACAACCCTAGCTTGAAACCACAGATTGGAAGCTTAACAGACTGAGCCACCCAGGCGCCCCTGTAATAAAAGCATAGTTTTAAAAAAAACAGCTAAAAAAAAAAAAAAAGAAGAAGAAAGAAACAGCAACGTTGCCCATTCACTAGCATTTAAGAATATAATGGCTTCTATGTGATACAATGGGTTATTTCAGGATAGTTATTTGACCATTAATGATTTCTCCTCTTAATTGCCTTATAAGTTTTCTTTTCACCTTTAGACACACTTGGGATGAGAAAATTTACAAACATTTCACAATATATTCTGCTCTAGAGCAGTTAAAAAGTGAGCGTGTGAATTCCACACTGGAAAAAAAAAATTCCCTTTCCTAAGGTACAAGGCCCTACCTGCTCAAAGGGCAAATAAATTAAAATTACCAAACAATTCTGCAACATCTCATGACCTCAAAATTCAGGTCACCCAAGTGGATTTCTTTAGACTTCTCTTCTGTAACAAGAAATGGTTTAGTTACTACCTATTGGTAATCTCATATAATCCTCAACAATTGTATGAGGTAGTAATTATTTACTAATCCCCTGTTTTACAAAGCAGGAAAACGAGGTTCAGAGAAAAATTATTTGGCCAAAGGGAAAGAGATAACAGATGTGGCTTTTGGAATATTAAAAAAACAGTTGGGCAACTATTTTTTTGGTGACTGTGAAAGCTGCTTGAATGTTTAGAACACAATCTAGTAATACCACTGATGTCTCTGTAAACTGAAAATAAAAAGATGGCTAAAGAAGCTAAATGGTAATTGCTTAAGGTCACTTTCAATGTAAAACAACTGCTCACATTACTCAAGGTCACCTTCACTGCAAATCAAGTAAGGAAATGAATTTTCTCTTTCTAATCTAGTGCATTCTCAATACATAAGGCTGGTCTCAAAATTCCCCTGTACCTGCCAAACTCTTAGATAAGAAAAAAATTACAACTGTTTTCGAATAAGCTAATATTCATTTAATAACCAACAAACAACATAAAAGCTGCAGGGCCACCACTTGGGTTGTCTCCTTGCAATGAAACCAGAGAAAGAGGTAGATTTCCAGTTTCCTTCCATTACAGTTACAGGAATTGGAGAGGAAGTTCATTGGGGGTAAATGTACTCTCAAACCTAAAATTTACGGAATTACTGAAGGAATGAGTAGTGTCCACCAAGAACCTCCTTCTCTGAAATCGTAGGTTAAGTGAATTTAAAATGCAAAAACAAAAAAACAGGGCTATGCCATGACACTGGTAACAGAAAGTGAGCTGGGAACAAAACCAGAAACAAAAACAGGTGATTAAGTTAATGCAAAGGACAGCTTCCCAATTACTTGGGGCGAGGCGGGAGACTGCGCATTTAGAATTAGAAAGTCGGGATGCAGGTGGAGGGAAAGGGCACGAGAGACCACTAGGGCAAATGGGTAAAAGGCGGTTGGAAATTATTTCCTCACAATTTTCGCCTACCTCGGAGACGACTTAGAGCGGTCCTGGCGATGGGAAACATCCTGAAGCTGAAGACAGAACCGTGCAACCACAGCTGCCGCTTTGCTACAACTCCGTACTAACTCTCCTTGCAAAGAGCCCTGAAAAACAAAATGGCTTTCGGCTGGGCTCTTTAACGAGACTTAATGAAATCTCGCGATACCTGTAAAAAACTCCTATAGAAATTGTAATCCTCTTTACAGACAGGAAAGATAAAGGCTTTTTGGGAAATGTAGTTCCACGCTTTGTAAGCGCGGTATGCCAGTATTTAGTGAAGAACGTGAGAAACCCTTCCCACCGCACCCACGCCTTGCAGCCAGGTTTAGGGCTCTACAGGAGAGAGCCGATACACTGATCTTAGACTGAATGAATCATCAAAGGCAGTAGCTTCAAGTTGCTGTTTCAGAGGTTTGAGCTTATGTCTCGCTCCACGCTAGCAGTTCTTTTGAGTCCCCCGAACTTCCTTCGCTTCTCTAATTTTTTATCTATTACTGTATACTAATTTGTGTAACTTTTAATTTTGAAATTATTTCAAATTTAGAGAAAAGTTGCGAGAATAGTAAAATAAAATCGTAATATGTGGGTAAATACGTGATAAAGCAAATGCAAAGAATCGATTATAGAATCTTGATGGTGGTGTTCAGAGTACAATTATTTCACTTTTTCTGTATGTTTGGATATTTTCATAATAAAATATTGGTGGTGGGTGGAGAACGCCTAAGCACCTATTGCCAAGGTTCACCACTGGGATAATATTTTGCCACATGTGTTCTCCCTTTCTCTCTCTCTCTATATATATGAGGGGGGCCGTTCTGAACCATTTGAGAGTAACTTGCATACATCATGTACTTTTACCTTTTAATATTTGAGGGTTCATTTCCTGAGAGTAAGATATTCTCTTACATAACCATAGTACAGTTATCAAATTAAGAAATTTTAATATTGATAAAATACAGCGATTCCAATTTCATCAGCTGTTCCAGGGTCTCTATCCAGAATTCAATCCAGATCCCCATATTGAATTTAGTTGTCATGTATCTTTAGTCTCCTTCAAAATTGAGTAGTTCCACAGCATTTCTTAGTCTTCCGTGGCATTATTTTTTTTTCTCACCACAGGTAACCTTTATTCTCTCAGTTTTATATATGAAGGAAGCGAGGTGCAGAATCCTTTTTTTTTTTTTTTAAGATTCTATTTATTTATTTGACAGAGAGAGATCACAAGTAGGCAAAGAGACAGGCAGAGAGAGGGGGGAAAGCAGGCTCCCTGCTGAGCAGAGAGCCGGATGCGGGGCTCCATCCCAGGACCCTGAGATCATGACCTGAGGCTAAGGCAGAGGCTTTAACCCACTGAGCCACCCAGGCGCCCCATAGATGCAGAATCCTTAAATGACTAGCAGAAGATTAAGATTAGTTCCTTGTAAGTGGAAGAACTGATAATGGACCTCCTGACTCCACAGCTCTGTGCTTTGTAATGTTTTTGAAGTGTATAGGCCAATTATTTTATAAAAGTTCCCACAAATTGTGTGTGCTTGATATTTTCTCATAATTAAATTCATTTTATGCACTTCTGGCAGGAACACTATATAACAGATGTGTCTTCTTAGGGCATCTTATGAGGAAGCATGCAATGTCCCATTATTGTCTCTTTTTTTTTTTAAGATTTTATTTATTTACTTGACAGAGAGAGAGATCACAAGTAGGCAGAGAGACAGGCGTGGGGGGGGCGGGAAGCAGGCTCCCCGCTGAGCAGAGAGCCCGTTGGGGGGCTCCATCCCAGGACCCTGAGATCATGACCTAAGCCGAAGGCAGAGGCCCAACCCACTGAGCCACCCAAGTGCCCTTACTGTCTCATTATTGCCAAATTTAATTCTTTGGTCCAAAGAGTGGCTTCTAAGTTCCTAAACTAAAGTTACTGTTTTTTCCGTTTGCAATAAAATAAGTAATGTGAAAAATACATAGAGACTATGTGAATATCCTGTTCTTCATGAAAATTTCACCCACTAGTGTTTGTATCCATTGATGATTTTTGCCTAAATCAATTATTAGTTTGAAAGTTTCATATGGTGATTTTCTAATTCTCTCATCGTTCTATATTTAAGAGTGGGTGTTCTACTGTAGGGAGGAATTTTATCCCCTCGGCAATTTATTTGTTCATTATCAATATGGATTTGTGGATTCAGTAGTTACAATCCATTACTTTCATGACTTATTTTAGTAATCAATAGTCCCAGATGTGATCAGTAGGATTCCCTTCAAGCTGTCTTATGTGTATTTTTTGACATGACTTCATTTTTTTTAGCACGTGTTTATTTTCTGACACAAGATGTTCATCTTGTACCTTTCCCTGCCCCAGCACTGGAACCAGCCATTCCTCTAAGAAGCCCTAATTTCTTTCAGAGATGGCATTTAGCAACATATATTCAGTACCAGGTGTGCTCATTGATATTTGAGTGTCATTGCTTCTAGTCCTTTCAGCAAATAGAGCTAGGAATATATGTTATGAAAGATAAATTTATACTAATACCTCCAATTCCAGTCCAAACCCCAAAAGTTCTTTTTTACTTTCCCTCATTTCATATTTGTATCTCCCTTCTTCCATAGTGAGAATCCTTGCTTTCAATAACATCAGTGTTTATGCATATTGTATTATACAAAATAAATTTTCAGAATTGCTCCACTCATATTACTATGAAAAACAAACCTACTTAGTAGAATTTAGGATTTGCTTGTAGTTTTTTTTTTCTTTAGACTAATGGGATATAATCAAAGTGGTGTGTTCATAAATTGTTCAGATAAGTTTTTTTCTTTAGTGTGGTTGTTTTTCATTTGAAATAGTGTCAAGCTCCCTTTTTCTGTTTGTATTCAATTTCAGTTTTATCACGTTCTTACTGATGTGATTTAAATTTTTCTCTAAATTTATTTTTTAAATTTTTATCTATTTATTTTTAAAGTAAGCTCTACACCCAATGTGGGGCTCAAATTCACAACCCTGAGATCAAAAGTTGCATGCTCTACCAACTAAGACAGCCAGGTACCCTAATTATTTTAAAAATTGTGGTAAAATATATGTAACATAGTATTTACCATTAATAATTATTAACTGTACAGTTTAGTAGCGTTAAGTATATCCACATTTTTGTACAATCATCACCACTATTAATCTTTAGAATATTTTTCGTCTTGAAAAACCAGATGATTAGGTTTTATATTTGGATTATTTTAGAAATGTTTACATTATTACAAAAGTCAAAACTATACAAACTTGTATACTTAGAGAAGTGTCATTCCCTCCCATAACTGTTCCACTCCATTTCCTCCACCTCATGTAGATAACCAATTTCATTAGTTTCTGGTTTAACTTTTTCTGTGTTTCCTTTTGCAAAAATGGGCAAATATGTGTATATTTTCTTATTTCCTCTTCTATTTTACACAAATGTAGCATAACATGTATATTCTTTGTACTTTGGTTATTTTGACTTAACAATAGATCTTGAAAACCCATATCATTTACACAACACTTCCTCATTCCTTTTTTTACAGCTGTGAAATACTCCATGGTGTTTACATATGTTGGAGGAGGTAATAAAGAGGACTCGGCTGCCAGTTGACCTGCGAGCTGGACCCAAGTAATCATATACTCCTCACCCAAACCCCATTCTGGGAATGTACACTCTGCCTACTTTTCCCAAGTGGGAGCTATTCCAACTGCATAGCCTTGAGAAAGTAAGTTATTGTTGAAACCACCTGGACAGCACACATGACTGAACCCAGTTAAGGCCTCTATACAAACTTTTGAGATTTTGGTGGGCAGGTGAGAATTTCTACTCATTTTGCAGCTCCCCAAGACAAGATTCGTGAGTTCCCTTGCTTATTAAAAACACAGCCGAAGTGTCCATAGATAGATAAATGGGTAAAGTGTGTTATACACAGTGGAATATTACTTAGCCATAAAAAGAATGAAATCTTGCCACTTGTGACAACATGGATGGTCCTAGAGGGTATACTAAGTAAAATAAGTCAGATAGAGAAAGACAAATACCATATGATTTCACTTATATGTGGAATCTAAAAAAAGCCAAAATAAATTAAGAAACAAAAAACAGAAACAGACTCATAAATACAAGCTAGTGGTTGCCAGGGGGAGGGAGAATGGGTGAAATAGGTAGAAAGGATTAAGAGGTACAACCTTCCAGTTTTAAAATAAATAAGTCATGGAGATAAGCAGGACAGTATAGGGAATTTGGTCAGTAATATTTTTATAATGTGGTATGGTGACAGATGGTGACCACATTCATGGTGGTGAGCAGTGCATAATGTATAGAATTGTAAAATCACTATGTCGTACACTTGAAACTAATGTAACATTGTATGTCAACTATACTTCAAGAAGAAAAATAAAAATTTTAGGGGCTCCTGGGTGGTTTAGTCAGTTAAGCATCTGACTTTGGCTCAGGTCATGATCTCGGGGTCCTGGGACTGAGCACCAGGTCAGAATCCACATTCGGTTGGGAGTCTGCTTCTCTCTCTCCCTCTGCCCCTACCCCACTTATGCTCATGCACCCTCTCTCTCTCTCTCTCTCTCTCTCTCTCAAATAAATAAATAAAATCTTTAAAAATAAAAATTTTAAAAACCTATCAACCTAGAGTGGTCTGCCTCAGTCTTTCCTTAGTCTCTCCTTGCCGTGTATGTACAGGGGCCAGTTTGTAAACCAACAATATACCATAGTATATTCCCTCAGTCTCCTGCATTTGAACCTGTATTCGAACCTCCAAAAATACCCAAATACAAGGTATCTATATATCTGAGCATATTTCAATTATAAATAGTGCTAAAATGAGTAATTTTGTGCACATATATTCTTATTTTTTTGGAGTAGGTTCCTAGAAGTGGGATTGCTGGATCAGAGGATAAATGCATATGTAGTTTTGCTAGATATTGTCAGCTTACCCTCCATAGATATGCCAGTTTGCATTTCCACAAGCATTGTATAAGGGTGCATGTTTCCCCACAGCTTTGATGATCACATGTATTGAATTTTCGCCAACATGATAGGTGAGATTTCCCTGTTTTTTAAAAATTTACCTTAATTTTTATTCATTCAATTTACATGCAGTAAAATTCATTCTTTTTTGGTGTACTGGTCTGTGAGTTTTGACAAGTGCCTAGTGTAACCACCCCAACAGTAAAAGACAACAGTTCCATCACCACAAAAATTTCCTTGTGTAGCTCCTTTGTAACCAACCTCTCTTCCCACATCCAGCCCTAGATAGCCACTAATCTATTCTCCGTCCCTTTGAGTTTGTCTTTTCCAGAATATCATATAAATAGAATCAAACAGCATGTCTCCATATACTTTTATTTTGTATTATTATTATGAGTGTCTGTAAGCGTCTTAAAATATTTTTAATATCTCCAGATCACATATCTTCACTTCAGAGCCAGCTATTTTCCCTTCCATACACATATCCCTGTCTCTAAAACATAATGAAATTCCTATTCTCTGTGCGTGTGTATGCATGTGTTTCCCAGCAAGACCTAAAAGAGTAGTCATATCATGTTTCACACCGTGGAAATAAATCCAAATTATAGACAACTGATTTTATTTTGTTGGTATTTTTCCTCTTGAGTATATTATTCTTCTCTAGTTAAATCATCCCAGTTTTACAATCCGCTATGATAAACAAAACTGGACCAAATAAATGGAAACTTCTTCACGTAGGATTTTTATTTTTTACATAGGGGAATTGATGTTTAATGAAAATGGGCTATGACACAAAAACCAAAAAGAAATGCTTCCTTACAACCTTAGCTTCGTGTTCATCTCCCAAACAAAATAAGTCAGTAGTTGCTGTCTATAACCTGAAATTTAAGTCCTTGTCTTAAAGTAATAAATTAATAAGTTTAACTTTAAAAATGTCATGAAAACAACTTTAAAAAATCACTTTTGATGTCCGCTCTGTGCACCGCATATGGCACAGTTCCTGGGACACAGAAGGTATTCAACAAGCTCTTGCTCATTTACTTTTAAAAATCTTCAGTGATATTAAGTGTATTTCTGCTTTCCTTCTTTTACTTTTTTCATCTTGATTTGAAAAAATTTAGAGGCAGAATGAAGGAATAAGAGAGCTAATAATCACGTGCCTAAGTCCGAAGTTTCTAGACTATTACACAAACAAGGCGGATTTCAAGGACCTCTAAATGAATGGGGAAAACATTCCGTTTCAACAACCTGAAGCCATTTTGGATTAAGAGAAAAAAAAAAGCAACCCTTCACAACTGCGCATGCGCCTGGGCAGACGCATTAAACGCCTCATCTTTACGTAAATGAAAGGGGCAGTTAATCATCCTTAGCGGACCAATGAAAAACCACCAGATTATCCTTTTTCTATTGGCTAACGGAGACCAATTAGAAGTGAACCGTCTTTTAGCGTGCGCCTAGCGGTAGAGCGTCATGACGTAATGTGAAGGGTCGCCCAGCCTGGCTGAGCTGGACCAATGAATCGGGACGGGGGGCTGGTTTGCCTGTTCTCACGCCCAGCAGTGAGACCCAGCCAGGGGAAAGTTTCGCTTCTCCGAGGGAGGGAGAGAGCGAGAGCGAGAGAGAGAAGCGAACATGGCAGCGTGTTGGTGGCTGTGGTGTGTCTCCGCGAACATGGCGGTGGCGCTGCTGCTCAGTTACGGGGTTCCCTCAGCCTCTGCCCAAAGAAAGAAGGAGGTGAGGACGCTGTTTGCAGCAACAGGGGCTTTTCCCAAAGAACGGGGCTTGAGAGGGTCCGTACTCCTTCCCATCCCCTTGGTTCTGTGTCTCTATTGGTTCTGTGTCTTTTGGTGGCTCCAGTTTCACCATTTTTAAGAGTTATGGGGTTCGCGAGAGAAGAAACTAACTCCTTGTTTTCTAGGGATGTAGAGCCTGAGAGGGGTGGGGTAGATGACAACCTGGCTTCTATAGGCCTGTGCGGAGAGTTTTGACACTACTTGAGTGTGGGCCGCATCAGGTGGTAGGGGAAGTTTGACTCTAAGTCCGGGGATAGAATTTCTTGACTCTTTCTGCTGTCGGTAAATGTAACTCCCTTATAGATGTCTAAGAGCTATACGTTTGTATCGTTTTCCCTTCAGGAATGTGAGAATTAAACTGAAAAGCTATGCTAGGTTTATGACATTGTCCAAATAATTGTTTCAAAGCATTGCTTTAAATGCAGTAAATTTTACTGGGATGGAAGCCCTTAAACCATTTTCAATCATGTACTAGTATCGAATATGATAAGCACTGTTGTAGAAACTTGGTATGCATAAGAGAACAAAACTAAGATTCTCTCTTTGTGGAATTTAACGTGGGATAGAGTATTCTTTCCTTACCATTAAGGAATCCAAGCAAAGAATTTTTAACATTGTGTTTTGAAACATTTATGACTTAGAGCCATATGCTCTTAGAGCTTTTAGGATTACTCACAATTATTTATATTATTTATGCTCCCTGATTTTATGGATGAAGAAAACCGAGTCCTAAGCTTACACAGTTACTTGTTGCAGAACAAGGGCTAAAACCCTAGGTCAATCAGTATTATGCTAGTTCCTGTACATTTTGTGCTGCTTCTAGTACACAACACCTGTACACGCACTTTTAAAATATCATTTAGATGTTTCAGATGCTTATCAACTTGAGCTGAATTTGAAGGAACCTATCTTTTCTGTTTCTGAATATTTGAACTATTCGGTAAGAAAAAAAAAAAAATAAGCCAGCAAATTAAAATGAGTTACTTATTAGGTTGGCAGAAAGTAAAATAAAAACATACAGTTTTCAAAGGTATAGCGAACAGGCTTTTTTTCAGAGGATTCCAAGATGTTTTTACATGGATAACAAGATATAGAGCAATACTTTAAATTTTAGATGCCTTTTATGCAAAAACACAAAACCCCCCATATATGTGTATATGTATGTATAGAGCAATTTTTATAAGGATACACATAGTCTTAAGTGTGGCTTTCTCTGGGTAGTTGGGATTGTTCATTAGGGGAACACTTTCACTTTTTACCTTATGTATTGGTATTGCCTGAATTTCTACAGTAACCACTCTTTATAAATAAGAAAAGTGAATATTTTGAAAAAACTGTTTTGTCCAGTTTAATTATATTTATTCATTTAATCTTTCACTGGAGTAGAAGCAGAAAGGCCTAGCAGGAGATAGATTATTTTGAAAAGGAATCAGTAATAAATTATATGCTTTAAATTGTTAACATGGTGTATTTTATGTTATGTAAATTTTATCTTAATAAAATAGTTTAAAAAGAAATCAGATTCCAACTCCTTTCCCATGATGCCCACTTTTCAGACCCTTATTGCTCTTACAAATCGATTGCAATACTGCTTAACTGGTCGTCCTTGAACCCATCCTTCATAGTATTGCCAGAGATGCTAACATGAAAATCTGAAAACCTTTTCACCTATTTTGCAAAGTATGAAAGGGCTTCTGTAGCCTGACCTTGTCTACTTCTTCCAGACTTATCTCAGTCCAAGCTCTTTCTATGCAAGTCATACTGAATTACCTGCCTTCCTTGATCTTTCTATATTCTCCTACAAGTGTCTGTATTTTGCTGGACTTCTGCTGGAGTATTTTCAATCTCTCTCACACCCCCTCTCATTCACCTGAGGATTCCTACTCTTTTTTTAAGATTTTATTTATTTATTTATTTATTTATTTATTTATTTATTTTTTATTTGAGAGAGAGAGTGCATGCATGCTTGCGCAAGCACAGGCAGGGGGAGAAGCAGACTCTCCGCTGAGCAGGGAGCCAGACAAGGGGCTCGATTCCAGGACCCTGAGATCATGACCTCAGATGAAGGCAGATGCTTAACTGACTGAGCCACCCTGGCACCCCTGAGGATTCCTACTCTTCAAGTCTTAGCTCGAACATTACCTTCTTCCTCAACCAAACTTTTCCTCATCCCCCCAGGTGAACTGAGATGAATTTAGCACATCATATTATCACTGTTCATATATCAGTCTTCCCCATTAGACTGTGAGCATCTTGAATATACTTTTTTAAAAATACAGAAACCTTTAAATTAATATTTGTTTTCCTGGCACCTAGCAGTGTCAAAAAGGGCCTTGATAAACATGAAATTAATTAAATAAATGTGTGTATATAGGGTCAGGAATCTGTTCTTTCACTTGCTGTTTGTTTAGGTTTCACAACCTAAAAATGGATTTTCTCATCAGTAAACAAGGAATTAATATAGGATGGTAAACATGGCTTAGTTTTTATCCCTTCCCCCTGTAACTGAGGATGTTTTAGGCTGTTTAAAAAAGACTGCTGTGGGGCACCTAGATTGCTCAGCCAGTTAAGCGTCCAACTCTTGGTTTAGGCTCAGGTCATGATGTCAGGGTCCTGGGATCAAGCACCACTTCGGGCTCCCTGCTCAGCGGGGAGTCTGCTTCTCCATCCTCCCTCTGTCTCTGCCTCTCCCTCCCTTCCCCCACCCTGCTTGCACGCACATTCCCTCTCTCTCTCTCTATCTAAAATAAAAATCTTTAAGGGGCACTTGGGTGGCTCAGTTGGTTGAGCATCTGCGTTTGGCCCAGGTCATGATTCAGAGCAAACACCGTGTCGGGCTCCCTGCTCAGTGGGAGGGTCTGCTGCTCCCCTCTGCTCTGCTCCTTACCCCTGCTCCTGCTTTCTCTCTCTCTCCCCCGCTCTTTCCCTCAAAGAAGTAAAATCTTAAAAGAAAAAATAAATCTTTAAAAAATATATAGTACTTAGAAACAATTTTAACATATAGGTGTTATGTTGTAGAATACTTAGTTTGGTCAATTTTTGAAAACATTTTTTAAAAAATCCCAGGTCTATCCACCATAGTAGATGTGGCTTTAAATAGTAGGTTGATGCCTGGGCTTATAATCTTAAGTATTCCTTTTAAAAAGACACTTTTCGGGATGCCTGGGTGGCTTAGTCGGTTAAGTGTCTGCCTTCAGCTCAGGTCATGATCTCGGGGTCCTGGGATCGAGTCCCACATCAGGCACCCTGCTCAGCAGGGTGCCTGCTTCTCCCTCTGTTTCTCCCCCCCCCTTGTGCTCTCTCTGACAAACAAATAAAAAAAATTTAAAAGAAATTTTTCTTAAATTAATACAGTTAAAAAGCACTCAAGTTCCTCCTGGTTGTCTATTGTTAAATGTAATGGTATCCTACTTATCTGATTATTTATACCTATAATAGTGTTTTCACAGGAGCATTGACTTATTCTCTAATATTTATTCAGTGCCTTCTACATGCCAGGCACAATGATTTATATACATTATGTATAATCCTCACAATAACCCTGCAGAGTAAATATTAACTCCTTTAGAAAGATGAGGGAAGAGAAATTAACAAGAGAGATTATTGGGGGCTTGCCCAAAGAAGACAGCTCTAGAGACTGAGCTGGGATTCCACCCCTGGTCTGACTCCAAACCCAATGCTCTCTGCTAGGTCACGAACACTTCTTTTGCAATGACTTGTTTTATTTTTATGATGAATTATATCCCTCTGTGGTAGAAGGGGAGTTGTTTGTCCTTGCATCTGGTGTCATTTTAGGAAGGCAGCATGATAACAATGAAAAAGCATGGCCTTTGATAAAATGATCCATATATCTTGATCTACTTCTGGGAATCTGTAATAGAGAAATAAAATGAAATACAGAAAACAGCGAATGCACATAGCATACCGAAACCTAATAAAAATGATTATAATAATGCTAGGATGATACATTTCCACCCCTTTCTCAGTTTTCAAAAAAAATTTGTAAAATTTTAAAGAGCATATATGTTAATGCAACCCTAATGATCCTTAGCCAGTTGCTGAGTCTCATTTTCCTTATCAGTAGAAAGCAAAAATGCCTGTTTGCATATTGTGAAAATTAAATGAGGGCTGTAAAGGATATATAATGCCATCCCTTGCATGTAGAAGACATTAAATGAATATTAGAAAATAAGATTGTGTTCCTCTGCGGTAGTAAAATATTTTTTGGCTGATCTTTTTGTGATGTTTTTATGAATATTCAGAAAATAGAATTACTGCATATTTTGACAAGGCAGGCTATTGTTGGAAAAACTTCTACATTTTCTGACATTGCGTTGAAAACTGACAAATGAAATTGTCACATGTTTAAAATCTCTGTGATTCTTTAGAAAATACCTTATTACTGGGGTACCTGGGTGGCTCAGTGGGTTAAAGCCTCTGCCTTTGGCTCACGTCATGATCTCGGGGTCCTGGGATCGAGCCTCGCATCGGGCTCTCTGCTCAGCGGGGATCCTGCTTCCCCCTCTCTCTCTCTGCCTGCCTCTCTGCCTACTTGTGATCTCTCTCTCTGTCAAATAAATAAATAAAATCTTTAAAAAAAAAAGAAAGAAAATACCTTATTACTAAGAATCAAAGGCCCAGTAGCAGTTGCAAAACAAATTGAGGTACCCCCTAAATCTAAAACATCAAGGAGAGGGGACAGAGTATATTTTAGCCCTGTCCAGAAAGTAGGTGCACTAAGAATGAAACAGATGATATTTAAGGACCAAAAATTCCCTCTTCTCTGCTCACTGTCTCCTTCAGACAGAGCAGGGGAATTTCCACATCTGCTCAGTGTCACTCTTAATTTAAGGATGGAGTTGGAAATGTATTGCTTAGCCAGGAATCTTATTTTACGAATGTGTGAAAACTAGTGGATGATTAAGAAAGCTAAAAATACCAAGAATTTTTATAAATAAACCCTGATGATGTGGAACACATATACAATCAAATGAGTTTGGGGGTGGGGGAAGGGAGGTGCATTTTAGAGTAATTCAAACTGGTGATGTTTAGCTTTATTACTTCTGAAATTCAGAAGAAATCTTAATGGCAGGATCAGATTCTAGCTTTAAATGATGATGGATATGCTATTTTTCATGAAAGGTATTCAGGGACAGTAGGAGAATTGTAGCTGTTAAGACTTAATCTAGTTTACTAGAGCTAATTTACATAAATATTATGCAGGCAGGTAGAGTGAAATCAAACTATTGTGTCACTGCCTTTTTTTGGCCTTCTTAATCCTTTATAGGCCTAAAATGTTCATCATACTTGATTAT
The DNA here is from genome assembly GCA_028534135.1 of Potos flavus. Lineage (NCBI taxonomy): Eukaryota > Metazoa > Chordata > Mammalia > Carnivora > Procyonidae > Potos > Potos flavus. Next base: position 51,881,921 of record CM052901.1, read on the forward strand.
TGCTAGTAGAGATATTAATTGGCTTCCTGTTGGGATTATTTTGTGGTCATACTAAGTAAAATGTTTCAAGAGACCAGAGAGTTCAAGCTTACTTAACTTTGCTGGTAAGTATTTAATTGTGAATAATACTGCTCTTTTGTTTTGTTTTATTTGAGTCGAAAATAAATAATGTAGTCCAGGAAGGGTGGAAATTGATTATAAAAGTCCTTATACATTTAATGTTTTTCCATAGCAAGCCTATATTTTGTTTTGAATAAATATATCTAATGCAAATTAAAAACTGGATGGATATATTTTCTTAAATGTTTAGTAAAGCTGTTAGTAGAAAAAGTATTTGCATTAGGAGTTTTCCAAATCAATTGCTTTTTTTAGTTGCTGAATAATTCATTTGATAAACCTCTTTTCTGTACTATAGTCCTTTGTGGTTCCTAACTTTAAAGTATTAAATAATAGAAGGACGCAAAGGGTATGGGCAACATTTTAATCCTTTACTTTTGAAGGTTATGTCTTTGGAAGATAAAGGGATATCTGGGGAGTGCATAGGGTGACTTAGTGAAGATGCTGTAGAAAAACAAAATTTTTATTTCTGAGCTATAGCTTTTCAGTACTCAAACAATGGGCTCTTGACAAAGAATGAAAGGCACCCTAAGGAAGATGGTTCTTCAGTACCAGAGGTTTACTCCAATCAAGAAAACTTTCAACTCAAATGTGAAGAAAAGAGAAATTCCTTTATAAATCCATATACTAGAGAAGACAGAGGACTATTCAAAGAAGTGACTAGGTAGGACCTGTACTCTAAAAACTTTAAAACGGGCGCTTGGGTGGCTCAGTGGGTTAAGCCTCTGCCTTCAGCTCAGGTCATGATCTCAGGGTCCTGGGATCGAGCCCCACATCGGGCTCTCTGCTCGGCAGGGAGCCTGCTTCCCCCTCTCTCTCTGCCTGCCTCTCTGCCTACTTGTGATCTCTCTCTCTCTCTTTCTGTCAAATAAATAAAATCTTTAAAAAAAATAGAAACTATAAAACGCGATGAGTGAAATTGAAGACGACACAGATAGAAAGATATTCCATGCTCATGAATTGAAAGAACAAATATTGTTAAAATGTCCATGCTACCCAAGCACTCTATAGATCTAATGTAATCCCCATCAAAATAACAACAGCATTTAACACAGAACTCGAATAAACAATCCTAAAATTTGTATGGAGCCACAAAAGACCCTGAATGGAAAAAGCAACCTTGAAAAAGAAAAATAAAGCTAGAGGTATCACAATTCCAGACTTCGAGTTGTACTGCAGGGCTATAATAATCAAAACAGTGTGGCACTGGCACAGAAATAGACACATTGATCAATGGAACAGTATAGGAACCCCAGAAACAAACCCACAATTGTATGGTCAGGATTCAAGAATGTGCAATGGGAAAAAAACAGTCTCTTCAACAAATGGTGTTGGAAAAACTGGACCATGTTCTTACACTGTATACAAAAATAAACTCAAAATAGATTAAGGACCTAAACGTAAGACCGGAAACTATTAAATCCTAGAAGAGCACAGGCAGTAAAATCTCTGACGTTGGCTTTTTTCCCTTAGATATGTCTAGAAAATGTGTCTGACATTTGGCAACATTTTTCTAGATACATCTCCTGAGGTAAGGGAAACAAAAGCAAAAATAAACTATTTGGGATTCGTTAAGATAAAAAGCTTCTGCACAGCGAAAGAAACAATCAGCAAACTAAAGGCAGCTTACAGAGTTGGAGAAGATATTTGCAAATGACATATCCAATAAAGGGTTAGTATCCAGAATATATAAAGAATTTCTATAACTCAACACCGGAAAAACACAAATAATCCAATTAAAAATGGGAAGAAGACATGAATAGACATCTCTCCATGGAAGGATGTGGCAGTATGGTGGTTCCTCAAAATATTAAAAATAAAATTACCATATGATCCAGTAATCACACTACTGAGTGTTTACACAAAGAACACAAAAACACTAATTCAAAAGGATATATGCACCCCTATGTTTATCACAGCATTATTTAACCAAATTATGGAAGCATCCCAAGTGTCCGTTGATAGATGAATGGGTAAAGAAGATGTATATGTACATATATACTATAGAATATTATTCAACCATAAAAAAGAACAAAATCTTGCCATTTGCAACAGTGTGGATGGAACTAGAAATCTTGCCATTTGCAACAGTGTGGATGGAACTAGAAAGTGTAATGCAATGTGAAGTAAGTCAGCCAGAGAAAGGCAAATACCATATGATTTCATTCATATGTGGCATTTAATAAGCAAAACAAGGGAAAAAAGACAAACCAAAAAGCAGACTCTTAACTATAGAGAACAAACAGGTGGTTACCAAAGAGGAGATAGATGGGAGGATGGGTGAAATAGGCGAAGGGGATTAAGAGTACACTTACTCTGATGAGCACTGAGTAATGTATAGAATTGTTGAATCACTATATTGTACACCTGAAACTAATATAACACTGTATATTAACTCTACTGGAATTTTTAAAAAGTGTCTCAATTATTAAGATGTTACATTTGAGTTATCTAAAATATATCACATTCTTCAATTATTCCAGGAAGATCAGGTAGTTTTTTATTATTAGAAATGATGTATTTTTTTCCTCTTGTTCATCATTTGAATAGCTTAATGTTTATTTAATTTCCCTATGTTATGCATAGATATTTATATAACATGTAGTTTCTGCTCATAAGAATGAGAATGTATAGCAGTAGTTCTGAAACTTCAGTATATATAAAGAATCACTTGGGTTACCTGTTAAAATTTCATATTCTCAGAACCTACGGTAGACCTACTGAATCAAATTTACTAGAGGATGAAATCTGAAAGTCTTAACATTTAACAAGCTCCTTTATACCAACCACACTTGGAGAAACATTGGTCTAGAAAGTTTATTACCCATTATGCTAAGGGCTTGCTCTAGCAAGTTTTGGTTTACTTTATCGCCACATTTTTCTTTTATATTGTGTTTTGATCAGTAATGAATTAAAAAATTGCCTACGTAATAAGATGATAAAAACTTAAATTATACTGTGAAAATTCTCTTCAGTTTACAACAGTGGTTCTCAACGAGGGAGGAGGGGAATTTTGCTCCCTGAGGTTGGTTATCTGGCAATGTCTGGAAACATTTTTGGTTGTTGCAGCTGAAGGTAGGGATACTACTGGCATCTGGTGGGTGAAGATCAGGGATGCTGTTCAGCATCCTACAATGTGCAGGACAACTCCGGACAACAAAGAATTAATCTGGCTCAAGATGTCAGTATTGCCACTGTTGTAAAACCCTTGTTTAGAGTGATCTGTTTCCTCAGTATCATTGTTCCACAAATCTTGTTAATTATTTGTTGTACTAATCTTTTGAGAATGTATATATTTCTCTATGGGCTTAGAGTCTGTATTTGGTTTTTTATTTGTGACATACTCATTTTATGGCTCTTACCAGAATTATTTTGAATCTGCTACAAAACTAATTTTTGGCATTCTTTCTCTGTTGTTCATAGGTATACTCAGGAAATTTTTTTTTTCAGTATTGGCTGAATTCAGCCATGCTTTAAAGGCAAATCATGCATTTTTAGAATCCATGTTACTATTCCCTTCCTGGAAAAACAAGTTCCATTTTTTTTAAGATTTTATTTACTTATTTATTAGAGCAAGCATGTGCATGTGAACAGGGACAGAGAAAGAGGGAGTGAATCTCAAGCAGACTCCCCGCTGAACATGGAGCCCAACATGGGGCTCAGTCCCATGACCCTGAGATCATGACCTGAGCCGAAATCAAGAGTCAGTTGCCTAACCGACTGAGCCACCCAGGCACCCCGAGTTTTGATGGTTTTCAAAAGTATAACTACTAATCTTTTGTCAGATACGTGGTTTGAAAATATTTTCTCCCTCTCTGTAGCTTGTCTTTTCCTCCTCTTAACATGGTCTTTCCTAGAGAAAAAAATTAATTTTGATGAAGTTATCTTTTTTTTCTTTTTTATGAATCATGCTTTTTGGCTTCAGGTCTAAGAACTCTTCTTTCCATACCCCATGATCCTAAATGTTCTCTCCTAATTTTGTTCCAAAACATTTTTTTTTTAAGTAAGCTGTATGCCCAGTGTGGGGCTTGAACTCACAACCCTGATAATCAAGAGTCACATGTTCCACTGACTGAGCCAGCCAGGTGCCCCTTTTTTCTTTTTTTCTAAAATTTTCATAGTTTTCATTTTTTTGTTTAAGTATGTGATCCAGTTTGAATTAATTTTTGTATAAAATATGAAGTTTAGTTCGAGATTCCTGTTTTTGACTATGGATGTCCACGTGCTCCAGCACTATTTGTTGAAAAGGCTAGCCTTGCTTTACTAAATTTTTGCACCTTTGTGAAAAATCAGTTGGCTATACTTAATGTAGGTCTGTTTCTGTGCCACTAATGTATGAGTCTATTCTTTCATCAGTACCACTCTGCCTTGCTTATTATAGCTATATAGTAAACCTTAAAATCAGGTAGAGTGATCCTCCCATTTTATTCTTTGTTTTCAAGATTGTTTTAACTACTCAGTTTCTTTATAGGTGTGTTTTGTTTTTATTTTGTTTTGGTTTTGAGAAGCAAAATCTTCTACAAAACTAACTGGTTTAACTCAACATTCTTTGGAATCTTTGGCAAATGAAAGGTTTTATAATTTTATATTTTATTTATTAGTATAAATTAGTAATTCACATCAACAGTGTAGTATCTGATTAAATCTCATCATGAAATAATAGAATTTTAAGAATAATTATCATTATCAGGCCCAATTATCAGATTTTTTTTTATTTTTTTTTATTTTTTATTTTTTAATTAACACATAATGTATTATTTGCCCCAGGGTACATGTCTGTGGATCCTCAGGCTTACACATTTCACAGCACTTACCATAGCACATACCCTCCTCAATGTCCATAACCCAGCCACCCTATCCCTACCCGCCCCTATTCCCCAGCCACCCTCGGTTTGTTTCATGAGTTTAGGAGTCTCTTATGGTTTGTCTCCTTCTTGATCCCCTCTTGTTTCATTTCCCTCTCCCACCCCCCACAACCCCCCACCCTGCCTCTCGAATTCTTCATATCAGAGAGATCATATGATAATTGTCTTTCTCTGATTGACTTACTATGCTAAGCGAAGTAAGTCAGATTTTATTTTTATGTTTCTCACATTTTCTGTGTACCTCTGCTTGTTAGTCTTGGTTTTAGGTAAATCTCCTGGTTAAAAGGAACTTCAAATGCCACGCTGAGAGCATTAACACCAAGTTTCTCCATTTTTTCTTTTTTAGATGGTGTTATCAGAAAAGGTTAGTCAACTGATGGAATGGACCAATAAAAGACCTGTAATAAGAATGAATGGAGACAAGTTCCGTCGCCTTGTTAAAGCCCCACCAAGAAACTACTCCGTTATTGTCATGTTCACTGCTCTCCAACTTCACAGACAGTGTGTCGTGTGCAAGTATGAACTTTCAACTACACTTTAAAATTAAATAACATAAGATTTTAACCATTTCTCAATCCCAGAACCAAATTAGTGCAGTGGGTATATAAACAATTATTGTGTACACTTTACTTAGGATGTCTGTAGTAACACATGCTGCCCTTTTTTACAGTCATTTCTTCATTGACCACATTAGTGGGCACAAAGTGGGAACAAAGAGCAAGGATAAAGTATTGTGATAGCCATGATAGGAATAACTTAAAAATTGAATAATCATATAAATTGGTATCAACTTATATAAATGTATGCCAATTGGATTGATGTGGTATTTTATTATTTGTTAGTGCTTTCAGTTTCGTATTCTTATTTTGTACAACAACCCCAGAAGGTAAGTAAAGCAAGTATTCTCTCATTTATGGAGAGATAGGTTCCAGAATCTTTTAACTGGTCTACCCAAAGCTAGAGATAGTTATTAATGCAATAATGGTAGCTACATCCAAATTTGGAATTACAAGAGAACGTTTAGAAAATAAAGATATATGATTTAGAGATGTTTTTCTTTTTTCTAGATTATTTTGAGTGATTGAAAACCTTGGAAATGGAGACTAATCTCACTTAAACTTTCATCAAACAATGGTTTATTGATTTTATTTTACTGCTTCTGAATTATCTTAGGAACAGAGATTGATACTTCTTTTAACAAAAAGACTGTATTTCTTTATCTTTTTAAAGATTTTATTTATTTATTTGTCAGAGAGAGAGAGTGCGAGAGTGAGCACAGGCAGGGGAAGCAGCAGGTAGAGGGAGAAGCAGGCTCCGCACTGAGCAAGGAGCCTGATATGGGACTCAATCCCAGGACTCTAGGATCATGACCTGAGCTGAAGGCAGATGCTTAACCAACTGATCTACCCAGGCATCCCAAGACTATTTCTTTAAACAAAATTAAAAATAATGGGTACTAAAAAATAGAATAGCTTTTGCTTTTTGGTGTTTTTTTTTTTTTTTTTTTTTTTACTTATATTTTAAATCAATATGTGTGATCTGGGAGTTCACGTTAAATAAAATGACAAAGCTACCCTGTGAAGAACTTATTTAATAAAATCTTGAAGGCTTTCCAAATTCTGACAGGCTGTGGGTCCGTGTGAAGGATTAGACAATTTTTTTTTTAGAATATGCATTATGCTACCCAAGACTTGCTAACTTTTCTTAAAGGATTCCCCCCCAGAGGTAGGAGATAGTTAAGGTATTTGATCCCAGAGTACTTATTTTTGGGTACATATGTTGGGTAGTAGGTATTAATTATGCATAAACGTAAAATCTAGAATCACTTTTTTTTTAAAAATATTTTATTTATTTATTTGATGGAGAGAGACAGCGAGAGAGGGAACACAAGCAGGGGGAGTGGGAGAGGTATAGGAGCAGGCTTCCCGCTGAGTAGGGAGCCCGATGCGGGGCTTGATCCCAGTACCCCGGGACCATGACCTGAGCTTAAGGCAGGTGCCCAATGACTGAGCCACCTAGGCACCCCTAGAATCACTCTTAATTTAGTCCTTTCACTCAGCAATCGGGAGTATACAAAAATGTTAGGGAACAAACACAAACTCCTTCATAATTCTGTACTAAATGCAAATTAATGACATTCTTACTAACATAAGCTTTTATTAGTATCTTACTTTCTATAAGACCAAATTTAAAATTAGCTCACGTTTTCCTAAACTCATTCAAAGAATAAAAATTAACAGCAATGTGTATAATATTATATATTTGGTGCTATCAGGATGAGAAGTATAAGATGTCCTACCCTTACCATATGGCTAGGAAAATGAGTTCCACATATGCAAATTTAGCTGGCAATATAAGACAATTTATAATTAAGTGCCAAATGGATTATGTGCATAATAAATACTACAGAATTTCAGGAAGGACATATAACAGGAAGATTGGGTTGGTCTAATGGATTAGAAAGGATTTGTATTAGGGTTAGAAAGATGGATCAGATTTAGATAGAAGTAGGATATTTTGGTTAGAAGTAAAGATAAGTGCAAGGGTAGATAGTGGTAAATAAAGTGCCGGAATTAAGAGATCATATTTTATATTGATTAGTAATAAGGCAACATAAAAGTTAGGTGCCTTATTGGAACTGGATGGTAAAGAACCTTGAATAACCAGTGAAAAAGCTTGGAGACTGTTCCAAAGGTAGTAGAAAAGCAACAATGGCTTCGGAGAAGAGTAGGAGTTTCAGGAAGGTAGTAATTTAGGAAGACTAGTGTATACTGCAGTGTAAGAAGGATTGGAAGAAGAGAAATTCAAGTCAGTATTTTAATATTGTAATGCCAGATATTAAGGATCTGACTTCAGCTGATAGCAATGAAAATAAATGGGAAGGGATGGAGTTAAAAGGTAATCACAAATGAAGAATTATCACATCTTGGAAACTGAAAGCATGTGGGCAATCATGGAAAAGTCAAACATGATTTGAGGTTTTAGTTAATCTCAATCTCAATTCCCTAGATCCTTGTTATCTTTCACCCTAATAATTCATCTGACTGTATTTTTATTTACTAAATAATAGCATGTTATATGTTAGATTTATAAAATGGATTACTATTATAGTCTACTTTCTCTGGAAATATTTCAACCTTGTCTTTGAACCCTTAAAAGTAATTTAGGGTATTAAAAATTGTTGTACAGGGGCACCTGGGTGGCTCAATGGGTTAAAGCCTCTGCCTTTGGCTCAGGTCATAATCTCAGGGTCCTGGAATCGAGCCCCACATCGGGCTCTCTGCTCAGCAGGGAGCCTGCTTCCCCCTCTCTCTCTGCCTGCCTCTCTGCCTACTTGTGATCTCTCTCTCTGTCAAATAAATAAAATCTTTAAAAAAAATTGTTGTACAGACAATTAGCTGGATTTTTCCAATGGCTACTTAAAGAGCTCTGAGATAAGAAACAAGCACAAAGTATGAAGTTGAGTCAAGTAACATTTTCTGTTGAAATTCCCCACACTTAGGATAAGGCTTCTCTTATGCCAAAACAATGGCAATATTTTCCAAGGTTCTTCCTGACCCTGTCAGCAGAACCTGACTGGTGTTTCTCTCTCTCTCTCTCTGTCTCTCTCTCTCTGTCTCTCTCAAAATATTTCCCCCATTAGAAAAACTGCTATTGCTCCTGTGGCTCTGTTCATTTTAAAATGTTTTATATAGGGGTGCCTGGGTGGCTCGGTTGTTGGGCATTTGCCTTTGGCCCAGGTCAGGATCCCAGGGTCCTGGGATCGAGCCCCGCATCAGGCTTCCTGCTCGGTGGGAGGCCTGCTTCCTCCTCTTCCACTCCCCCTACTTGTGTTCCCTCTCTCACTGTGTCTCTGTCAAATAAATAAATAAAATCTTTTAAAAATGTTTTATATGTTATCTTCACAAATCTGATTGTATCCAGGCAAGCTGATGAAGAATTCCAGATCCTGGCAAACTCCTGGCGATACTCCAGTGCATTTACCAACAGGATATTTTTTGCTATGGTGGATTTTGATGAAGGCTCTGATGTATTTCAGATGGTAAGATCTTTGGCTTATGTTATTAAGTATGGATAAGTTAACTCTACATAAAGTGGAATATATCTTATCAATATACACAAGAAGTTTTATTTATATATTTATATATTCCTTGTTATCCAAGGTATATAATGTTATATTGCTTTCAGGTGTACAACATAGTGATTTGACAGTTCCATTCATTACATAGTGCTCAACATGATAAGGGTAATCACCATCCATTACCACACAATGTTATTGCAATATTATTGACTATATACCCTATGCTATACTTTACATTTCTGTGACTTCCTTATTTTATAAACAGAAGTTTGTTCCTCTTAATCCCCTTCACCTGTTTTGCCCATCTCCCCTTCCCTCTGGTAGTCAACCATGTTTGTTGTCTGTATTTCTGAGACTGTTTGTTTGTATGTTTTTTAGATTCTACATGTAAGTGAAATCATATGGTATTTGTCCTTCTGTCTTATTTCACTTAGCATCATACCCTCTAGGTCCACCCATGTTGTCATAAATGGCAAAATTTCATTCTTTTTATGGCTGAGTGTGGGAAGCTGCAGGCTAGCTGCTAATGGAACCCAGGCAGAGCCCGGACTCGTGACCCTCAGCTGCTTTGACAAAGGGCGGTCGGAACGAGGTCGCTTGAGAAAGGACCCGTGCGGAGTCCGGACTCGTGACCCTCGGCTGCTCTGACTAAGGGTGGTCGGAACAAGGTCGCTTGAGAAAGGGCTCCTGCGGGAGGCCTTGAGGCATGCTAGTTTGTGACTGATCATATCTTCGTAATGGAAAAGCTGGTATGAGCATAACATCATTGTGGGTCTGTGCTTGTCCTTGCCCGGGATGCAAATTGCTCCTGTTGACTCTACTGATCCTTAAAGAATGTACAACTACGAATT
>CM052901.1:51891934-51946560 GCA_028534135.1 Potos flavus
ATAAGGAGCAAGCTCAAAGGAGCATTACGTGGTTTCTATATGTAAACACCTCCCTGTAGTTGTTTCCCTCACGCTATATAATCAAGTGCACTTTGGAATAAAATTAGACACTGTTTGGACATCATCCACTGTGTCCCTCCTGCTCCCACACTTTGTCTCTCGACTCTTTTTCCTCATTCCCTTACCCTCAACCCTGGTTCGAGATTGTCATGCCGGCCGCGACAGCTGAGTAATAGTTTGTGTGTGTGTGTACATATTTTGGCTATTATATATATCTCTGCAGTAAGTAGGAAAGCGTATATCTTTTCTAGTTTGCGTTTTCATTTTCTTTGGGTAAATATTCAGTAGTGAGGGACGCCTGGGTGGCTCAGTTGGTTAAGCGGCTGCCTTCGGCTCAGGTCATGATCCCAGGGTCCTGGGATCGAGTTCCTCATCGGGCTGCTTGCTCGGCAGGGAGCCTGCTTCTTCCTCTGCCTGCCACTCTGCCTGCTTGTGCTCTCTCTCTCTCTGACAAATAAATAAATAAAATCTTTAAAAAAAATACTCAGTAGTGTGATTCCTGGATCATGTGATCCATTTTTAATGTTTTGAGGATTCATACTGTTTTCCATACTGGTTGCACCAATTTACATTTCCACCAGTAGCGCACAAGGGTTCTCTTTTCTCCACATCTTCACCAACACTTGTTATTTCTTGTCTTTTTAATTTGAGTCATCCTGACAGGTGTGAGGTGATATCTCATTGTGGTTTCGATTTGCATTTCTCTGATGATTAGTGATGTTGAGCATCTTTTCACGTGTCTATTGACCATTTGTATCTCTTTGAAAAATGTCTATTCATGTCTTTTGCCCATTTCTTAACTGGATGATGATGGTGATGATGATGATGATGATAATGATGATTGTATATATACCGCATTTGGAAAAATATCTATTCAGGTTCTCTGCCCGTTTTTAAATTGGATTGTTTGGTTCTTTTTGGTGTTGAGTTATGTAAGTTCTTTATATATTTTGGATATATTTGGATATGTCATTTGAAAATATCTTCTCCTATTCAGTAGGTTGCCTTTTCATTTTGTTGGTTTCTTTCACTATGCAAAAGCTTTTTATTTTGGTATAGTCCCTGTAGTTTATTTTTTACTTAATTTCCCTTGCCTGAGGAGACATGCACATAAATATGTTTCTATAGCCAATGTCCAAGAAATTACTGTGTATGTTTTCCTTTAGATTTATGGTTTCATGTCTCATATTTAGGTCTTTAATCCATTTTAAGTTTATTTTCGTATATGGTGTAAGAAAGTGGTCTAGTTTCATTCTTTTCATGTAGCTGTCCACTTTTACCAGCACAATTTGTTGAAGAGACTGTCTTTTCCCCTTTGTATATTCTAGCCTCATTGACCATATAAGTGTGGGTTTATTTCTGGGCTCTCTATTCTCTTCCATTGATCTATGTGTCTGTATTTGTGCCGTACCGTAATGTTTTGATTACTTAGCCTTGTAGTATATCTTGAAATCTGGGATTGTGATATATCCAGCTTTGTTCTTGTTTCTCAAGATCGGTTTGGCTGTTTGGGGTCTTTTGTGGTTCCATACAAATTTTAGGAGTATTTGTTATAGTTCTGTGGTAAATGCTATTGATATTTTGATAGGGATTACACTGAATCTGTAGATTGCTTTGGGTAGTATGGACATTTTAACAATACTCTTCCAATCAATGAGCATGGTATATTTTTCCATTTGTTTCTGTTGTCTTCAATTTCTTTCACCAATGTATTATAGTTTTTAGAGTAAAGGCCTTTCACCTCTTTGGTTATATTTATTCCTAGGTATTTTATTCTTTTTGGTATAATTGTAAATGGGATTGTTTTCATAATTTTTCTTTTTGCTACTTAGCTATTAGTGTATAGATATGCAACAGATTTCTGTATATTAATTTTGTATTCTACAATATCACTGAATTCATTTACTAGTACTAATATATTTTTGGTAGAATCTTTAAGTTTTTCTATATATAGTATCATGTCCTCTGCAAATAGTGACAGTTTGACTTCTTCCTTACCAATTTGGATATTTTTTTTTTTTAAGATTTTATTTATTTATTTTTGCGAGAGAGAGAGAGAGCGTGCACACATGAGTGGGGGAGGAGGGGCAGAGGGAGAAGCATACTCCCCACTGAGCAGGGAGCCTGATGTGGGACTTGATCCCCAGACCCTGAAATCATGACCCAAGCCAAAGGCAGACCTTTAATTGACCAAGCCTGCCCTGGATGTCTTTTATTTCTTTTTCATGTGTGATTGCTGTGGCTGGGACTTCAGTACTATGTTGAATAAAAGTGACAAGAGTGGATATCTTTAACTTGTTGCCGATCTTAGAGGAAAAGCTTTTAGTATTTCACCATTGAATATGTTTGCTGTGGGTTTTTCATATATGGCCTTTATTATGTGGAGGTATGTTTCCTATAAAGCCACTATGCTGGGAGTTTCTATTGTGAACAGATGTATATTATCAGATGCTTTTTCTGCATCTTTTGAGATTATCACATAGTTTTTAATCCATCCTCTTCTTAATATGATGTATTACATCATTGATTTGTGAATATGGAATCATCCTTGCATCCCTAGAATAAATTGCAGTTGATTGTGGTGAATGATCCTTTTAATGTATTGTTGAATTCAGTTTGCTAATATTTTGTTGAAGATTTTTGTGTCTATGTTTATCGGAGATACTGGCCCGTGGTTTTCTTTATTGTAGTGTCTTTAATCTGGTTTTGGTTCAGGGTAATGCTGGCCTTATAGAGTAAGTAAATTTGAAAGTTTTTCTTCCTGTTCTATTTTTTGGAATATTTTAAGAATAGGTATTAATGCTTCTTTAAATGTTTGGTATAAAATTCATCTGTTAAACCATCTGGTCCTGGATTTCTGTTTTTTAGGAGGGAATTTTTTTAAAGATTTTATTTATTTATTTGAGAGAGAGAAAGAGAGCATGCATGCACAAGCATGGGGGTAGGGGGTTGGGCAGAGGGAGAGGGAGAAGCAGGCTCCCAGCTGAGCAGGGAGCCCAACATGGGGCTGGATCCCAGTACCATGGGATCATGACCTGAGCGGAAGGCAGCCATTTTAACCAGCTGAGCCACCCAGGTGCCCCTGTTGGGAGGGTTTTTTGATGACCATTTTAATTTCATTACTAGTAATGAGTTTGTTCAAATTTTCTATTTTTTCCTGATGCACTTTGGAAGATTATACATTTCTACAAATTTATCAGTTTCTTCTTTGGTTGTCCAAATTGTTGACCTATAATTTTCAATAATATTCTTTTATAATCCTTTGTATTTCTGTGGTGTTGGTTTTTATTTCTCCTCTTTCATTTCTGATTTTCTATATTTGCATCCTCTTTTTGTGTTGATGAGTCTGATAAAGGTTTATCAATTTTTTTTCATCTTTTCAGAGAACCAGCTCTTGGTTTCATTGATCTTTTCTATTATTTTTTTTAATCTTTATATCTTTATTTCTGCTCTAATTTTAATTATTTACTTTCTTCTAGTAACTTTGGGCTTTCATTGCTCTTTTTCTAGTTCCTTTAAGTGAAGGTTAGATTGGGATTTTTTTGTTGTTGTTTCTTTAGGTAGGTCTGTATTGCTATAAATTTCCCACTTAGAACTGCTTTTGCTGTGTCCCAAAGATTTTGGACTGTTATTTTTCCATTTTCATTTGTCTCCATGTATTCTTCAATTTCCTTTTTGACTTCTTTGTTCATCCATTTATTGTTTGGCGGCATATTTTTTTTTAGGTTCCATGTCTTTGTGTTTTTTCTATTTTTTTCTTGTAATTTCTAGTTTCATACCATTGTGATTGAAAAGATGCTTCAATATATACAATGGAATATTATTCAGCCATCAGAGAGGATGAATAACCTACCATTTACATCAACATAGGTGGAACTGGAGGGTATTATGCTAAGTGAAATAAGTCAATCAGAGAAAGGCAGTTATCGTATAATTTCACTCATATGCAGACTATAAGGAATAGTGCAGAGGACAATAGGGGAAGGGAGGGAAAACTGGGAAGAAATCAGAGAGGGAGGCAAACCATGAGAGACTCTTGATCAGGAAACAAACTGAAGGTTGCCTAAAGGAAGGTGGGTGGGAGGGTGGGGCAACTGGGTGATGGGCATTAAGGAGGGCCTGTGATATGATGAGTACTGGGTGTTATATGCAACTAATGAATCATTGAACATTATATCGAAACTAATGATGTACTGTATGTTGGCTAATCGAATTTAAATTAAAAAAAGATGCTTAATATGATTCCAGTTGTCTTAAATTTTGACACTTATGTCTAGCCTAATTTATTATCTGTTTAGGAGAATATTCCATATGCACTTGAAAAGAATGTGTATTCTGCTGGATTATTTTAGATAGAATGTTCTATATATGTGTGTTAAGTCTGTCTTTTTAAGGTGTCATTCAAAGCTACTGTTTTTTTTTATTGATTTTCTGAGTGATCTATCCATTGATGTCAGTGGGATGTTAAAGTCCCCTACTATTATTGCATTACTGTCAATTTCTCCCTTTATATCTGTCAATGTTTGTTTCATTTATTTAGGTGCTTCTTTGTTGGGTGCGTATATACAATTGTTATATTCTCTTGTTAGGTTGATCTCTTTATCATTATGTAATGTTCTTTATCTCTTTTTACACTCTTCTGTTTTAAGTCTATTTTCTCTGATTTAAGTATACCTGGATTTTTTTTCCTGCTTCCATTTTCATGGAATATCTTTTCCACTCCTTCACTTTTAGTCTGTGTCTTTAGGTCTGAAATTAGTATCTTGTAGGCAGTATATAGATTGTTCTTGTTTTTTTTAATCTATTCAGTTACCATGATTTTTTGATTAGAGCATTTAGTCCAGTTAAAGTCATTATTTATAGGTATGTACTTACTGCCATTTGTTAATTTTTTCTGGTTGTTTTTATACTTCTCCTTATTTTCTTCTTCTTTTCTCTTGTGGTTTAATGGGTTTGTCTAGTGTTATGCTTGGATTATGATGTCCTATTTTACATTTTTTAAGTTTTTGTGTAACCCTTGAGTAATCTTTGTAGATATAATTGATTTTACTTCTTTTGTGTTTTAACTTCCATGCTGGCTTTATAAGTGAGTAATCTACTGCCTTCACTATATTTTTGCTTTCATCATTGAAATTTCCTCATTTCATACCTTTCTTACTTCTAGTTATGGCCTTTTTTCTTTTTCTTTTTTTTTTTTAAAGATTTTATTTATTTATTTATTTGACAGAGAGAGAGAGATCACAAGTAGGCAGAAAAGCAGGTGGAGAGAGAGGGGGAAGCAGGCTCCCTGCTGAGCAGAGAGCCCGATGCGGGGCTCGATCCCAGGACCCTGAGATCATGACCTGAGCCAAAGGCAGAGGCTTTAACCCACTGAGCCACCCAGGCACCCGGCCTTTTTTCACTTAAAGAATTCCCTTATCATTTATCATAAGTTTGGCTTAGTCATGATGAACCTCTTTAACTTTTTTTTTTTTTATCTCAGAAACACTTTATTTGTTCTTCAATTCTGTTGATAACGTTGCCCAGTAGAGTATTTTTGGTTGTAGGTTTTTTCTTTCAGCACTTTGAATCTATCATGCCTCTCCCTTCTGGTCTGCAAAGTCTCTGATGAAAAATCAGCTGATAGCCTTATTGGGTTTCCCTAGTTTGTAACTGTTTTTGTTTCTCTTGCTGCTTTTAAAATTGTCTATTATTAATTTCTGTCATTTTAACTATTATGTATCTTTGTGTAGACATGGATGTCTTTCCGGGACCTGGATGTCTTTCCTTCCCCATATTAGAGAAGTTTTCAGCTATTATTTCTTCAAATAATTTTTCTGCCCCCTTCTCTCTTTCTTCTCCTTCTGGGATCCTTATAATGCAAATGTTACTACACTGGATGACGTCACAGGGGTTCCTTAAGCTATTCTCTTTCTTAATTACTCTTTTATCTTTCTGCTGTTCAGTTTTGTTGCTTTCTATTACCTTGTCTTCCAGATTGCTGATCCATTCTTCTTTGTCTCCCAATCTGCTATTGATTCCTTCTAATGTGTTTTTTAATTCACTTATTGTGTTTTTCAGCTCTCTCTGGTTCTTTTTTATATATATTTTTTATCTTTTTTTGAGGTTGTCACTGAGTTCATCCACTCTTCTCAAGTCCAGTGAGTACATATATGACCATTACTTTGAACTCTTCATTGGGCATACTACTTATGTCCTTTTTGCTTCACTCTTTTTCTGTAATTTTGCCTTGTTCTTTTATTTGGGACACATTCCTCTGTCTTCTCATTTTGTCTATTTCTCTGCGTTTGTTAATGTGTATTAGGTAGGTCAACTATGTCTCCTAGTCTTGAAAGTGGTGGCCTTGTGTAGTAGAGGCTTCATGGTGCCCTGTAGCACAACCACCCCTGTTTGCTAGAACCAGGTGCTTCCCTATGTGAGCTGCATGTGCGGTCCTGTTGTGGATGAGCTATGATGGCTGTGGGCATGCTGGTGGGCAGGGCTGGCTCTCAGCCCAGTTGGATTCAGTGACCTCCTTCACCTACTGCAGCTGTACTGGGCAGGGATTCCTTTCCACACTGTTGAGAGGCCCTGCTACAGCACTCATGGGCTTGCTGTTGGGTGGGTCTGGCCCTAACCCTGGTTGTCTACAGCTAGGTGCTAAGATAGCTGCAGATGCAGGGAAGGGCAGGGCTGGCTCTTTGTGCAGTCATCTAAGAGGCTCAGCTTTAGGAATTGCAGGGGTGCTGTTGTGTATGGTTATCTCCTCCCCATCCCAGGGCAGGAGTCACTTTGGAGGGGTGCAAGTTCCAACTGAGGCTGCCTGCCAGGTGTGGTAGGGCAGGAGCCACTTTGGAGGGGCACCTACTAAGGTGAGTGGGTTGAGTGGGGCAGGTCTACAGGGGAACACCAGGGCTGGGCAGGTGGCAGTAACAAGGTAGATGGAAAGTGTTTGAACTGGCTCCACAAGTATGTGCCTATGTAGGCTGAGGAGGGCAATATAAATAGTGCCTGCCAGCACTTTTGTTCCCAAAGAAATCTGTAAATCCCTTCCCCTCCAGCACATATCCTAAAATTAGTGAATAAAATTCTATCACGTGTACCCCAGGTGCTTTTCAAACTGCTGCTTTTTTTCTAATTAAAAATTTTTTTATTATTATTAACATATAATATATTATTTGCTTCAGGGGTACAGGTCTGTGATTCATCAGTCTTACATGATACACAGTGCTCCTCACAACACATACCCTCCCCAGTGTCCATCACCCAGCCACCCCATCCCTCCCACCCCTCTCCACTCCAGCAACCCTCAGTTTATTTCCTGAGATTAAGAGTCTCTTATGGTTTGTCTCCCTTTCTGGTTTCATCTTGTTTCATTTTTTCCTCTCTTCCCCTATGATCCTCTGCCTTGTTTCTCAAATTCCACATATGAGTGAGAGCATATGATAATTGTCTTTCTCTGCTTGACTTATTTCAATTACCGTAATAACCTCTTGTTCCATGCACACCACATCTTCTTTATCCATTCATCTGTCGATGGACATCTGGACTCTTTTCTTTTTTTTTTAAGATTTTATTTATTTATTTGACAGAGAGAGAAAGAGAGCACAAGTAGGCAGAGAGGCAGGCAGAGGGAGAGGGAGAAGCAGGCTCTCTGCCGAGCAGGGAGCTGAATGTGGGGCTCGATCCCAAGACCCTGGGATCATGACCTGAGCCGAAGGCAGCCACTTAACCAACTGAGCCACCCAGGTGCTCCGGGCATCTGGACTCTTTCCATAGTTTGGCTATTGTGGACATTGCTGCTATAAACATTGGGGTAAAGGGCCCCTTTGGATCACTACATTTGTATCTTTGGGGTAAATACCCAGTACTGCAATTGCTGGGTCGTAGGGTAGCTCTATTTTCAACTTTTTGAGGAACCTCCATACTATTTTCCAGAGCGTCTGCACCAGCTTACATCCCCACCAACAGTGTAGGAGGGCTCCCCTTTCTCTGCATCCTCACCAACATCTGTCGTTTCCTGACTTGTTAATTTTAGCCACTCTGACTGGTGTGAGGTGGTATCTCACTGTGGTTTTGATTTGTATTTCTCTGATGCTGAGTGATGTTGAGCACTTTTTCATGTGTCTGTTGGCCATTTGGATGTCTTCTTTGCAGAAATGTCTGTTCATGTCTTCTGCCTATTTCTCGATTGGATTATTTGTTCCTTGGGTGTTGAGTTTGATAAATTCTTTATAGATTTTGGATAGTAGCCCTTTATCTGATATGTCATTTGCAAATATCTTCTCCCATTCTGTTGGTTGTCTTTTGGTTTTGTTGACTGTTTCCTTTGCTGGGCAAAAGCTTTTTATCTTGATGAAGTCCTAATAGTTCATTTTTGCTCTTCCTTCCCTTGCCTTTGGCAATGTGTCTAGGAAAAAGTTGCTGCAGCTGAGGTCGAAGAGGTTGCTGCCTATATTCTCCTCTAGTATTTTGATGGATTCCTGTCTCACATTTAGATCTTTCATCCATTTTGAGTCTATTTTTGTGTGTGGTGTAAGGAAATGGTCCAGTTTCATTCTTCTGCATGTGGCTGTCCAATTTTCCCAACACCATTTGTTGAAGAGACTGTCTTTTTTCCACTGGGTATTCTTTCCTGCTTTGTCAAAGATCAGTTGAGCGTAGAGTTGAGAGTCCATTTCTGGGTTCTCTATTTTGTTTCATTGATTTATGTGTCTGTTTTTGTGCCAGTACCATACTATCTTGATGATTTTTTTTTAAAGATTTTGTTTATTTGGTATATGGACCATATCTTCTTTATCCATTCGTCTGTTGAAGGGCATCTTGGCTCTTTCCACAGTTTGGCGATTGTGGCCATTGCTGCTATGAACATTGGGGTACATGTGGCCCTTCTTTTCACATCTGTATCTTTGGATAAAGAAGATATGGTCCATGTATACAATGGAATATTATGCTTCCATCAGAAAGGATGAATACCTAACTTTTGTATCAACATGGGCGGGACTGGGAGAGATTATGCTGAGTGAAATAAGTCAAGCAAAGAGAGTCAATTATCATATGGTTTCACTTACGTGTGGAGCATAAGGAAAAACATGGAGGACATTGGGAGAAGGAAAGGAAGGGTGAATTGGGTGAAACTGGAGGGAGAGACGAAACAGGAGAGACTGTGGACTCTGAGAAACAAACTGAGAGTTTTGGAGGGGAGAAGGGAGGGGGGTTGGGTGAGCCTGGTGGTGGGTATTGAGGAGGGCATGTATTGCATGGAGCACTATGTGTGGTGCGTGAACAATGAATCTTGGAACACTGAAAAAATAAATTAAAAATAATAATAATAAAAAGTACCATGGGTGAGAAAGAAAAAAAAAGATTTTGTTTATTTGAGAGAGAGAGCGAGCAAGCGTTAGCAGCATGAGCGAAGGGAGAAGTAGACTCCCCACTGAGCAAGGAGCTTGATGTGGAACTTGATCCTAAGACTCTGAGATCATGACCTGAGCCAAAGGCAGATGCTTAACCAACTGAGCCACCCAGGTGCCCAATACTGTCTTGTGGATTACAGTTTTATACAGTTTAAACTCTGGAATTGTGATGCTACCAGCTTTGGTTATCTTTCTCAACATTATTTTGGCTGTTCAGGGTCTTTTCTGGTTCCATACAAATTTTAGGATCATTTCTTCCAGCTCTGTGAAAAATGTTGATTGTATTTTGATGGGGATTGCATTGAATGTATAGATTGCTTTGGGTAGCATAGACATTTTAACAATATTCTTCCAATCCATGAGCATGGAATGTTTTTCCTTTTTTTGTGTGTCTTCCTCAGTTTGTTTCATGAGTGTTCTATAGTTTAGAGAGTACAGATCCTTTAGCTCCTTGGTTAGGTTTATTCCTAGAAATCTTATGATTTTTGGTACAATTGTAAATGGGATCGATTCCTTGATTTCTCTTCCTTCTGCCTCATTGTTAGTGTGTAGAAATGAAGCTGACTTCTGTGCATTGATGTTATATCCAACCACTTTGCTGAATTCCTATATGAGTTCTAGCAATTTTTTGCATGGAGTCTTTTGGGTTTTTAACATAGAGTATCATGTCATATGTGAAGAATCAGAGTTTGACTTCTTCTTTGCCAATTTGGATGCCTTTTATTTCTTTTTGTTGTTTGTTGAGGCTAGGAATTCTAGTACTATGTTGAACAACAGTGGTGACAGTAGACATCCCTGTCATGTTCCTGATCTCTGGGGAAAAGCTCTTCAGTTTTTCCCTCTTGAGGATGATATTTGCTGTGGGTTTTTGTATATGGCTTTTATATTATTAAGGTATGTTCCCTCTATTCCTACAATGCAGAGGGTTTTATCATGGAAGGATGCTGAATTTTCTCAAATGCTTTTTTGCATCTATTGAGAGGATCATATGGTTCTTGTCCTTTCTTTTATTACTGTTGTGTATCACATCGATTGGTTTGTAGATGTTGAAACAATGCAATGTTATAGACTAGGAACAAATCCCACTTGGGCATGATGAATCATCCTTTTAATGTACTGTTGGATCCCATTAGTTAGCATCTTGTTGAGAATTTTTGCATCCATGTTCATCTGGGATATTGGTCTGTAATTCTCCTTTCCGATGGGGTCTTTGGTTTTGAGATTAAAGTAGTACTGCCCTAATTGAATGAGTTTAGAAGTTTTCCTTCCCTTTCTACTTCTTTAAGCAGCTTCAGAAGAATAGGTATTAATTCTTCTTTAAATGTTTGGTGGACTTCTGCTGGGAGGCCATCTGGTCTTGGACTTTTGTTTGTTGGAGGTTTTTGATTACTGCTTTAATTTCTTTGCTAGTTATGGGTCTGTTCAGGGTTTCTGTTTCTTCTGGTTTCAGTTTTGGTAGTTTATATGTTTCTAGGAATGCATCAATTTCTTCCAGATTGCCTAATTTGCTGGCATATAATTGCTTATAATGTTCTCTTATAATTGTATTTCTTTAGTGTCGGTTGTGGTCTCTCCTTTTTCATTTATGATTTTATTTATTTGGGTCCTTTCTCTTTTCTTTTTGATAAGTCTGGCTAAGGGTTTTTCAATCTTAGTAATTCTTTCAAAGAACCAACTCCTAGTTCCTTGATCTTTTCTACTTTTCTTTTGATTTCTGTTTCATTGATTTCTGCTTCTAATCTTTATTATTGCTCTTCTGCCGAATTTAGGTTTATTTGCTGTTCTCTTTCCAGCTCCTTTAGGTGTAAGATTAGGTTGTATAGTTGAGACTTTCCTTGTTTCTTGAGAAAGGCCCATATTGCTATATACTTCCCTCCTAGGACCGTCCTTGCTGTATCCCAAAGGTTCTGAACTGTTGTGTTTTCATTTTTGTTTGTTTCCTTGTATTTTTAAAATTCTTCTTTAATTTCCTGGTTGACCTATTCATTCTTTAGTAGGATTCTCTTTAACCTCCATGTATTTGTTTTCCTTCCACATTTTCTGTTGTGATTGAGTTCAAGTTTTAAAGCATTGTGGTCTGAAAATGTGTACAGAATAATCTCAGTCTTTTTGTACTGGTTGAGACCTGATTTGTGACCCTGTGTCATCTCTTCTGGAGAATGTTCCCTGTGCACGTGAGAAGACTCTGTATTCTGTTGCTTTAGGATGGAATGGTCTGAGTATATCTGCGAAGTCCATCAGGTTCAGTGTGTCATTCAAAGCCCTTGTTTCCTTGTTGATCTTCTGCATAGATGATCTGCCTATTGCTGTAAGTTGGGTGTAAACGTCCCCTACGATTATTGTATTATTATCAATGTGTTTCTTTAGTTTTGTTATTAATTGGTTTATATAATTGGCTGCTGGTAAGTTAGGAGGATAAATATTTACAATTGTTATATTTTTTTTGGATAGATTATTTTATTATGGTATAGTTTCCTTCTTCATCTCTTATTCCTGTCTTTGGTTTAAAATATAGTTTGTCTGATATAAGTATGGCTACTTCAGCTTTCTTTTGATGTCCATTAGCATGATAAATGGTCCTCCACCCCCTCACTTATAATCTGGAGGTGTCTTTGGGTCTAAAATGAGTTTCCTGTAGACAGCATATTGATGGGTCTTGTTTTTTTATCCAGTGCAATATCTCTGTGTCTTGATTGGAGCACTTAGTCCATTTACATTCAGAGTAATTTTTTTTTAAAGATTTTATTTATTTATTTGACAGAGAGACACAGCTAGAGAGGGAACACAAGCAGGGGGAGTAGGAGAGGGAGAAGCAGGCTTCCTGTAGAGCAGGGAGCCTGATGCAGGGCTTGATCCCAGGACCCTGAGATCATGATCTGAGCCAAAGGCAGATGCTTAATGACTGAGCCACCCAGGTGCCCCCATTCAGAGTAATTATTGAAAAATAGGAATTTAGTGCCATTGTATTACCTGTAAAGTCATTATTTTTGTAGATTGTCCCTGATACTTTTTGGTCTTTGTTACTTTTGGGATCTCTCTTTGCTCAAAGGATCCCCTTTAATACTTTTTATAGGGCTACTGTAGTATTCACAAATTACTTTATTTTTTGTTTGTCCTGGAAACTCTTTATCTCTCCTTCAATTCTGAGTGGCAGCCTGACTGGATAAAGTATACTTGGCTGCATGTTTTTCTCATTTGGCACATTGAATATATCATGCCTGTCCTTTCTGGTCTGCCAGGTCTCTTTGGACAGGTCTGCTCTCTGCCTTGTGTGTCTACCTTTGTAGCTTAGGGACTTCTTGTCCAGAGCTGCTTTTAGGATTTTCTCTTTATCTCTGAAATTTGCAGGCTTCACAATTATATGTTGAGGTATTGATCTATTTTTATTTTTATTTATTTTTATTTATTTATTTTTATTATTTTTTAAGATTTTATTTATTTATTTGACAGAGAGAGACACAGCAACAGAGGGAACACAAGCAGGGGGAGTGGGAGAGGGAGAAGCAGGATTCCTGCTGAGCAGGGAGTCCAATGCAGGGCTCGATCCCAGGACCCTGGGATCATGACCTGAGCTGAAGGCAGCCGCTTAACGACTGAGCCACCCTAGTGCCCCTGAACTATTTTTATTGATTTTTGATGGGGAATCTCTGTGCCTCCTGGATTTGAATGCCTGTTCCTTCCCCAGATTAGGGAAGTTCTCAGCTATAATTTGTTCAAATAAACCTTCTACCCCCTCTCTCTCTCTCCCTCCCTCCCTCTCTCCTCTTCTGGGACCCCTGTTATTCTAATATTATTTCGCTTTTTGGTATCACTGATTTCTTGAATCCTCCCTTCATGATGCAGTAGTTGTTTTTTCTCAAGTTCCTTATTGTCCATCATTTTGTCTTCTATATCACTGACTCTCTCTTCTGCCTGTTTATCCTAGCAGTTAGAGCCTCCATTTTTTTACTGCATTTTAGGAGTGGCATTTTTAATTTTGGCCTGACTAGATTTTAGTTCTTTTATTTCTCCAATAAGGGATTCTCCTATGCTTTTCTCAAGCCTAACTGGTATCTTTATAATTTTTGTTCTGACATCTTATATCCATATTGATTAAATCCCTGATAGTAAGTACTGCCTCCTATTCTTTCTTTTGGAGTGAGTTTCTCTGTCTTGTTATTATATCCAGAAAATATTAGATAAAAGAGAGAGAAAAGACCAAAAAGCAAAAACAACAGAAAAATACAAAACAAATCATAAGTAAACAGAAACAAAACAAATAAGAAAAAAATGAAACAAGAAGTAAAATAGAACAAAACAATAAATGGGATCCTGGGTGTATTATGGTTCATTTAATAAAAAAAAACTAGATCCCAAATTAGGAAAGAAAGAAAAACATATATATAGAAAAATAACATAAAATACAATGAAAGGAAACCAAAAATAAATTGTATATGTAATCATAATGCAAATATAAACATAAAATTTAAAAAGACTTAAAAAAGAATTGATTAAATAAGAAAATAGCTGAAAACAATAACAAAACTGAAAGACTAAAGAATAATAAAAAAAAAAGGCCGTGTACTGTTTTCTCCGGAGCTAAAGTTTTGCAGTTCTTGTTCCTGCTGGTCTTCTGGAGGAGGGGCCTGTTGCACTGATTCTCATGTGTCCTTGCTGGGGTGCAATTTCCCCTCCTTTGCCAGGGGGCCAGGCTCAGTGTAAGCAGCTCCCAGATTGCACTATGTGGCCCTGTTTTGCTCCCCGAAGGCTTTCATCACCAGTGGCCGAGGGCGGGGGGGGGGGTGAATGAAAATTGCAGCATCCCGATCTCTGGCCCTGGAGCTGAATGTTTGCACCTACCATTCTTCATTGAGCCCTCACAGAAAAGCAGTCAGTCACTCTTGTTTCCCTGGTTTCTGTCTGAACTCTATTCACCCAGCCTATGACCAAGTCTTTTTATCTCAGGCACACGAACCCATTTTGAGTCTCCAAACTTCACAGACTCTTGTGGTGTGGACCCATGCTATTCCTCCCAGGGAAAGGAGGGGCATCTTGCCATGCTTCTACCTTTTGCTGGACCCTTGCCTGGAAAGCGCTCAACCGTACAGTGGTTCCTCAGTGGTTCGCAGTTTATGGCAACATCAAGCAGAAAGCCACCTCGTAGGGATGCCTGGATGGCTCAGTCTGTTAAGCATCTGCCTTCGGCTCAGGTCATGATCCCGGGGTCCTGAGATTGAGTCCCTCTTTGTGCTTATTGCTCAGCAGGGAGCCTGCTTCTCCCTCTGCCCGCAGCTCCCTCTGCTTGTGCTATCTCTCTCTCTCAAATAAATAAAATCTTTACAAAAGAAAAGAAAGCCAGCTCCTAGGCTTGCTGTTTGTAGCCAGCTTTCCTGCTCTGGTGCCTGGGAACTCTGCTGCACTCAGGCACTCCCTTTCTTCTTGTGACCCCGGAGATCCTGAGACCACACTTTCCCACCTGGAATTCTGCCTCGCTTAACCACTTGAACACCTTTAAGGCAGGGACGTTTCCCACTGGAGCAAACTTCTGAAAGTTCTGATTTTGCCCTCTCCTGCTTAAGATACTTTCTGGTAGCTGAATTAAGGAAGCTACCTTCTCTCTGAGATTTATCTTCCAATATATTGCCCCGGGTTCACATTTCTGCACCTCCTACCTTGCAAAAAGAGGTCGCTTTTCTATTTGTAGAATTACAGCAATTCTTTTCTCAGATCTCTGGTTGATTTCTCTGGTGTTCAGAATGATTTGATAACTATTTAGCTGAATTCCAGGGACCAGATGAAACTAGGGTCCCCTACTCCTCTGTCATCTTAACTCCTGGCCACAAGAAGTTTTAAATAGGTCTTATATGAGATCTAGAGTAGTTAGTGAAATAAAAGCTGAACTTGAGCGAGCTATGAAATATAATGGTCAATACTAACCTGTCAGAATATAGAAAATGGATAGTAATCAAGCAGATTTTATAGTTTTTTATTGTGTTAAACCATGTATAATACAAATGTTACCATTTTAACCAATTTTAACTCTACAATTTGTCAGGTAACTTTTTAAAGCACAGCGTAAATCCCACCATTATGCCACATTGTAGTTCTTAGTAGAACTAGGTACATGTCTGCCCTCTTGTTTCCTGATTTAGTGGAAAATCTCCTTCTTGTTCAAAGCTTAATAACACTTTTCCTGTGTTCTGCATCCCATACCCATTGGCTCTGTCAATCATGACTTCTTGCACCTGTATTTTTTTTCTAGCTTTTAAAAAAGATTTTATTTGACAGAGAGAGACTGCACAAGTGGAGGGAGTGGCAGGCAGAGGGAGAGGGAGAAGCAGGCTCCCCTCTGAGCAGGGAACCTGATGTGGGGCTCCATCTTGGGACCCTGGGGTCATGACCTGAGCCGAAGGCAGGTACTTAACCAACTGAGCTACCAAGGTGTCCCTTGCACCTGTATTCCCTCGTGTTCTCGTATATTCTATTGGCTTAGACAAATATCTATATATATCCATCAGTATGGTATTATAAAGAGTGTTTTCACTGTCCTAATAATCCTCCATACTCTGCCAATTCATCCCTCCCCCCAATCCTTGGTAACCACTGAGGTTTTGACCATTTCCATGTTTTGCCTTTTCCAGAATGTCATATAGTTAGAATCATACAGTATGTAGGCTTTTCAGGTTGACTTCTTTCACTTACTAATAGTACTTAAAGTTTCTCCATGTCTTTTCATGACTTGATAGCTAGCTCATTTCTTTGTAGTGCTGAATAATATTCTATTGTCTGGATGTACCAGAGTTTCTTTATACATTTCATGTATTGAAAGACATCTTGATTGCCTCCAGATTTTAGCAATTATGAATACAACTCCTCATAAACATCCATATGCTGGTTTTTATGCAGACATAAGGACATACAACTCCTTTGGGTAAATATCAAGGAGTGTGATTGCTGGATCGTATGGTAAGAGTATGTTTAGTTTTGTAAGAAACTGCCAATCTTCCAACCTGGTTGTATCATTTTTCATTTCTAAGAGCAATAAATTAGGGTCTCCGTTACTCCACATATTCATCAGTATTTGGTGTTGTCAGTATTCTTCATTTTGGCCATTCTAGTAGCCGTGTAGTGTGGTATCTTTCTATTGTTTTAATTTGCATTTCCCTGATGACACATCATGAAGAGCATCTTCTCTCCTTTTTAAAAAAAATAAGTAAAGAAGACTTTTTTGGGGGGGCGCCTGGGTGGCTCAGTGGGTTAAAGCCTCTGCCTTTGGCTCAGGTCATGATCTCAGGGTCCTGGGATTGAGCCCTGTGTCGGGCTCTCTGCTCAGCCGGGAGCCTGCTTCCCCCTCTCTCTCTGCCTACCTCTCTGCCTACTTATGATCTCTCTCTCTATGTCAAATAAATAAATAAAATCTTTTTTTAAAAAAAGACTTTTTTTTCCCAAATTTTAATTTAATTTCTAGTTAACGTACAGTGAAATATTAGTTTCAGGGGTAGAATTCAGTGATTCATCACTTATATACAACACTTAGTGCTCCTCATAACAAGTGTCCTCCTTATACCCATCCCCCATCTAGCCCATCCCCCACCTTCCTCCCTCGATCAACCCTCAGTTTATTTTCTACCATTAAGAGTCTCTTATGTGGGGGCACCTGGGTGGCTCAGTGGGTTAAAGCCTCTGCCTTCGGCTCGGGTCATGATCCTAGGGTCCTGGGATCGAGTCCCGCATCGGGCTCTCTGCTCAGCGGGGAGCCTGCTTCCCCTTCTCTCTCTCTGCCTGCCTCTCTGCCTACTTGTGATCTCTCTCTGACAAATAAATAAATAAAATCTTTAAAAAAAAAAAAAAGAGTCTCTTATGTGGCGCCTGGGTGGCTCAGTGGGTTAAAGCCTCTGCCTTCGGCTCAGGTCATGATCTCAGGGTCCTGGGATCAAGCCCCGCATCGGGCTCTTTGCTCAGCAGGGAGCCTGCTTCCCCCTCTCTCTCTGCCTACTTGTGATCTCTCTCTCTCTCTGTCAGATAAATAAATAAAATCTTAAAAAAAAAAGAGTTTAAAAATAAAAGAGTCTCTTATGGTTTGTTTCACTCTTTTTCCCCTTCCCATATGTTCATGTGTTTTGTTTCTTAAATTCCACATAGGAGTGAAATCACATGGCATTTGTCTTCTCTGACTGGCTTACTTTGCTTAGCATGATACACTCAGTTCCATCCACATTATTGCAAATTGCAAGATTTCATGCTTTTTAATGGCTGAGTAATATTTCATCATATGTGTACCACATCTTCTCTATCCATTCATCAATCGATGGATGTTTGTGTTCTTTCCATAGTTTTGCTATTATTGATAATACTGCTCCAAACATCGGGGTGCATGTACCCCTTCAAATCTGTATTTTTGTATCCTTTGGATAAATACTTAGTTGTGCAATTGCTGGGTCATAGGTTGGTTCTATTTTTAAGTTTTTGAGGAACCCCCATGCCGATTTCCAGAGTGGCTGCACTAGTTTGCATTCCCACGAACAGTGTAAGAGGATTCCCCTTTCTCCACATCCTTGCCAACACCTGTTTTTTTTCTTCTAATGTTAATTTTAGCCATTCTGACTGGTGTGAGATGATATCTCATTGCGGTTTTGATTTGTATTTCCCTGATGATGAGTGATGTTGAACATCTTTCCATGTGTTGGTTAGCCATCTGCATGTCTTCTTTGGGAAAATGTCTATTCATTTCTTAACTGGATTATTTTTTGGGGGGGTGTTGAATTTGATAAGTTCTTTATTGATTTTGGATACTAACTCTTTATCAGATAATGTTATTTGCAAGTATCTTCTTTTACTCCATAGGCTGCCTCTTAGTTTTATTGATTGTTTCCTTCTTAGAATATTTTTAAAAGCTTATTTACCATTCATACATCTTCTTTAACGAAATGCTTGTTAAGGTCTTTGGCCCATTTTTTAATCAGCTTATTTGTTCTTTTATTGTTGAATTTTAAGAGTTCTTTGCATATCTTAGAGAACAGTCATTTATCAAATGTGTGTCTTGCAAATTTTTTTCTCCTTGTCTGTGGTTTGTCATCTCACTCTCTTGACTTTGTTTTTCACCAAGCAGAAGTTTTTAATTTTAAGGAAGTACTACTTACCAGTTATTTCTATCATAGATCATGTCTTTGGTATTGTATCTAAGAAGTCATCACTATATCCATTGTCATCTAGGTTTTCTCCTATGTTACCTTCTAGGAGTTTTATATTTTTTCCTTTTATATTTATGTCTATAATCCATTTTGAATTAATTTTTGTGAAAAGTATAAGGTCTGTGTCTAGATTATGTGGGTTATTTTTTTATTTAAGCTTGTGGATGTCCAGTTGTTTTAATACCATTTGTTGAAAAGACTGTCCCTTCTCCATTTATTTTTAGTTTTTAATTAATTAATTTTATTTTATTTTAAAATATCTTATTTAGGGGCACCTGGGTGGCTCAGTGGGTGAAGCCTCTGCCTTCGGCTCAGGTCATGATCTCAGGGTCCTGGGATCAAGCCCCACATCGGGCTCTCTGCTCAGCAGGGAGCCTGCTTCCCCCTCTCTCTCTGCCTGCCTCTCTGCCTACTTGTGATCTCTGTCGAATAAATAAATAAAATATTTTAAAAAAATAAAAAATAAAAAAGCATTTATTTATTTGTCGGAGAGAAAGAGAGAAAGAGCACAAGCAGGGGGGAGCAGCAGAGGGAGAGGGAGAAGCAAGCTCCCTGCTCAGCAGGGAGCCTGATGCAGGGCTTGATCCCAGGTCTCTGGGATCATGACCTGAGCCGAAGGCAGATGCTTAACTGACTGAGCCACCCAGGCATCCCTTAATTTATTTATTTTTAGAGAAGAGAGAGAGAATGAGCAAGTGTGGGGAAGGGCAGACAGAGTGAACCTTCAAGCAGACTCCCCACTGTGTGTGGAATCCGACATAGGGCTCAATCTCATGACCCATGAGATCATAACTGGAACCAAAATCAGGAGTGTGATGCTTAACTGAGCCACCCATGATCCCCACTTTCTCCATTAATTGCCTTTTCTCTTTTATCAATGATCGGTTGACTATATTTATGTGGGTCTATTTCTGGGCTTTCTGTTCTGTGCTGTTCTGTGCTGTTGATATATTTGTCTATTTTTGGCCAATACCACACTCTCCTAATTACCATAGTTTGAAGCTGGGTAGTGACAGTTCTCCAGTTTTGTTCTCCTTCAGTATTGTGTTGGTTATTCTGAGTCTTTTTCCTCTCCATGTAAACATTAGAATCACTTTGTCAATATCCACAAACTTACTTGCTGGGATTTTGATTGAGGATGCATTGAATCTATAGATGGAGCTGGGAAGCCATCTTGACAATATTGAGTCTTCCTGTCCTTGAACGTGAAATATCTCTCCATTTCACTAGTTCTTCTTTTCTTTTTTTTTTTTTTCTTCTTTTCTTTTTTTAAAATATTCTATTTATTTGTCAGGGAGAGAGAGCACAAGCAGGGGGAGTGGCAGGCAGAGGGAGAAGCAGGCTCCCTGCTGAGCAAGGAGCCCATCGCAGAACTTGAACCTGGGACCCTGGGGTCATGACCTGAGCCGAAGGCAACTGCTTAACCAACTGAGCCACCCAGGCATTCCTCACTAGTTCTTCTTTGATTTCTTTTATCAGAGTTTTGTTAGTTTTCCTCATATTGATCTTGTACATATTTTGTCAGATTTATACTTAAATATTTCATTGGGAGGATGCTAATGTAAATGGTATTGTTTTTTATATCAAATTTCTCTCGTTCATTGCTGCTATATATGAAAGCAATTGACTTTTGTATGTTAAATTTGTATCCCGCCACCTTGGTATAATCACTTATTACAGTAGTTATTTTGGTTGATTCTTTTGGATCTTTTACAGAGATAATCATGTCATCTATGAACAAAGGCAGTTTTTTTTCCCTTCCTTCCCAAAGTATATGCCTTTTATTTCCCTTTTACCTTATTGCATTAGCTAGAACTTCTAGGACGATGTTGAAAAGGGTTGGTGACAAAGGCCATTCTTGTACCTGATCTTAGTAGAAAAACTTTGAGTTTCTCATCATTAAGTATAATGTTAGCTGTAGGATTTTTGTACACATTCTTTTTTTTTTTTTTTAGATTTTATTTCTTTATTTGACAGAGAGAGATCACAAGTAGGCAGAGAGGCAGACAGAGAGAGAGGGAAGCAGGCACCCCCCTGAGCAGAGAGCCCGACACAGGGCTGAATCCCAGGACCCTGAGATCATAACCTGAGCCGAAGGCAGAGGCTTTTAACCCACTGAGCCACCCAGGCGCCCCGTTTGTAGACATTCTTTATCAAGTTGAGGAAGCTCCCCTCTAATCCTAGTTTACTGAGAGATTTTTATCATGGATAGGTTTGAATTTTGTCACATGTTTTTCCTGTATCTATTGATAAGATAATATGATTCTTTTTAGCCTATTGTTATGATAGGTTGCATTAATTGATTTTTAAATTTTATCTTAATTCTAATAGAGTTAACATACAGTGTTATATTAGTTTCAGTTGTACAATATAATGAATGATTTAACAATTCCATACATCCTACAGTGCTCATCACAAGTGTACTCCTCAATCCCCATCACCTTCACCCACCTCCCCTCTGGTAACCATCAGTTTGTTCTCTACTGTTAAGAGTCTTTTTCTTGGTTTGTCTCTCTCTTTTTTTCTTTGCTCATTTGTTTTATTTTTCAGATTCCACATATGACTGAAATATGGTATTTATCCTTCTCTGGCTGGCTTATTTTACTTAGCATTATGCTCTCTGGCTCCATCCATGTCATTGCAAATGACAAGATTTCATTCTTTTTTATGGCTGAGTTATAATCCAATGCAGACATATACCACATACATGTACTACATCTTCTTTATATGTTTGTCTATTGATAGACACTTATGTTGTTTCTATACCTTGGTTATTGTAAATAATGCTGCTATAGACGTAGGGGTGCATGTATCCCTTTGAATTGGTGTTTTTGTATTTTTTGGGTAAATACCCAGTGGTACAATTACTGGATCATAGGGTAGTTCTGTTTTTAACTTTTTGAGGAATCTCCATACTGTTTTCCACAGTGGCTGTACCAGTTTGCACTGCCACTAACAGTGCAAAAGTGTTCCTTTTTCTCCACCTCCTCACCAACACCTGTTTCTTTGCATTAATTGAGTTTTAATATTGAACCACTTTTGCATGCTTGGAATAAATCCTCCTTGGTTATGGTGTATAATTCTTTTTGTACATTATTGATTTAATTTGCTAATATTTTGTTTAGAATTCTTGCATCTGTGTTCATGAGAGACACCATTCTATAGTTTTCTTATGTCTTTGTCTGTTTTGGGTATGAGGATAATGCTGGCCTCATAGATCGAACTGCATGTATTTCCTATGCTTTATCTTCTTTTTTTTTTAAGATTTATTTACTTATTTTTAGAGAGAGAGAGAGCAGGGGGGAGGGGCAGAGGAGAGAGAGAGAATCCCAAGCAGACTCCCTTCTGAGCGGAGAGCCTGAGACAGGGCTGGATCTCACAACCCTGAGATCATGACCTGAGCCAAAACCAAGAGTCGGATGCTCAACTGACCGAATCACCCAGTTGCCCCTTTTTCTAAGTTTTATTTATTTATTTTTACAGAGAGAGACAGATACAGAGAGAGAGTCCCTCTGCTCTATCTTCTGAAAGAGATTGTAGAAATTGGTATAATTTCTTCTTTATATGTTCATAGACTTTACCATTGAACTCATCTGAGCCTAGTGCTTTCTATTTTGGAAGGTTATTATTTTTTGGTTCAATTTCTTTAATAGATATGGGCCTATTCAGATTTTTAAATTTCTTTTTGTATGAGTTTTGGCAAATCATGTCTTTCAAAGAACTGGTCCGTTACATGTAGGATATAAAATTTGTAAGCATAGAGTTGTTTATGGTTTTTTTTTTTTACACTATCCCTTTAATGTCCATATAGGATCTGTAGTGATATCCTCTCTTTCATATCTGGTACTAGTATTTTATGTCTTCTCTTCTTAGTTTGGCCATACACTTATCTATTTCTTTGATCTTTTCAAAGAACAAGCTTTTGGTTTCATTGATTTCTCTCTATTGACTATTTTCAATTTTGTTTATTTCTGCTCTAATTCTTATTATTTTCTTCTGCTAAGTTTGGATTTAATTTGTTCTTTTTTTGGCTTCCTAACGGGGAAACTTAAATTATTGATTTAGATATTTTTTCCTCACATATGCATTCAGTGTTATAAACTTCCCTCTAACCATTTTTTGCTCTACCCCATAGATTTTGATAAGTTGTGTTTCCATTTTCATTTAGTTCAAAATCTTTCCGATGTTTTCTTGAGATTTCATCCTTCACCATGTGTTAATTAGAAATGTATCATTTAATTTTCATGTATTTTGGGATTTTCTAGTTCTTTTTCTGTTATGGTTTCTAGTTTAATTCCATTGTTGTCTAAGGGCCCAACATTGTATGATTTCTATACTTTAAATTTGTTAGGGTGTGTTTTATAGCCCAGAATGGTCTGTTTTGGTGAATGTTTCATGTGAGTTTGAGAAGAATATGAATTGTACTTTTTTGGATGAAGTTAGTCTGTAGATATCAATTACATCCAGTTGATTGAAGGTGGTATTGAGTTCAGCTATGTCCTTACTGATTTTTTGCCTGCTGGATCTGTCCATTGGGTGTTGAAGAGGGCTATTGAAGTCTCCAACTATGATAGTAGATTTATCTATTTCTCCTTGCAAGTCCATTAGATATTGTCTCACATAGTTTGACACTGTTGTTAGGCACATACACATTAAAGATTGTTAAGTCTTTTTCGAGAATTGACCCCTTCATCATCATGTAATGCCCTTTTTAATCTCTAGTAACTTTCCATATTTTGAAATCTCCATC
This sequence comes from Potos flavus, assembly GCA_028534135.1. Lineage (NCBI taxonomy): Eukaryota > Metazoa > Chordata > Mammalia > Carnivora > Procyonidae > Potos > Potos flavus. The sequence continues at coordinate 51,915,310 of CM052901.1, forward strand.
TAAAGTTAATACAGTTATTCCTGCTTTCTTCTGATTGATGTTAGCGTGGTATATTTTCCTCCATCCTTTTAATCTATATATTATCCATATATTTCATCTGTATGTGTCTCTATTTAAAGTGGGTTTCTTATAGTCAACATACACTTGGGTCTTATTTTTTGAACCTGCATTTAGGCCATCGATACTCATATTATTTATGTATTTTGATTATTTATATAGTTGGACTAATACCTACTGTATCCATTACTGTTTTCTATTTGTTATTCATTGTTTCTATGAATAACAATTATTCATTGTTTCTATTTTTATCTTCCATACCTTTTCTGCCTTTTGTGTAGTTAAACATTTTATGTGATTTCATTTTCTCTCCTTTCTTTTTTTTTTTTTTTTTTAAAGATTTTATTTGTTTATTTGACAGAGAGAGAGATCACAAGTAGGCAGGGAGGCAGACAGAGAGAGAGGGGGAAGCAGGCTCCGTGCTGAGCAGAGAGCCTGATGCGGGGCTCGATCCCAGGACCCTGAGGTCATGACCTGAGCTGAAGGCAGAGACTTTAACCTACTGAGCCACCCAGGCGCCCCATCATTTTCTCTCCTTTCTTAGCATATTGGTTATACTTTTTTTTTCACTTTTTTAGTGGTTGCCCTAGAATTTGCAATATACCTTAATAGCTAATTCAAGTCCACTTTTTTTTAGAGAGAGAGCATGCACACGAGTACTGGGGGGGAGGGGGACAGAGGAGAGGGAGAGAGAGAATCTTAAGCAGGCTCCACACCCAGTGCCAAGCCCAACGCAGGTTTCAATCTCACAACCTGAGATCATGACCTGAGCTGAAACCAAGAGTTGGACACTTAACCCTGAGCCACCCAGGCACCCCCCCATCCATTTTCAAATAACACTATACCACTTCATGGGATGTGTGAGTAACTTAAAAAAATATTCCTAACTTCCGTCTCCCATCCTTTGTATCATTTCTGTCGTTTATTTCATTTGTATTTAAACATACATAAATGCATACACAATTGAATATGTTGTTGGTATTATTTTGAATAAACTGTTATCATCTCTTAGGTAAATTGAGAATAAGAAAAATAGGGGCACCTGGCTGACTCAGTCAGTGGACCGTGCAGCTCTTGGTCTTGGGGTTATGAGTTCAGCTCCATGTGGGACGTAGAGATTACTTAAAAATAAAATCTTAAGCAGAAAAAGAAGAGTATTTATTTTATTCTCACTTATTTCTTCTTCAGTGCTCTCCCTTACTTTATGTGGATCCAAGTTTCTAACCTTTCTTATTTTCCTTGTCTCTAACAAACTTCTTTTAACATTTCTTGCATGAAATTCCCTTAGCTTTCGTTTGTCTGAGGCAGTCTATTTCTCCTTCACTTTTGAAGAATACTTTCTCAGGGTGCAGAATTCTAAGTTGGTGGTGTTTTTTTTCTCTTCACGCTTTAAATATTTCACTCTCTTCTTGCTTTTGGATGGTTTCTAAAGAGAAATTGGAAGTAATTCTTATCTCTCTTCTTCTATGAGTAAGGTGTCGTATTCCTCTGGCTTTTTTCAGGTTTTTTTTTTTATCTTTGACTTTCTGTAGTTCAAAAATGATATGCCTGGGTATGTTTTTTGGCATTTATTCTGCTTGATGTTCTTGGAGCTTCCTGAATCTATGGTGTGGAGTCATATGTTAATTTGAGGAATTCTCAATCATTATTTTTTTTTTAAGATTTTATTTATTTATTTGTCAGAGAGAGAGAGAGCACAAGTAGGCAGAGTGGTGGCAGGCAGAGGCAGAGGGAGAAGCAGGCTCCCTGCCGAGCAAGGAGCCCGATGTGGGACTTGATCCCAGGACCCTGGGATCATGACCTGAGCCGAAGGCAGTCGCTTAACCAACTGAGCCGCCCAGGCGTCCCCCTCAATCATTATTGTTTTAAATATTTCTTCTGTTCCTTTCTCTCTTCTGGTATTCCCATTATGGGCATGTTACATCTTTCGTAGTAGTTGACCTATGGTTCTTCGATATTCTATTCTGTTCTTTTTAGTATTTATTCTCTGCTTTTCAATTTTTGAGGATTTTGTTAATATATTCTCTATCTCAGAGATTTTTTTTTCCTCAGCCATGTCTAGTGTACTAGTAAGCCCATCAAAGGCATTTTTCTTTCTGTTATAGTGTTTTTCATCTCCAGCATTTCTTTTTGGTTCTTTTTTAGGATTTCCATCTCTCTTTTTACAGTGCCCGTTTGTTTTTGCATGCTATATAAATTATCCATTAGCACCATTAGCATATTAACAATAGATTTAAAAAATTCCCTATCTGATAATTCCAACATCCTTGTCATGTCTGGTTATGATACTTGCTCTGTGTCTTCAAATCATGTTTTTATTTAACTTTTGGTATGCCTTGTATTTTTTTTTTTTTCGTAGCCAGACATGATGTACTGGTTAAAATGAACTGCTGTATTGGCCTTTAGTAATGTGGTGGTAAGGTGGGAGGGGTACGTTCTATGGTCCTATGATTAGGTCTCAAGTCTTTTAGTGAGACTATACCCCTGGACTATGAACTTCACAAGAGTTTCTCAGCCTTTTTCTCCCCCCTTAGGGGACAGGATAACATCTTCTTTCATTGGAACTAACACAGTAGCCTTTCAACTGGTTCACTTACCACCATCCATATAGTACACTCTCCCTGTTACCTCTATAGCAGTTTCTAGAGTTTTTCTGGAGAGTATATTTTTAAGATTTATTTATTCATTTAAGAAAGAGAGAGAGTACGCGTGCATGTGAGTGGGGGGAGGAGCAGAAGGAGAGGGAGAGAATCTCCAGCAGACTCCCCACTGAGTGCAGAGCCTGGCACAGGGTTCAATCCCAGGACCATGAGATTATGACCTGAGTTGAAATAACGAGTCGGATGCTTAACCAACTGAGCCACACAGGCACCTCTCTGGAGAGTACTAATAAGAATAGTTGGGAAAAATTAAATTTGGGAACCTTGAGGGTAAACAAAATTAAATGTTATTTTTTACTTCAGGGTATCATGATCTATGAAGGATCTGAGTGTTTTATTCTACTTAAAAGATAATGAGTTAGCCTGCCATGGTTTCATAGATAATAGCAGAAGAATTGATACTCCTGGGTCAGAGTTAAAGGACTTTATATTATTCACAGCAATAACAGTATCCAAAGTATCAGCACTTTCTTGCATCATTTCCCCAAGCCCCACTTTCCACTGGACGATGCAGTGAAGGCCAATGGTTTGCATTATGGGAGAGTGTCTCTAAGCTTTGGGAAATCCTATAAAGGGTAGTAAGCATGCGTGCCCCTTGCTTTGGGGGGGGTCTGTCTCTCTCTATCTTCTAAAGCTATACAAACACCTTTGAGAAAATCCTCCAGAAAAAGGTAGTCAATTCCTCTGCATGCAGCATGTGCAGAAGCACAAGAAACCTATGGAGAATTGTCTCCCAACACAGGACTTCTCATAGACTTTAACATGCTGGTGTATGTTATCTTTCAAATCCAATAGTGGGCTGTGATATGCAGAATTTCCCAAATTATTGGACTAGTTAATGGAAGATTTTGCTTAGATTCTATGGAACATACTTTTGAAAATAGTGACATATAGACTAAAGCCAAAATTCCTTAAGTTTTCCATTCATGCACTTTTTACTCCAGATACATAACCACCTTTCTCATATTTATATCATGTCATACACTGTCTTATTTCAGTATCATTGATTGTTTGTTTCCCACAACATGAAATATCCTTGCTCCCTTTCTCTCCCCTCTTAAAATTCTACTTACCTTTAAGCCTCATTTCAGATACTCCCTTGCAGCCTTTTCAAATCTTCCAGGATGAGGGGCTCCTGGGTGGCTCAGTGGGTTAAGCCTCTGACTTCGGCTCAGGTCATGATCTCAGGGTCCTGGAATCGAGCCCTGCATCTGGCTCTCTGCTCAGCAGGGAGCCTGCTTCCCCCTCTCCCTGTGCCTGCCCCTCTTCCTACTTGTGATCTCTTTCTCTCTGTCAAATAAATAAATAAAATCTTAAAAAAAAAAATCTTCCAGATGAAATGTGAGTCATCCCTTTTCATGTGTTGCCATACTATTTTCCTTATATTTCTATTATACGTGTATCCACATTCTGGCTCATAGTAGGATTAGCCCTATAGTTTGACAGTTCCTCTTAGAATATAGTCCCTTGGAGCGCCTGGGTGGCTAAATGGGTTAAAGCCTCTGCCTTCGGCTCAGGTCATGATCTCAGGGTCCTGGGATCGAGCCCCGCATCGGGCTCTCTGCTCGGCGGGGAGCCTGCTTCCCCCTCTCTCTCTGCCTGCCTCTCTGCCTACTTGTGATCTCTCTCTCTCTCTGTCAAATAAATAAATAAAATCTTTAAAAAAAAAAAAAGAATATAGTCCCTTACTTAAGAGCAGAGCCAACATCCTGTAGCTATTAGTGTTAAGTACATAATGGATGTTCAGTAAATATCAAACAGCTTAATGTTCCCATTTTATAGTATGTTATTGTGCCAGTCATATTCCAGTCACAGCCCCACAAATCAAAACCAGTACATTTATAAAACACGCTACAACCTAAAAAACTAGTGCATTTAGCCTTTATTAGACCAAAGGAAGCAATTTCTGGGTTTAAGAAGTTGCTTTCTCATTGTCTATTAGTCAAGCCGGGATTGTTTTAGAAATTAAACATTGTAATTCCACTTATTTTAACAATGTACACAAGGGATTTCTGTTAGTGATTTATAAAAATACAAAACTAACTTTCTTTTACATCAAATAACTTCATAATTGATGCCTATTTTAGAGCTATATTTAGAATTAGTGGTATAAGGATGGTAGTATATCCATTTGTGGAAGAAATTCAAATCTTTCTCCAAATAGTAGTGTCATAGGCCACAGTATATGTGGGAAAATATATATAACATATAATGTGCTATCTTTACCTTTCTTAAATATGAAATTCACTAGTGCTAAGTACACTCACATTGTTATGCAACCAATCTCCAGAACTCTTTTCATTTTGTAAAACTGAAACTCATTACCCATTAAATATTCCCCATTCCCTCTTCTCATAGCCCCTGGAGACTACTATTCTACTTTCAGTCTCTATGACTTTGACTACTGTAGGTACCTCATATAAATGTAATTGTACCCGGTACCTGGGTAGCTCAGTCCGTTAAGCGTCTGCCTTTGGCTCAGATCTTGATCCTAGGGTCCTGGGATCAAGTCCGCATCCGGCTCCTTGCGCAGCGGGGAGCCTGCCTCTTCCTCTCCCTCCGCCTGCCACTCTCCCTACTTGTGCTCTCTCTTGCTGTCTCTCTCTCTGTCAAATAAATAATAAAATCTTAAAAAAATAAATGTACAATATTGGTCTTTTCGTGACACGCTTTATTTCCCTAGCATTATGTCCTCAAAGTTTATCCATGTTGTAGCATGTGTCAGAATTTCTTTTCTTTTTTGAGGCTGAAAAATGTTCCCTTGTATGTATATAGCATATTTTATTTAACCATTAATCTATTGACGGACACTTGAGTTGCTTCCGTCTTTTCGCTATTGTGAATAATGCTACTGTGAACGTAAGCGTACAGATATCTCTTGAGGACTCTGCTTTCAAGCCTTTTAGGTATATACACCCAGAACTGAAATTCCTAGATCATGTTCCATTTTTAGTTTTTTAAGGAACCTCCATCCCGTTTTCTGTAGTGGCTGCACCATTTCATATTCCCACCAGCAGTACACACAGGGGTTCCAGTTTCTTTACCTCCTCAGCAACACTTATTTTTTAGTTGTCTTATTTTGTTTTGTTTGATAGTAGCCATTCTAATGGGTATAAGGTGGTATTTCATTATAGTTTTGATTTATATTTCCTTAATGATTAGTGATGTAGAGCATCTTTTCATGTGCTTGTTGCCCAGTTATTTATCTTTTTTTGAGAAACATCTATTTACATCCTCTGCCCAGTTTTTAATCTGTTTGGGTTTGTTTTTTGTTTGTTTTTCTGGTTGAATTGTTGTTCTTTATATATTGTGGATATTAACCCTTTATCAGATATATGATTTGAAGATATTTTCTCCCATTCCATAGATTGCCTTTTCACTCTGTTGATTGTGTCTTTAGCCTACAAAATATTTTTAAAGGGCTGATTTGGTATAAAGTTGTTATACTATTAATTATGAAAATACAAGTTACAAGAATTGTGATGTATAGTATTTACCCATTATATGAACTTATGGTAAGAATATAGAGAAATAGATACTTCCTTTATTGATGGGTAGAAGTCTAAATTGGTACAGCCACTTTGGAAAGCAAGTTGATCCTATCCATTTTAATTTAAAACGTTTCTACCCTATGACCTAACAAGTCATTTTTGGAGAAAAACTCTCACCAGGTATACAGGAAGATATGTATGTGGCTCTTCATTGCAACATTATGTTTAATTGGAAAAAAACTAAAGTCCAACAATAGCATCGTTTCTTAGTAATCTATAAGAGTGAGGTGTATATACACAGACACACACACACACACACACTATCATGGATAGATCCTTCAAACATGGCTGAATATAAAAAGCAAATTGTAGGATATTATAGTTAATATGACACCATTTGTGTTAAAGCAGACACAAAACAATATTGTGTTTTCTGTTGGTATATACACATGTATGTGAATAAATTCATAAAGGTCTAGAAATAATAATAGTGGCTGCTAGAATTGATTGCAGTTGGTCCTTATAACCCTGTAACTTTTTTTTTATTTCATAAGGGAAATGGATTCATATATTACCTAGGTTTTTATACATTTTTTTTAAAAATCCAAAAGTGGTATAGTTAAATATTAAAGATTTTGTCCTAAGGGCACCTGGCTGGCTCAGTTGGAAGAACGTGTGACTTTTGATCTCAAGATCATGAGTTCAAGCGCCCCCACGTTGGGTGTAGAGATTACATACGTACAAATTAGAAAAGATTTCGACCTAAATTTTGGGTAGCAGTTTGTGGAATGAACACTGTCCAGGGTCTGATTCTTAGCTTTTCAGACTCAGAAATTGAATTTTTAACAGTGTAGCCAGAATTTATCTAGTTCTGGAGACCTTGTGCATACTTTCCAAACTAAAAATCTGTGGACATTGGTAACTAAAGGTAACATATATTAATTCATTAATTTGCCAAGAAGACCAAAATAATCATATCCATTAATCACTATACTCTCCTTCCTTTTTTTTTAGAATTTTTTTTAAGATTTTATTTATTTATTTGAGAGAGAGAGAGAGATCACAAGTAGACAGAGAGGCAGGCAGAGAGAGAGGGGGAAGCAGGCTCCCCGCCGAGCAGAGTCTGATGCGGGGCTCGATCATAGGACCCCGAGATCATGACCCGAGCTGAAGGCAGAGGCTTCAACCCACTTGGCCACCCAGGCGCCCATATACTCTCCTTCCTTATGGGAAAGTCTAAAAAATTACTGTTAGAGTGTTCTGTTGTGAGTATAGAATCAAAGCAAGGGAGTTAGATTGTTTTATTGTCTGATATCTTCAAATTATAAATGTCTTATAGAAGCTAATCTCCCTTATAGGGTTACCTGCTGAGGGGATCTGAATGTTTGCATCTGTTGGTCAGCATCTTTCCCTGGACTTAGACTTTCTCTTTTCCACAAGTACAGTTATATCAGGAAAGATATAATGCAGATGAGTCAGCTATGGTTTCTTTACCTGAAAAATTCCAATGTTGTCTTCTTTAAGCATACCATGGTCACATTATTGAGAATGTGATGCTTATCATTAAACACTTAATGAAACTTTTAGAATTAACTATTTCTGCATATGACTACCATTTTGTATTGGTTTTCACTTCGGTTTTAGAGCACTATCTTGTTTACTCCAAACTGAGAATGTACTCTATCTGGAGCTTACTTCAACTACAAAAGGCAATTTTAGTTCTTGCAAACGTGTTCTTTTTGCATTGTTTCTGAACAGATTAAAATGTTTGTGATATGGGAGATTTTCCATTCTAAAGGAGTAGAGTGTAGGTTTCTTAGCTCGGAGTTAGTATTTGGTCAGTGAAGTGTACTAATCAAGGTCACAGGCAGTCTTGGGTTTGAATCCTGACTCCACCACTTTTCACTTTCCTTAGGCAAATCACTTGACCTGCCTAAACCTGGGTTTCCTCATCTTTGTAAAATGTCTAAATTTCAAGGTAATATTTGATGTTAAGATTATTTTCTTGATAACTTATATTTTCATGGACTTTTTATTCAGCTAAACATGAATTCAGCTCCAACTTTCATCAATTTTCCTGCAAAAGGGAAACCCAAGCGAGGTGATACATATGAGTTGCAGGTGCGTGGTTTTTCAGCTGAACAGATTGCCCGGTGGATTGCTGACAGAACAGATGTCAATGTAAGTTTCCCTACTTTGCAGAAAGTTACTTTTCCATTGTCCACTTCCAGTCTTACTGGGAGGTCCTAATTGGTCTCGTCACCATATCACTGAGGTGGTAATAGTCTGGCAGCCACTTCATAAATAGCATTTAACAGAATCATCCTGATGAAAGAGTGAAATTATAAAACATTTTCTATTACTTTATTGAATTCAGCATGGAAACTACTCTTTTGCCTTTATTTATTAAGTCCATGGACTATCTAGTGGTACTTCGCAAATACTTCTTAATCTAAAAGATGTTATGTTGTAGTTAAACAGGATATTGTACCTATCCCATCCCATTTTGGGATACATTGTAGACTATTTTCATTAGGATGAAAAGAAAAAAAGTATGATTTTTCCTTTTAAAGCTTTTATTTAAATTCCAGTTAACATACAGTGAAATATTAGTTTCAGGTGTAAAATGTAAAGATTTAACACTTCATACAACACCTTGTGCTCATCACAACAATAACCACACTAGTTTTGATTGCTTTCATTTTGAATTAGTTTGACCTATTTAATTAACAAGTAAATTCCGTACTTAAAACATTTTTCTTTTCTTTCCATTAGATTAGAGTAATTAGACCCCCAAATTATGCTGGTCCTCTTATGTTGGGATTGCTTTTGGCTGTTATTGGTGGACTTGTGTATCTTCGAAGAAGCAATATGGAATTTCTTTTTAATAAAACTGGATGGGCTTTTGCAGCTTTGGTGAGTGATTTTTAGAACAAAAATTGTTTGTGTATATACAATGTTGTAGGTCAAATATATATAAATTAAAATTTTTATAAGCTTAAAAAACTAATAAGATGTATTTTAAATAACAGCATCCCTATATTTGATTTTTTCTCAAAAATTACACATTTCTCAGGAGTACTGTCTTGTGTAAATGAAGACAAAAGTGTTTCAAATACTGATACAGTAAACTAGGGGATAATGAATTATTTAAAGAACTATGATGACGTGGGGCGCCTGGGTGGCTCAGTCGTTAAGCGGCTGCCTTCAGCTCAGGTCATGATCCCAGAGTCCTGGGATCGAGCCCCACATCAGGCTCCCTGCTCAGCGGGAAGCCTGCTTCTCCCTCTCCCGCTCACCCTGCTTGTGTTTCCTTCCTCACTGTATCTCTCTCTGGCAAATAAATAAATAAAATCTTTAAAAAAAAAAAAAGAACTATGATAACAAATAATTCTCTACTAGATAAGTAGTAAAAAACAATGATTTTTAAATACTTTGAATGTAATAAATCTAGAAGGGTAACAACCTCAAAAAATAAACCACCTCAAAACTTTTTAAAAAATTGTTTGCATATAATATCGTATTGTTAGGTAGCATTTTGTTTTATTTCTTACCTGTGAGAGGGATTTTGTGTTTTTATTCATGCCTTAAAATCGTTTTGTTCCCTCCATTATCTTATTAGCATGGCCAGAGTTTGGGGGAACTTGTACTCCTTTTTTATCCAACCTAAACGATAGAATGTCACCCCTAAGAAAATATGCAGTTCTTTTGAAAATATTCTTCTAAAAGGCTCTTCAGTTTTCAATTTTTAAACATCTGTCAGCTTATTTATAATTTTAAAATAGGGTTTTCCTTTCAGTGTAAGTATTATTGATTATTGTGAAATACAAGCCTTACTCAAAAATTATTCATCTGAAAAAAATTTGGTTCATGTATTACTTGAGCAGACACGCTTTTCATAAATCTGTTGGTCTGATCAGTATAGGAGCAGCTACATCATGTTATATAAGTATTTCCTTATTTTTTGTTTCCTAGTGTTTTGTGCTTGCTATGACATCTGGTCAAATGTGGAACCATATAAGAGGACCACCATATGCTCACAAGAATCCACACACAGGACATGTGGTAAGGGAAGTTCAGAATTTCTTTCCATTATACACCAAAGTTAACCTTAATAATTATTATTTGTGACACCATTACCAAGATGTGAAGGAACTAGGTTTAGTTTTGACTTTTCATTCTCTGTTGGGTGATGAGCTTCAGTTACTGAAACGTGCTCTTAAAAGTGGAAAGTTCCTTATCCTTATTATGTTTGGTGAGTCCTTTTGACTAAGCTGGCTAAGAATGAAAGTCAGCTTTCAACTAAACAGTTAGTTGAAATGCACAAGTACTTGAGCATCTACTGTTTCTAGGCACTGTGCTAAGTATTATTAGATACAGTGGTAAACAAGAACAATCTTTGCCTTCATGGAGTTTACATTATTGTACCTCATGGTCTTATACACTGAAATACTACGTTTCTCATATATTCTGTTGTTGAGAACATAGTATAAGTACAGTGAAAAGACAAATGAATAATAAATAACACAGAAATAGTGTTCATTTTGTCCAGTTTCTTTACTGATGAATGCCACAGACCCAGTGCTTATATACATCAGGTGCATTAATAATTTCATAGGGCTCAAAAATAGCCCGTTTTAGGATTAGAATACCAAAAGTTAATGTATATTTAAATATTTAATTTTGTCTTTTTTCCTCCCCCCAGAATTATATCCATGGAAGCAGCCAAGCCCAGTTTGTAGCTGAAACACACATTGTTCTTCTGTTTAGTATCCTCTTTTTATAATAAGTCCTTGGTGCTGCCTTTTAATTTATTTTCTCACATTCTCATATTTTCTTTATAGTGTTTGCTTGAAGCTGCTCTCTTATTAATGCAAGTTTTAATATCCTTGGAATCCTATTTCTATGTCATTAATCTTAGTCCAATCAGCTAAACACCAGAGACAAACCTGCAGTCTAATAAAGACAGGTTTATTGATCATTGCTACAGGGGAGACTGCACACCAGAAGAACCATGGGACATCTTACCTAAGGAGAGATAGAGTTACTATAAAATTTGGAGGAAGGGTGAAGCTTAGGTAAAATGTAAATGAAGCAATGTTTTGATAAACTTAAAGCAAAACCAGGCTAAGTGAAAAGGGATCAACATCAGGTCTGGACTGTGAAGTGGACACAGGGTTCTGTCTCAGGGAAACTGTACAGAATTCAGAGAAATGTGGGATTTCGTCTTCTCAAACTCTTTATTTGAAGCTCTATACTTCAGTTGTAAATCGAGGCTACTTAGAAATTGTACTTATATGTTGAATGACTTAGATCTTCCAGGCAAGAATGGATTGTTTGTTTCCTTAATGATGTAATTTGAATCAGTTTACAATTTTAGACATCTTACTTATCATTAAGTAAGAAAACAGTAGTTACTCAAAGACAGGGGTTATTTTTGTTGTTGTTCAAGATTTTATTTATTCATTTGAGAGAGAGCACAAGCACAGGGCAGGAGGTGGCAGGAGGGAATGGGGGAGGCAGAGGGAGAAGCAGACTCCCCGCCGAGCCAGAAGTCCAATTCGAGGCTCAATCCCAGGACCTGGAGATCACAACCCTAGTCAAAGGCAGACGTAGAAATATTTTTTCCTGTGAACTCTGTGGCTGCCTTTTATACGTTGTCCCATTCTCTTGAATGGCAGAGCAGATTGTTACTTTCTCACATCTGAAAATTGATGCCTCTGTAAGCTGCAAGGATAGTTAACAGTGACTCAGGTAAGAGTCTAAATTTCATAGTCTTACTGAACACAGTTTACCCCCCCCACCCCAAATATATAAGCAGTGACTCTGTAGAATAAATCAACAAGGTAAACAAATGTAATGTTTCTATATTTGTGCTGCTCAGCCGAGGGGTCCTGACATTGACATATGGGAATCAGTTGTAGCCCAGGCTGTTAGAGAATCTCCCCAATGGTTTGATGGTAAAGTCATTTGCCTTGCCTTCTCATCTCATCATCTAACTTAGGGGTCAGGGGCGCCTGGGTGGCTCAGTGGGTTAAAGCCTCTGATTTCGGCTCAGGTCATGATCTCAGGGTCCCGGGATCCAGCCCCCGCATTGGGCTCTCTGCTCAGCAGGGAGCCTCCTTCCCCCCCCCCTTCTGCCTGCCTCTCTGCCTACTTGTGATCTCTCTCTCTCTCTGTCAAATAAATAAATAAAATCTTTAAAAAAATAAATAACTTAGAGGTCATCTAGTTCAACACTTACTCTATTGAAAATGAATTGTACTATGTAAGAATTGGCTAAGAAATTTGAAGGTGATTACAATCAATATGAGTAATTTAATCCCTTAAAATGTTTTTTCTGATGATAAAAGCAATACAAGTTGGGACGCCTGGGTGGCTCAGTGGGTTAAAGCTCAGGTCATGACCTGAGCCGAAGGCAGCCGCTTTAACCCACTGAGCCACCCAGGCGCCCCCAGATTTAATTCTTATTATTGTTCTTTGAAGGCAGTGTGTATTTTTCTCTGATGGATTTTAAGACTTTTCTCCTAATGTTTTTATTTATATTGCTCCTGTTTTCTGAATTGCAGAACTTCATTACCCTTATTCATTTTGGAAAATGTTTGGCTACTGTCTCTTCAGTATGTTTTTCTCCCATTTTCTCCATCCTCTCCCTCCATGGCTTTCAACTGAGAGCTTGGTGAATGAACCTTGTCATTCTTTCTGGTGGAACCTGAACCTTAATCATGGTCTCCTTAACACTGTAGGACTGCCAAAATTCTTCTCTCTTAAGCTTTGTCCTAACTTTTTAAATATAATTATATAAGACATTTAAGAAATTGGAATATTTATTTTTTCCTTCTGCCTAAAGCTTAAACATTACTTAAGGCTTCACATACATTTGGAGCAGATTGCAAACCTATTGAAATATAGCATTTTTTGCCTTTCCAAGTTTTAATTTAGATTCCAGTTAGTTAACATAGAGTGTAAATTTAGTTTCAGGTGTAGAATTTACTGATTCAACACTTTCATACAACACCCAGTGCTCATCACAAGTACCCTGTACCCTGCTTAATCCCCATCACCTATTTCACCCATCCCCCCCACCCACCTCCCCTCTGGTAACGATCAGTTTGTTCTCTATCGTTAAGAGTCTGTTTCTTTTTTTTTTTTAAGATTTTATTTATTTATTTATTTGCTAGAGATAGAGCAAAAACGAGAGAGAGGGAAAGAGAGCGAGTGCACAAGCAGGGGGAGCAGCAGGCAGAGGGAGAAGCAGGCTCCCTACTGAGCAAGAAGCCTGATGCAGGACTCGATCCCAGGACCTTGGGATCATGATCTGAGCCGAAGGCAGACTCTTAACCAACTGAGCCACCCAGGCATCCCAAGAGTCTGTTTCTTGGTTTACCTCTCCCCCCCATTTTTGTTTCCTTTGGTTCTAAAATTCTGCACATGAGTAAAATCGTATGGTATTTGTCTTTCTCTGACTGACTTATTTTGCTTGGCATAATACTCTTTAGCTCCATCCACATCATTGCAAATGGCAAGGTTTCATTCTTTTTTCTGGCTGAATAATATTCCATTATACATACTACTTCTTTATTCATTCATTAGTCAGGGGACATTTGGCCTCTTTCTATAATTTGGCTGTTGTTGATGATGCTGCTGTAAACATGGGGGTACATGTATCCCTTCAGATAAATATTTTTGTATCCTTTAGATAAATAGCTAGTAGTGCAATTGCTACATTGTAGGGTAGTTCTATTTTTAACTTTTTGAGGAACCTCCATACTGTTTTCCAGAGTGGTGGCGCCAGTTTGTATTCCCACCAACAGTGTAGGAGGGATCCCTTTACTCCACATCCTCGCCAACACCTGTCGTTTCCTGTGTTGTTAACGTTAGCCATTCTGACTGGTGTGAGGTGATACCTCACTGCAGTATTATAATGCATTTCCCTGATGAGTGGTGTCTTTTTATGTGTCTGCTGGCCATCTGTATGTCTTCTTTGGAAAAATGTCTATTTATGTCTTCTGCCCATTTTTTAACTGGATTATTTATTTTTGGGGGGTGTTGTGTTTTGTAAGTTATTTATATATTTTGGATACTAACCCTTTATCAGATATGTCATTTGCAAGTATTGTCTCCCACTCCATAAGTTGCCCTTTTTTTTTTTAAAGATTTTATTTATTTATTTGACAGAGAGAGAAATCACAAGTAGACAGAGAGGCAGGCAGAGAGAGGGGGAAGCAGGCTCCCCGCTGAGCAGAGAGCCCAATGCGGGGCTTGATCCCAGGACCCTGAGATCATGACCTGAGCCGAAGGCAGAGGCTTTAACCCACTGAGCCACCCAGGCGCCCGATAAGTTGCCCTTTTTAAAAAAGACTGATTGATTGATTGATTTTTAGAGAGAGAGCATGAGTGAGGGGTAGGGTGGAGAGAGAAAGAGAAAGACAGACTCCCTGCTGAGTGCAGAGCCTGATGTGGGGCTTGATCCCATGACTTTGAGGTCATGACCTGAGCAGAAATCAAGAGTTGGATGCTTAACTGACTCAGCCATCCACCCACCCCTGTAGGTTGCCTTTTTATTTTGTTGATTATTTCTTTCACTGTTCAGAACCTTTTTTCTTGATGAAGTCCCAATAGTTTATTTTTGGAAGAACATGCATTTCATATAAATTTGGTTAATCAGATACAAAATGGGAATGTTTTTTCAGGGTGATATTTTTTCCTTATTTTGTTTTTGCTTTTTTGGTAGTGGTTAGGAAGGTTTGGGTGATACTTTCTGAGTAATTGTTTTGCTAGTCGCTGTGAATGCATGATTTGTCTAAGGAGCTTTTTGGGATAAACAGAGGTTTACAGGTTATAAGACAGTGCCTTAAATGCTGTGTCTCACTATGTGAATTACTGTATTCATGCAGAAATGTTCACAATTCATAAGTACAGTTTGATAAATTTTCACAAAATGAACACAACTGTGTAACCAGCACCCAGTTGATGAAATAAAACTTTATTCATATCCCAAAGCATCCCCAATCTCACTACCCCTTCCTGATTGCTACCTTCCTACCCACAGGTAACTACTATCCTGACTGCTAACAATATGGATTAGTTTTACTTATTTTTTAACTTTACACAAATAGAATTATATTTTAAATATATTTAAATTTAAAAAATAAAACAGTAGATTAGAAAATTTTCACCCATGATCTAAAACCCTAATACTGGGCGCCTGGGTAGCTCAGTTGGTTAAGTGACTGCCTTCGGCTCAGGTCATGATCCCAGAGTCCTGGGATTAAGCACCACATCAGGCTCCCCCTGCTCTGTGGGGAGCCTGCTTCTCCCTCTCCTTCTGCCTGCAACTCCCCCTGCTTGTGCTCTCTCTCTCTGTCAAATAAATAAATAAAATCTTAAAAAATAAAACCCTAATATTAAAATCTAGGTTTATTTTTGCATATTCTCTTGCATTCTTTGATTAGTTTATCTTTTGGGGGGAGCTCCTTTTTTTGTAGGATGGACTTTGTATGCAGTTTGGTTTCCTAATATAAGCATTTTCTATATAGTTGTATGGCCTTTATAGTTAAAAAAAAGTTGCATGAGAATTACAGATAAATAAGAAAATACAGGCAAGGAAAAGGAAAATTGTGATCATTCTTAATGTTTATATAATGGATGTATCATAATTCAATTATTCTTCTATTGTTGAATGTTGTAAAGAATGTTTACTTGGATATAAAAATAATTTGCATAGTTTCAGGGGCGCCTGGTGGCTCAGTCAATCATCTGCCTTCAGCTCAGGTCATGATCCTATGGTCCTGGGATTGAGTCCCACATCGGGCTCCTTGTTTAGCGGGGAGCCTGCTTCTCCCTATGCCTGCAGCTCCCCCTGCTTGTGGTCTCTCTTTCTCTAACACACAAATAAATAAATGAATAAATAAATCTTTAAAAAAATAATTTGGCAAATCTCCAAATATCTGTCTGTTTTCCTTGGTGTTTTGTCCAAACTGTTTTCCAAAAGGATTTTGTTAAAAAAAGGAAGGAGGATTGCTATCAGAACATGTGCACTGATAGCTTGGCAAGTCCTAACTATCATTATGTATCATTTTTTAAACTGCTAATTCAAAAGGCAAAGAAATTTTAGGTCATTGTTTAAATTACTTTGAACAATAATAATCAAAGTACATAATTGAAACATTTTCCCACAATTTTGGAATTATGCCTCATTTTATGCAGATGTCTTTGCCTTCATCATAAAATGTACTTTAATTCTACTAGCTCTTTTAGTTCTTGTATGTTAAAGAATACTACTTCCTCTGGTTTCTATTCGTTTCTCCCATAGTAACATTTAATCGTGATTAGGTAATTTTTTATTATTTATTTCGTAACTTATCTCCCCCACTAGATTGTAAATTTGTCCAAGGATGGGTTTACATTTTGTCCAGCTTCTTAATTCCAACAACTAGTAGTGCCTGCCATATAGTAGGCAGTGTCAGTAAAAGTTTAAAGAATCAATAAAGGGGCTCCTGGGAGGCTCAGTCAGTGAAGGTCCAACTTTTGATTTTAGCTGAGGTCGTAATTTCAGGATCATGGCATCAAGCCCTGCATCAGGCCCCATGCTCACCACGGAGTCTGCCTAAGGTTCTCTTCTCTTTCTCCCTCTGTCCCTTCCCCTGCTCTTTCTCTCTATCTCAAATAAATAAAATCTTTAAAAAATAATCAATAAATAGAATGAAACAATATATAAGGCAGTACATCACAGCTCTTTTTTTAAAGAGATTTTTTCATTTTGCGAGAGAGAGTGCCCGCATGAGCAGGGGAAGGGGCAGAGGGAGAAGCGAATTCCCCGCTGAGCGGAGAGCCCACCGCAGGACTCAATCCCAGGACCCTGGGATCATGACCTGAGCCGAAGGCAGACGCTTAACCAAGTGAGCCACCCAGGCGCCCCATCACAGCTCTCGATAACTGAGAACAGGACACAAAGACATTGGTGGTATATTGCAAGATAGAAAGCTCATTCAAAGAAAATGCATATAAACCATGATATGAAACAAACCATTCCAAAAACAAAAGTCTCAACCATTATCCAAAAGTACCCTGTAACAGGGTGCCTGGGTGCCTCAGTCAGTTAATCATCTGCCTTCGGCTCAGGTCATGATCCTGGGGTCCTGGGATCGAGTCCCACATTGGGCTCCCTGCTGAGCTTTTCCCTTTCTTTTCCCTCTCTCCCGCCCCCCGCTTATGCTCTCGTTATCTCTCTCTCAAATAACTAAATAAAATCTTTTTTTTAAAAAGTACCATGTAACAAAAGCCTTTAGAAATGATCAATCTTTACATGTATCTGGACATAAAGAACCTCAGTAAGAAAAAGTAATCATTGGAGAAAACAACTTGTCTAACCAACTAAAAGCATGATAAATGGGCATCATCCCTAAAAAGAGGCTATTGATGAGAGAGTACAAGATGGTAGTGAAGGGATGAATAGACAAACTATAGAGCCAATTATAAATTCAGGCCTTATCTGAACACCTATTTTTCCCTTCCTGTTTACTCATACCCACATGCGGTAACCTACAGTGTGCATGTGTGTATGTGTAATTGCTTTGGGCATTTTTAACTGCTGTTTGTATTCACCAAACTGCAGGGTAAATCTCTTTTCTACTAGAACATACTGTATTTGCTTCAAAATTTAGCTTTGCTTCTTTTGGCATTCAACCATGCCACATGTAACCTATTTGCATGAGTAGGTATATTTTGTATTTATGTAGTTTCCGTATTAAGGTGAATAAAAATGAGGTGATAACATTGAGGATTCTCTTTTTTTTATTAGAATAGGACAAACTTAGGTAGTTGAGTAGTAATTTGAGCTTTAGAGGTTGATTGTTGAAATTCTGGAGAATTTTTGAAAAGTTATTTTTCAAATAAAAATTACTTGCTGTTCTCCAAGTGGTGCACATTTCAAGTGTATTCATTTTTGGAGGGTGGTTGAATATTCAAAAAGACTATTTAATGTTTTAAAATATATAGGAGCACCGGGGTGGCTCAATCAGTTAAGTGTCTGACTCTTGATCTCAGCTCAGGTCTTGATCTCAGGGTTGTGAGTTCAAGCCCCCCAAAAAACAAAATAAAATAAAGTATATACAAGGTTGGAGCAATAGGTGCAAGCATGTCCAGGAATGTAATTTCAAAGTACATGTCAGGAAAACTCATATTTCATCTGTTAAGTTATAGTGGGACATTTGTTTAAAATACTGATTTTCATTTGTACAAATAATTTTCCAACCTTAATATTTTTTATTATGCCTTCATAGTAAATAATTGTCATGATGTATAGATACAAGATTCTCCATTTTATTTTATTTTATATTTTTAATCGCTCATCTTTTTTTATTAAAGTGAAATTCACATAACAAAATTAACTATTTTAAAGAACGATCCAATGACATTTATTTTTTTAACTTATTTTTTTTTAAAGATTTAATTTATTTGACAGAGAGAGGTTTGACAGAGAAAGAGAGAGAGCACAAGTAGGGGGAGCAGCAGGCACAAGAGGGAAAAGCAGGCTCCCCGCTGAGCAGGGAGCCTGACTTGGGACTAAATCCCAGAACCCTGGGACCATGACCTGAGCTGAAGGCAGACGCTGAACTGACTGAGCCACCCGGGCACCCCTCCAGTGACATTTAATACATTTATAAGGATTCCCTATTTTAGTAACAGTTTTTTTTTAATTGAAAGTTGAAGATTTGTATATTCATTGTAATTTTCTTCATGAAAGAACAGGAATATTAAAGTGGTATGTCTTTTGTGTCTGTGTGAATTTCTCCTTAAACAATTTTTCCAAGATGGTGGAGTTACCTTAGGGATGGTGCTGTTATGTGAAGCTGCTACATCTGACATGGATATTGGAAAGCGAAAGAGTAAGTTATATCATATGCCAAAATTTAACAGTTCTACCTTTTTAATTTATTTTTTATTGTCGAAGTATAGTTGACATACAATGTTAAATAACAATTCTGCCTTTAATACAGAAAAACATTCTCTTAATCATTTCCTCCTCTTAGTTATAGGTATATTATTTTACTACTTATTATTTTAAAAGTAACATACACTTATTGTAAAAAATATGGGTGGAAATCAGAGTATGAAACATTTGGGGGGAGAGTTACCCATTATTCCATTATTGAGAAGCTAAAAATTTTAATGTTTTAATATAGTTTCTTCCATTTGTAAAAACATATTTAAAATTCTGTGTATAAAATTTTGAATCTTGCCCCCCTTTTAACTGGAGTTAAATAATTCACTAATAAATATTTTCCAACACATAAATTTGTACTGTATGCTGTAATTTAACTTTTCTGATTCTGTTAAACATTTAGGTTTTTTTCTAACTTCAATTATAATAAATATTTCTTTAGTGACTATTGTAGTATACTAAGCTTTATTCTCATTTCAAATGAACTCCCTAAGGTAGATTCCTAAAAGTGGAATGACTGTATGGTCCTCTGTATTAGTATTTTTAATCCCCTTGATGTTTTAAACTGATGATGCTGAATTGTTTCCCCAGATGTTATAGTTTAGATTCCTACTAGTGGTATTTAAGAATGCTTGTTTAAAAAAAATAAAAGAATGCTTGTTTCACAATAACTTTGTCGGCATTAGCTAAACTCATTAAAAATGTGTGTGTGTGTGTGTACTTGCTAATCAGATAAGGTGCAAATGTTACAGTATTTTGTACTTTGGTTATTAATGAAGTTGAATATTTTTCTAAATGTTTATCAGCTGTTTGTGTTTTCCCTTCTATAAAAAGTCTTTGTCTTTTGCCATTTATCTGTTATTCTTACTATGTTTATATTGGTTTGGATGGACTTTTTATATATTAAAATATTCACACGTTAGTATTGCAAAGAAATGCCAACAGTGTAATTTTATTTCACTCACATTAAATACGTTTAAGTCAGAGTTTTCCCTTTATGGCTAAAAGAGTATATGTTATCAAATTAACCTCGCTAAATATAGTCTACTTTTTCATTTGAAAAAAGATTATGATATTGGATTTCAAATTTGGGAGATTCCTATTTTGCTGAATTGAAATGAATTTTTACATACTGCAAAAATAAACCTAATGTATCAATTTTTTATCCAGTCAGTGTACATCTTTTTACTACCTGACTTTTAAAACTTTGCCTATTTCAGTATTCATTATTGGGAAAAGGCCCTCTGGGTACTGCACTGGTAGTATGAATTTAAATTATAAAACATTTTGGTGACATATATTAAAATAATCACAAGTAATAATGACAAAGAAATATTTATTTAACATTTATTATCTACCAGAAACTGTCCTAAACACTTTTAGATATATTATGTGAAAAAAGTAGAATACAAACATAAATACACTGATACTATATATACACACAGGTGTGTGTGTGTGTGTATTTAATTAGATAAAAAAGGCTTCTACAATGGTCATGTGTTAATACTCATTAAAAGATATATATAACATTTTAATTTTAGCCCCTAATTATATTATGTGAAAATTTGAAAAAGGAAAAAGAATGGCTCCCTAAGTATAACAAGACTAAAACTTGTTTTTAGAGTCAGCCAATAAGTATGTTTCCCTAGAATTTCCACTGGTGTAGCATGCATGCTTTCCCACAGCCCCACGACTATGCTTCTTAGCCAGTCTTAGTCTCAGGACTTGAAAGAGCCTCAAGTTTTGAGAATCACAGCTGAGCATTGTGGGGTCAGCATCCAGAGTTAAGATTGTTAACTGTTACGCTAAACCAGAGTTAAGATTGTTAACTGTTACGCTAAACCAGAGCATATGAGATTAATGGAGAGCTGTGAATTTAGGACTAGGATTCATGGCATTTCCCCCTCATTATTCAAATGAGGAATCCATGTTGAATGAGTTCCTTATGTAGGCGGTATAGTTACCCGTAAATGAATAAAGTACTTTCAAGTGAGGGTGTCACAATGATGTTGTTAGATGTCTTTAAATCAGTATCAATACCACATTTTGTGTCATGTGTTAATACTCATTAAAAGATATATATAACAGTTACATTTTAGCCTCTAGTTATATTATGTGAAAATTTAAAAAGGAAAAAGAATTGCTCCCTAATGTATAACAAGACTAAAAGTTGTTTTTAGTGTCGGCCAGTAAGTATGTTTCCCTAGAACTTCCACTGCTGTATTAACACATTAAAAGGCCACGTTTAAGGTTATAGAAGAAATTTAATAAGTGACTGATTTTCTTATCAGTAGTAAAATTTTCTAACACTAAATTCTTTTTTGTTTAAAGATTTATTTAGTAGCGGGAGCAGGTGCACATGCGTGGGGGGAGGGGCAGAAGGAGAGGGAGAGAAGCAGGCTCTGCTGGGCATTGAGCCTGACTCAAGGCTCGATCTTAAAACCCTGAGATCATGACCTGTGCTGAAATCAAGAGTCAAATGCTTGACCTACTGAGCCACTTATGTGCCCCTCTATCACTAAATTCTTGACTATGATGGCTTTAAAAGAATTTATTATTTCACACAATTAAATTGCCCAAGTGTATAAATGGAACTACTCTATTATAATGGGTCAAATTAAATGGGAAGGCAGAATCCTGAAGATTTAAGAATGGGCATGAAAATTTTTAGAAAGTTGAGGTTTACCACTAAATTATGTCCCTTGCTTTTCATTCTTGGAAGTGTAGACTAAAATTTATGCCCTAGTTCTTTATTGCACCTAACATGCTCATTTTACACTTTTGTTTTTCTGCAGTAATGTGTGTGGCTGGTATTGCACTTGTTGTATTATTCTTCAGTTGGATGCTCTCTATTTTCAGATCTAAATATCATGGATATCCATATAGGTATGATTATTTTACACTTACATAGTGATTACCTCTACTTACAATGATTAGAGTTGATGTTGCTTTATAATATTTTTTTTTTTTTGCTTTACCTCCAAACTGTTCTAGCTTCTAAAGTAGACATTGGCTTTAACTTAGGTATGTTGCATGTAAAAGTTAAGGTAATTATGATGTAGTGGACAATAGTACGTGATTTCTCAGGAACATCTTTGAGGGTTATTCTGACATCACCTAATTTAATCTAGAAATCTGAAAAACACTTAATGTTTAGAATATTTTATACCTTGTCTGCATATTCTACTTTCACTTGAGCAAATTATTTTTTAATGTTTTTTAAAACTCACATCTCTACTCTTCAGGGATCTTTAGATGGCATAAACAGAACATTGTATTAGAAGATCTAATTGTCTTGAAATGTTCATAGAGATCTCTAAGGCTCAGGGAAGAAATTAACTCTCCTGATTCTAAATTCTTGATTTTATTCTGTTAATAGCCACAAGAAATGTACCTACATAATGGGGGATGTTGTGATTTAGTTTAATCATCTGAGTGTCAGGTACCATAATTCATGTTCTTTTAATACAACATTGTGCTGTTGTATAAAGAATTATGAACTCTAAAGATAAGGTATATCAAGTGAAATTTTTGAGAGGCAAATTCATTCTTCATATGACCTTTAACACATTTTTAGTAGATAATTTTTTTAAACATTTTATTTATTTACTTAGAGCATGTGCACAAGGAGGGGCAGAGGGAGAAGGAGAGAGAGAATCTCAAGCAGGCTCCGTGCCCAGTGCAGAGCCTGACTTGGGGCTGCATCTCATGACCCTGAGATCATGACCTGAGCCGAAATCAAGAGTCGGACGCTTAACCGACTGAGCCACCCAGGTGCCCCTTTAGTAGACAATTTTGAACAACTCTCTGGTTGATTCATTATATTGTGACATTCCTGGATGCCTTTTGATCAGTGAGCAACATAAATTAATCTTCTTTTGCATTTTGTCTCTTGCAAACTTAATTTGATTTTGTTTTAAGTTTTTACTTAAATTCTAGTTAGTTAACATATGGTGTAATACTAGATGCAGGTGTACAATATAGTGATTCAACACTTTCATACAATACCTGGTGCTTATCACAAGTGCACTCCTTAATCCCCATCACCTATTTAACCCATCCCCCCAACTCACCTCCCTTCTGGTAACCCTCAGTTTGTTCTCTATAGTTAAGAGTCTTTTTTCTTGGTTTGCCTCTCTTTTTTTTTCCCCTTTTGCTTGTTTGTTTTATTTCTTAAAATCCACATATGAATGAAATCATATGGTATTTGTCTTTCTCCAACTGACTTATTTCACTTAGAATACTCTCTGGCTCATATGTCATAGCAAATGGCAAGACTTCCTTCTTTTTTATGGCTCAGTGATATTCTATTGTGTATATGTGCCCTATCTTCTTTATCCATTTGTCAGTTGATGGACACTTGGGCTGGCAAACGTAACTTAATTTTAAGAACAAAACCTACCAGAACTTTGATTCTTGATTTATTCTTCTGTGTATATTTTAAAATAATTTCTTCTCTATAGAATACTAACTGGGATGCAAGGGTAATCTTGCTGCGATTTCTATTGCTTATTTCATCACCATGGTTGATCCAGTTATTAATCAGTGTCTCTCTTCATGAGATTTTTTAAACAAGCTTATGTCTATTTCCTTCTCTCCTGAGACTATTGTAATATGTTGGTGTTTCTCACTTTTTGTTATGAATACTCGAAGTTTATTATACACGCACCCAAGTGCTCTTTTGTCTAAAATCAAAATATTTATTAGAAGTAAGGCCTATTGTTTTTTCAGAGACTAATAGATTCTTTTAATATTTTTGTTTCAGCTTTCTGATGAGTTAAAAAGGATCCCAGAGATATGTAGACACTGGAGTAATGGAAATTGAAAAATGAAAAATGTGTGTGTTTGAAAAGAAGAATGAAATTTGTGTATTTTGTATTACCTCTTTTTTTCAAGTGATTTAAATAGTTAATCATTTAACCAAAGAAGATTTGTAGTGCCTTAACAAGCAATTTCTTGTCAAAATCATGAAGTATTTGGATACAGTTATCCTCTTAACCTTCCCTTCCTGATGAACTGTATGTATAACATTTAATTTAGTAGAATTAAGTACATTATAAAAATTTTATAACTACATTTGAATTAGAACAAGGTTCAGAACTGCTTCAGTTAACTATTGGCCATCTAATTTTATATTATCTTATCCAAATGTAGGGAAAAAGAGTCCTGACCAGGTGTTCCTACATATGCCTGTTACAGACAAATGCATCAGGAATGCATTCTTAGCTGTTCCATCTTTGCATGGGTGTGTATACTTTGCACATCTTTCCTTTTGGGCAGAGAAATCGTTACGTGCTATGTGATCTTCTGACATGCCTAGCCTTTAGAAAAGAAGACTAGCCAGTCCTCCCCCTCCTTCATGTTTCCTACTGAAATACAGTGCTAGCTATGCTTCTTGGTAGCTGTAGACATTAAAAAGTCTAAATACAGGATTATGATTTATGCATGAGTGTGGTGTTAACTACTTTTATTTGGAAAGATTTCAGGTTCGTTCTGTCTCCTTAATTTATTTAAGGTAGGTCCCTCTCTAATAAAAAGGTAGCTTAGTGCTAAAATCAGTGTAACTTAAAAATGGTCTAAACTGTTTCTACAAATTAAGATTGTCGTTTAATTTCATTTGTACCTCACAGAAAAAAATAGGTTTGTCTAGTTAAGTCGATTTCTGTATTACAGTTACAACATATTTCATTAACCCTGTATTTAGGAAAAGGACTCTCTTAGATCGAGAAAAGCATATCCTGATATATTGAGTTGTTGCTTATGAATAGAAAGTAAATTGTTTCTTGAAAGTTGTTATGTTTTTGTTATTTTAGCCTTTATTCTTTCACTTGAAGTGGAGAAACAGTAAACATTTGAAGAGGTTTTGAGTTTTGCCTTTTTTTCTGTCAGTGGAAATAACCATATATGCTAACCAAATTTTTGTGAAGAGTGAAAGTTGATGGTTATCATTAGATCTAGCCATAACCATCCCCATAGTTATGAAGAGTATCCTGAAATTTCACTATTATGGAAATATGATAATTATGACTGTGAAAAATTTTAAAGAAATCTTAGAAGTATTACATTAAAATAATACTTTGCCTACTATTTACCATCTGATAACTTTCCCATGTGGTCTAGAAGTCTTATATAATAGAGATTTGCAGAAGAGATTAATATAATTGCCTAAGAAGAAATGTTTTATGTGGGTTTTTTGTTTTTGTTCCAAGATTTGGCGGGTCAGGGCATATATTTGACCTTTTTACTCTTTAGTGGATCCACTCTTTGTTAATTACTTCCCTATAAATTGTGTGATTCTGGATTCCTTATCTGCTGTTCTTGTAATTGTCTCAGGCCAAATAAATTTATGCTGTGATTCTTATGAGATTTGTATGAAGATGCCCTGATTTGTACAGACTGACCAGGGTAATACTACTGCCATGTAATCTGTATAGCTCCAGATAATGTGCCATGAGCATTGAAAGAATGACACTTTTTTGTATTTGTTTCGTCTCTCTTAAGAGCACATTTTTCTTGTGCAAGGAGAAGAATTGCATTCTGGCTAAAATCTGTAGAAAGCAGATTTACTAAACTTAGAGTTACTTTTGTGGAAATTTTGAAATTTGCTTTCATCTGAAGTGCCTTATGTAGACTCTTAATTTACTTTTCTAGTAACTTTTAAATATTTGTTATGCATTTTAAAAATACTATTCGAAATGACACATTGTAGTAGCAAAGATAACCAAATGTCTGTCTGTTTGCTTTTTGACCACATCAATAAACTTTTACAATCTAAACTCTTAAGTTTTTTTTATTAACATGTAAAGAGGGGCGAATTTAAAATTCTAAATTAGGATTGTAATATTAGGTTATTTCAGTTTTTAAGAAAGATTTATTTGAGAGAGAGTGTGCACACTGGAGAGCAGGGGGAGAGGGAGAGAATCTCAAGCAGATTCCCTGCTGAGTGTGGAGCCTGATGCAGAGCTCGATCTCACAACCCTTAGATCATGACCTGAGCCGAAATCAAGAGTCAGTCACTTAACAGACTGAGCCACACAGGTGCCTTTAGGCTATTTCATTTTGGGTGAGAATATAATTAAATTTCTTATTGTCCTAATTACCATAAGTTTGATAGGCCAATTTCCTTAAGTATTTCTAAATTGAAATACGTTCTTCCAGGATTCCATGTTATCTTTCATTAATGTTGTCGCCCAATAGGTTAGTCAAAATGGCCAAGATAAGTAGGTGAATGGCTGTCTTCAATGGTTGATCTAGTTTTCTCCCAGTCGATGAACATTGTGACCAGGTAATTACCTTTTCGTACTAAATAATTGATTTGAAACAGTTACCTAGATTATGAAGTTATATGAAACTGGGCAACAGTACATTTGCAAACATGGAATTGGAACACTGGACAGGAAGTAGAGAGATCTGGCTCTTAAAGAGATTTTAGTTCTTATTCTCTGTCTAGCTATGTGACCATATGCAAGTCACTTGAAACAGGTTCTCTCAGGACCTATTTCTTTATTCTAATGTGAGTGCATTGGACTAAATTACTTCAGTGTTCCTTTCAGCACCACTGTTTTAGGTGCAAAATATTAAAGATATATTTAAATTTGAATACATATCATTCGTGATATTCAGGTTTGGTATTGAATTAAATTAGTTGAAATGTAGGATGTTTTGTAATCAGATTTCTGAAGAAGCTGTGAAATGCTTGTGGAGGCCATTATAGTTGCAGGTTGTTTAATATGCATTGAAATATTTTTTAGAAAGGATCTACTTGAAACCAGTATATTAATATCAGATCTTGATTTAAATGCCCAAGTATAAGCAAGAATGAAACCAACTGTAGCAGTATGTTAATATTATAGAAAATCAAAGCCAAAGGAACCATAAATACCACTTAATCAGTCCCTTCATTTTGACTGCTAAAGAAAATCTGCCTTAGATAGGTGACGCAGTTCACTGAAGGTTATTCCAAGGAAAGGCCTACAGGTTTCCAATTTTGCTGCGCATTTCCTATGGATTAGGTTTCTGTGTGAGATGTAAATTATTCCCTGGAGACATGGAAACCTTGATTGTTTCCTGACATCTAGACCCTGAGAGAAGGGTCCTAATGAGAGAGGCATTTCCCTAGAATGGCTGATGTAGGCTTCAGAAGAAGGGAGGGATTTCAGTGGACTCCCTTTAATCTGTGAAAGTAGAATTTAGGGGCACCTGGCTGGCTCAGTAGAACATGCAACTCTTGAGTTTGAGCCCCACATTGGGACTAGAGCTTACTTTAAAAAAAATGGTTAAGATGGCAAATTGTATGCGTATTTTACCACACATCAAAACTAAAATACTAATGCGTTGGCCCCAACCCCATATTGGCATTTACTCACTGACACCACTTTGTATTTCATCATTGTCCTGAAAATACAAGTACAGCTGGATAAGGTATAACTTACAGTTAAAATGTTGAAACATGGTCTTCAGGCTCTTTGGGGGGGACAATTTAAAGACATTCAGATAAACTCTGCCTGCACAGTCAGTGATGATTAGTATATTCCAATGAGTGCTTTGTAAATAATGACTTAGAGCTGGAAGAAACTCATCAAGATGTGTGGGCATCACTGAATATCCAGACTCAGAAATGATCCATTTGGTTTGAGCCTTCCAGTTTATGATGCCTGGCCATGGCTCTGCGGCCAGCAGTCACAGCTAGAGAACTTCAGGTCTGAAGTTCTTTTTGTGACCTTCAAATAAAATTAATGAAATGTTTTCCCCCTCTCAAATACAGCTCAAACATAATCTCTGGGAAGTTTTCCTGACCTCCCACTTTGGTTTCTATACCCCTCCTCTTTTATTTAGTGCATGCTGAGGTCTGTTATTCCATCTTGTAATTACCTCTTTTCTTCCCTAAACTGTAATTCCCTTGAGAACAAGAGTACTGTCTTACTCATCTCTGTATGGTCATTTTCTAAAATGCCTGTAGTACATGCTCAGTAAAATTTCAGATTGAATAAAGAATAAAAGGTCTTTGCTCTTGAGTTGTCTTCAGTCTTGTAGAAATAAACATGAAAACAAATGCAGTCCTATGTGCTGGTGGGAGAATACATGTTACGGGTACAGAGAAAGGTTTCATTACTTTCTTGGGGTTGGGATGGGAGGCAAAGGGAGAGGTTTCTGTGACAGAAATTGAAATTTTAGGGCCACCTTGGTGGCTCAGTGGGTTAAAGCCTCTGCCTTTGGCTCAGGTCGTGATCTCAGGGTCCTGGATCGAGCCCTGCATCAGGTTCTCTGCTCACCGGGGAGCCTGCTTCCCCCTCTCTCTCTGCCTGCCTCTCTGCCTACTTGTGATCTCTCCCACTGTCAAATAAATAAATTTAAAAATCTAAAAAAAAAGAAATTGAAATTTTAAAAGATGATTAGTCCACAAGATAGATTTTTAAGGTACTGAAATGCCAAAATACTCTTGTTTTGGTCCCTGCCCCAACCTAAACGCCAAAATATTCCTGCAAATGTAGTATCATATCACTTCAGTACTTAAAATCTGAAGTCAGAGTCATTTACATCCTGAGTTATGCCCAAAGAGTTACATGGTACTTGAAAACTTCTATATGAACAACATGCACACTTTAAAAATATTCTTACCACCCTTATCCCTTTTCTTGTTTTAAAGTTCTTTCAGCATACCTCGTTTTAATTACCCATTCCTGAGTTATCAGTAACTCCAAACATCTTTTATATTTATTAGTCATTTGTATTTCCCTTACAAACAGTTTGGACCTCTATCTAATTCTCATGGAGTCTTCTTAGAACGGAGGTGGAAAAACTTTAGGGAAACAGAAAGAGAGGATAGTAGGGAAATCTGAGGAGAAAAGGAAAAAGGAAGGGTGGTTTCGGGGAACAATTCCAGGACCCCTGAAAACCCAACTTCTTCTCTTTCTCCATGGTTATACTTCCTCCTCTTTCCTCCCCTTTTGCCCCCTTAAATGTCAAATTCATCCTCATAAGGCTGACCTCTTGTCACTTCTTTTAATTGAGATTTTCTTTCTTTTTTTAAAAAAGATTTTATTTATTGGAGACAGAGAAGCAAGGGGGGAGGGCCAGATGGAGAAGAGAGTCTTTTTTTTTTAAAAGACTTTATTTTTTTGACAGAGAGAGAGAGAGATCACAAGTAGGCAGAGAGGCAGGCAGAGAGAGAGGGGGAAGCAGGTTCCCTGCTGAGCAGAGAGCCCGATGCGGGGCTCGATCCCAGGACCCTGGGATCATGACCCGAGCCGAAGGCAGAGGTTTTAACCCACTGAGCCACCCAGGTGCCCCTGGAGAAGAGAGTCTTAAGCACACTCCCTGCTGAGCACGGAGCCCAATGCAGGGCTTGATATCATCACCCTGAGATCACAACCACGAGCCCAAAACAAGAGTAAGAACCTTAGCCGACTGCACCACCCAGGCGCCCTGAGATTTTCTTTCTTTTTTTTTTTTTGTCCTTCTCTCTCTCTCTCTCTTTTTTTTATACTTTGTTAGTCACCATAAAATACATCATTAGTTTTTAATCATTCTATTTGGAAAGATTCAAGCCAGAAGTATAAAGAACCCTTAATCTTTCTCTTTGGCCCCTTTTCAGGTGTAACATCTGAGAACAACGTGTAAATAGACGACTGTGACAATTTTATCTCAGATTTTTATAAAATGCCAATGTTTTGGTCATATAAAAAATAAATACTAAGGTATCAGTATTACCATTTTGCTATAGTCTCATACATAATAGGTTCAAGTCCCAATAGCTTAGCAAAAGAAAGGAAGATAGAATTCCTTGATAGTGACTAGCTAGCTAGTTCTGTCAAATGTTAATTCAGATTAAGATATTATTAGGAATAAACGGCTAGAGGAGTTAAGAGAGTGGGGAGGAGGAGGAGGAGAAGGACCCTAAGCTTGCCTCATCCTTCAAACACAGCTAGTTATCAAATCATTCTGAACCCAAGAAATCAGAGGTCTGAGAGAACAAAAACTGCAAATCAAGGACAAAAGCAACCACCTTTTGGAAGGTAGGAGTTGCAGAGAACTGACTTGGGGGAGATAGAGCTGTGGGTATGGGGGCAGGGAGGAAGCCTGCTTCTGGAGGCAACTGCTAAGTATT
The DNA here is from genome assembly GCA_028534135.1 of Potos flavus. Lineage (NCBI taxonomy): Eukaryota > Metazoa > Chordata > Mammalia > Carnivora > Procyonidae > Potos > Potos flavus. The sequence goes on from CM052901.1 coordinate 51,945,571, forward strand.
ACAAGCGGAAGAGCACAAAATCGGAACTTTTAGAAGTCTGTCACCATCAGGAACATGCCTGGCTTAAAGGTGCTCAGGTGGCAAAGGGGGGGCAGAATCCCAGGAGTGACAGCAGGGTCTGAGGAACCCCTGAGTTGCAAGAAGAACAGGTGGGGCCAATTTCCTGCCCTATTTCCAGGCAGACCAGCAGGGAAACCAGCTGAGAGCGGCCGGTCTTGGTACTGATTTAATGCTCTGCTTTGCCATAAACTGTGATCCACCGTGTAGTTGTTCAACTGCTTTCCTGGGACTGACTAGAAAATAGCAAAAGGGTGGCAAGACCCTGCACCAGAGGAAAAGCGTGGGTTTATGCCATAGGAGTCCCCCAAATTGGGAGTTTTGAAACTCAGTTGCGTGCCTGAGATCAAAAACCTTGGTCACAGGTAGGGTGAATGCAAGGTTCAGACAGAAACCTGGGACACAAGAAGGGTGATTGAATACTCTCCTGTGAGGGCTCACTTAAAAGTAGGGTGGCTGGAAATTTCAGTGCTGGAGCTAGAGAGCTGGCATGTACATCCCCTCCCATCAGCGCTGAAACACTTCAGGGAGCAAAATAGCTCCGCCTAGTGGAGGATGGAGCCGCTTACACCAAGCCCTGCCCCCCTGCACCTTAGAAGCACATTTCCACTGAAACAAGACAGTCTAAGAATCAGCCCAGCAGGCTCTTACCCCAAAAACCAGCACAAACAACACTCCCACCAATTCAGAGTGCTGCAAAGCTTCAGCTCTAGGAGAAAAGGAATCTAAAGTCCTTTTTACGTTTAGTCTTTTTTTTTTTAATTTTGTTGTATTTTTTCAGTGTTCCAAGATTCATTGTTCATGTACCACACCCAGTGCTCCATGCAATACATGCCCTCCTCAATACCCACCACTAGGCTCGCCCATCCCCCACCCCCCTCTCCTCCAAAACCTTCAGTTTGTTGCTCAGAGTCCACAGTCTCTCTTGGTTCA
>CM052901.1:51947060-52029634 GCA_028534135.1 Potos flavus
CACCCTTCCTTTCCTTCTCCCAATGTCCTCCATGTTTTTCCTTATGCTTCACACGTAAGTGAAACCATAATATCTGACTCTCTCTGCTTGACTTATTTCACTTAGCATAATCTTTTTCAGTCCCATCCATGTTGATACAAAAGTTGGGTATTCATCCTTTTTGATGGAGGCATAATATTCCATTGTATATATGGACCATATCTTCTTTATCCATTCCTCTGTTGAAGGGCATCTTGGCTCTTTCCACAGTTTGGCGATTGTGGCCATTGCTGCTATGAACATTGGGGTACATGTGGCCCTTCTTTGTGCTACATCTGCATCTTTGGGGTAAATACCCAGTAGTGCAATTGCAGGGTCATAGGGTAGCTCTATTTTTAATTTCTTCAGGAATATACTTTTAATCTATTTTTAAATTTTCATTTCATTTTATTTTTTATTCTGAGATCTGCATTCTTTTAACAAACACACCAAAGCACAACCAGGATCTACTTGTGTTTTTTTTTCTCTTTTTTTTTTGTTTTGCTTCGTTTCTTCTTTTGTTTTCTAGACAAAATGACGAGATGGAGAAATTCACTCCAAAAGAAAGAACAGGAAGTAGAACTCATAGACAGGGCTTTAATCAATACAGATATAAAAAACTGTCTGAACTAGAATTTTTTTCTTTTTCTTAACCTATAATGTATTATAGGTTTCAGGGGTACAGGTCTGTGATTCATCAGTCATACACAATTCACAGCGCTCACCATAGCACATACCATCCTCAGTGTCCATCACACAGCCACCCTATCCCTCCCACACCCCTCCACTCCAGCAACCCTCAGTTTGTTTCCTGAGATTAAGAGTCTCTCATGGTTTGTCTCCCTTTCTGGTTTCGTACTGTTTCATTTTTTTCCTCTCTTCCCCCATGATCCTATGCCTTATTTCTCCAATTCCCATTATCAGCGAGATCATATGATAATTGTCTTTCTCTGATTGACTTACTTCATTTAGCATAATACCCTCTAGTTCCACCCACGTTGTTGCAAATGGCAAGATTTCATTTTTTGATGGCTGCATAATATTCCATTGCATATATATACCACATTTTCTTTATCCTCTCATCTGCCAATAGACGTCTAGGCTTTTTTCCATACTTTGGCTATTGTGGACATTGCTGCTATAAACATCAGGGTGCATGTGCCCCTTCGGATCACTACATTTGTATCTTTGGGGTAAATATCCAGTGGTACAATTGCTGGGTCATGGGGTACCTGTATTTTCAACATTTTAAGGAACCTCCATACTGTTTTCCAGAGTAGCTCCTGACTTGTTAATTTTAGCCATTCTGACTGGTATGAGGTGGTAACACATCGTGGTTTTAATTTGTATTTCCCTGATGCCGAGTGATATTGAGCACTTTTTCATGTGTCTGTTGGCCATGTGGATGTCTTCTTTGAAGAAACGTCTGTTCATGTCTTCTGCCCATTTCTTGATTAGATTATTTGTTTTTTGGGTGTTGAGTTTGATAAGCTCCTTATAGATTTTGGATACTAGCCCTTTCTCTGATATGACATTTCCAAATATCTTCTCCCATTCTGTCAGTTGTCTTTTGGTTTTGTTGACTGTTTCCTTTCCTGTGCAAAAGCTTTTTATCTTGATGAAGTCCCAATAGTTCATTTTTGCCCTTGCTTCCCTTGCCTTTGGCGATGCGTCTAGGAAAAAGTTGCTGCAGCTGAGGTCGAAGAGGTTGCTGCCTGTGTTCTCCTCAAGGATTTTGATGGATTCTTGTCTCACATTGAGATCTTTCATCCATTTTGAGTCGATTTTTGTGTATGGTGTAAGGAAATGGTCCAGTTTCATTCTTCTGCATGTGGCTGTCCAATTATCCCAACACCATTTGTTGAAGAGACTGTCTTTTTTCCACTGGATATTCTTTCCTGATTTGTCAAAGATTAGTTGACCATGGAGTTGAGGGTCCATTTCTGGGGTTTTTATTCTGTTCCTTTGATCTATGTGTCTGTTTTTGTGCCAGTACCACACTGTCTTGATGATTACAGCTTTGTACTAGAGCTTGAAGTCCGGAATTGTGATGCCACCAGCTTTGCTTTTCTTTTTCAACATTCCTCAGACTATTTGGTGTCTTTTCTGGTTCCATACAAATTTTAGGATTATTTTTTCCATTTCTGTGAAAAAAGTTGATGGTATTTTGATAGGGATTGCATTAAATATGTAGATTGCTCTGGGTAGCATAGACATTTTAACAATATTTATTTTTCCAATTCGTGAGCATGGAATATTTTTCCATTTCTTTGTGTCTTCCTCAATTTCTTTCATGTGTATTCTACAGTTTCCTGAGTACAGATTCTTTGTCTCTTTGGTTAGATTTATTCCTAGATATCCTACAGTTTTGGGTGCCTTGTAAATGGGTTCAACTCCTTAATTTCTCTTTCTTCTGTCTTGTTGTTGGTGTATAGAAATGCAACTGATTTCTGTGCATTGATTTTATATCCTGACACTTTACTAAATTCCTGGATGAGTTCTAGCAGTTTTGGAGTGGAGAGTTTTGGGTTTTCCACATAAAGTATCATATCATCTGCAAAGAGTGAGAGTTTGACTTCTGTGCCAATTCGGATACCTTTTATTTCTTTTTGTTGTCTGATGCTGAGGCTAGAACTTCTAGTACTATGTTGAATAGCAGCGCTGATAGTGGACAGCACTGCTGTGTTCCTGACCTTAGGGGAAAAGCTCTCAGTTTTTCCCCACTGAGAATGATATTCGCTGTGGGTTTTTCATAGATGGCTTTGATGATTTTGAGGTATGTACCCTCTATCCGTACACTCTGAAGAGTTTTAATCAAGAAATGATGCTGTACTTTGTCAAATGCTTTTTCTGCATCTCTTGAGAGTATCATATGGTTCTTGTCCTTTCTTTTATTAATGTAGTGTATCACGTTGACAAATCCCACTTAGTCATGATGAATAATACTTCTACTGTATAGTTGGATCCTATTAGCTAGTATTTTGGTGAGAATTTTTGCATCCATGTTCATCAGGGATGTTGGTCTGTAATTCTCCTTTTTGATGGGCTCTTTGTCTGGTTTGGGGATCAAGGTAATGCTGGCCTTATAAAATGAGTTTGGAAGTTTTCGTCTCATTTCTATTTTTGGAACAGTTTCAGAAGAATAGGTATTAATTCTTCTTTAAGTGTTTGGTAGAATTTCCCTGAGAAGCCATCTGGCCCAGGGCTCTTGTTTGTTGGGAGATTTTTGATTACTGCTTCAATTTCCTTGGTGGTTATGGGTCTGTTCAGGTTTTGTATTTCTTCCTGGTTCAGTTTCGATAGTTTATATGTCTCTAAGAATGCATCCATTTCTTCCAAATTGTCTAATTTGTTGCCATATAGTTGCTCATAATAAATTCTAATAAGTGTTTATATTTCTTTGATGTTGGTTGTGCTCTCTCCTTTTTCATTCATGATTTTAGTTATTTGGGTCCTTTCTCTTTCTTTTTGATAAGTCTGGCCAGGTGTTTATCAATCTTATTAATTCTTTCAAAGAATAAGCTCCTAGTTCCTTTGTCTGTTCTACTGTTCTTCTGGTTTCTATTTCATGCATTTCTGCTATGAGCTTTATTATTTCTCTTCTCCTGATGGGTTTAGGCTTGATTTTCTGTTCTTTCTCCAGCTCCTTTAGGTGTAGGGTTAGGTTGTCTATTTGAGATCTTTCTTGTTTCTTTGAACAAGGCTTGTATTGCTATATACTTTTCTCTGAGGATCACTTTTGCTGCATCCCAAAGATTTTGAACAGTTGTGTTTTCATTTTCATTTGTTTCCATGAATTTTTAAAATTCTTCTTTAATTTCCTGGTTAACCTATTCATTCCTTAGTAGGATGCTCTTTAGCTTCCGTGTATTTGAGTTCTTTCCAACTTTCCTCTTGTGATTGAGTTAAAGTTTCAAAGCATTGTGGTCTTAAAACATGCAGGGAATGATCTCAATCTTTTGGTAATGGTTGAGAACTGATTTGTGACTCAGGATGTGATCTATTCTGGAGAATGTTCCATGTGTGCTAGAGAAGAATGTGTATTCTGTTGCTTTGGGATGGAATGTTCTGAATATATCTGTGAAATCCATCTGGTCCAGTGTGTCATTTAAAGCCCTATTTCCTTGTTGATCTTTTGCTTAGATGATCTTTTCATTTCAGTGTGCGGGGTGTTAAAATCTACTTTACTATTATACTATTATTGTATTACTGTCAATATGTTTCTTTGATTTTGTTATTAATTGACTTATATAATTGGCTGCTCCCATGTTAGGGGCATAAATATTTACAATTGTTAGATCTTCTTGTTAGGTAGACCCTTTAGGTATGATATAGTGTCCTTCCTCATCTCTTATTATAGTTTTTGGTTTAAAATCTAATTTGTCTGACGTAAGAATTGCCACCCCAGCTTTCTTTTGATGTCCGTTAACACGGTAAATGGTTTTCCACCCCTCACTTTAAATCTGGAGGTGTCTTTGGGTCTAAAATGAGTCTCTTGCAGGCAGCAGATCGATGGGTCTTGTTTTTTTTATCCAATCTGATACCCTGTATCTTTTGATTGGGGCACTTAGCCAATTTACATTCAGGGTAACTATTGAAAGATATGAATTTAGTGCCTTTGCATTGCCTATAAGTTGACTGTTACTGTATATTGTCTCTGTTCCTTTCTGGTCTATGTTACTTTTAGGCTCTCTCTTTGCTTAGAGGACCCCTTTCAATATTTCTTGTAGGGCTCGTTTGGTGATCACAAAATCTTTAGTTTCTGTTTGTCCTGAAAGCTTTTTCTCTCTCCTCCTATTTTCAATGACAGCCTAGCTGGATATAGTATTCTTGGCTGCATTGAACTACAATTTAAAACAATGATTATAAGGATACAATCTGGAGTTGAAAAAGCATAAAAGACACTAGAGAATCCTTTACTGCAGAGACAAAAGATCTAAAATCTAGTCCAGCCAAAATTAAAAATGCTATAACCAAGATGCAAACCTAAATGGAGACCATAAAAATGAGGATGGACAAAACAGAGGAATGAATCAGTGATACAGAAGCTAAAATTATGGAAAATAATGAAGCTGAGAAGAAGAGAGGAAAAGGTAATGGGTCACGAAGGTAGACTTAGGGAACTTAGCGACTTATTGAAATGGAATAGCATTTTTATCATAGGAGTCACAGAAGATGAATTGGAGGAAATTGGAGGGGTGATGAACTATGAGAGACTGTGAACTCTGAGCAACAGACTGAGGGTTTTGGAGGGGTGGGGGGGGTTGGGTGAGCCTGGTGGTGAGTATTGAGGAGGACACGTATTGCATGGAGCACTGGGTGTGGTACATGAACAATGAATCTTGTAACACTGAAAAAATAAAATAAAAGTATTTGGGGAAAAAAAAAAGGAGTCACAGAAGATGAAGAGAGAGAAAAAGGGCAGAAGGTTTATTCGAACAAATTATAGCTGAAAACTTCCTTAATCTGGGGAAGGACACAGACATCAAAATCCAAGAAACACAGAGAACTCCCATTAAATTAAACAAAAATCATTATCCAGCAAGGCTGTCATTCAGGATAGAAGGAAAGATAAAGAGTTGCCCAGACAAATGTAAACTCGAGTTTGTGACCACTAAGTCATCCTTGGAAGAAATTGGGGGGGGGGGACTTTTTTTTTTATTTTACTTATTATTTGAGGGAGGGAGAGAATGAGGGGAAGGACAGAGGTAGAAAGAGAATCCCAAGCAGACTCCCCACTGACTGCAGAACCCAACACAGAGCTTAATCTCATGACCCTGAGATCATGACCTGAGCTGAAACCAAGGGTAGGACACTTAACCAACTGTGAAACCCAGGCACCCTGGGGACTCCATGAATGAAGAAAAAAAAAAAAAACAACCCAAAAGCATCAAAGACTAGAAAGGAACAGAGAACATCACCAGAAATACCAACTCTACAGGTAACACAATGGCACTAAATTCATACCTTTTAATAATCACTCTGAATGCAAATGGACTAAATACTCCAATCAAAAGATATAGGGTATCAGAATGGATTAAAAAAACCAAAATCCACCTATATGCTCCTTACAAGGGACTTATTTTAGACCTAAAGACATCTGCAGATGGAAATTGAGGGGATGGAGAACCATCTATCCATGCTAACGGATGTAAAAAGAAAGTTGGAGTAGCCATACTTATATCAGACAAACTAGATTTTAAAACAAAGACTGTAACAAGATGTAAAGAGGGGCACTATATCATAATGAAGGGTTCTATCCATCAAGAAGATCTAACAATTGTAAATATTTATGCCCCCAATTTGGGAGCACCCTAATATATAAATCAATTAATAACAAACATAAACTCATTGATAATAATACAGTAATAGTAGAGGACTTTAACATCCCACTAACAGCAATGGACACATCATTTAAGCAGAAAATTAATAAGGAAATAATGGCTTTAAATGATACACTGGACTGGATGGACATAACAGACATATTCAGAACATTTCATCCTAACGCAGCAGGATACACATTCTTTTCAAGTGCACATGGCATATTGTCCAGAATAGATCACACATTGGGTCACAAATCAGGCCTCAACTGATACAAAAAGACTGAGATCATACCATGCATATTTTCAGACCATAACAGTATGAAAGTTGAAGTCAACCACAAGAAAAATTTGGAAAGACCTCAAATACATGGAGGTTAAAGAGCATCCTACTAAAAAAATGAATGGGTTAACCAGTAAATTAAAGAAGAAAAATTTTAAAAATACATGGAAGCAAATAAAATAAAAAAATAGTACAGTCCCAAACCTTTGGGATGCAGCAAAAGCAGTCCTAAGAGGGAAGCGCATTGCAATACAGCCCTACCTCAAGAAGCAAGGAAAATCTCATATACACAAACTAACCTTACACCTAAAGGAGCTAGAAAAGGAATAGCAAATAAAGCCAAAAGCCAGCAGAAGAAGGGAAATAATAATGATTAGAGAGGAAAAAATAATATAGAAACAAAAATAACCCCAGTAGAACAGATTAACAAAACTAGGAGCTGGTTCATGGGGCACCTGGGTGGCTCAATTGGTTAAGCATCCTAATGTTGATTTTGGCTAAGGTCATGATCTCAGGGTTGTGAGATTGAGTTCTGTGTTGGGCTCTTCATTCAGCAGGGAGTCTCCCTGAGATTCTCTCGCTCTCCCTCATCCCCTACCACTCCTTCCCTATGCTCGCTCTCTCTCTCTCTCTTTCTCAAGTCAATCAATCAATCCTTAAAACAATAAGAGCTAGTGCTTCAAAAGAATTAATAAAATTGGTAAACCTCTAACCAGACTTATCAAAAAGAAAAGAGGCAGGACCCAATTAGATAAAATCACAAATTCTGAGGACAGATCACAACCAACACCACAGAAATATAATTATAACAGAATATTTTGAAAGTTATATGTCAAAAACTGGGCAACCTGGAAGGAATAGACAAATTCCTACAAATTTACAAACTACGAAAACTGAAACAGGTGGACATAGAAATTTGAACAGACCCATAACCAGCAAAGAACTGAATCAGTAATCAAAAAATTCCCAACAAACAAAAGTCCTGAGCCATCTGGTCCAGTGGAATTCTACCAGACATTTAAAGAAGAGTTAATAATGATTCTTCTCAAACTGTTTTTTTTTTAAAGATTTTATTTATTTATCTGACAGAGAGAGAGAGAGAGATCACAAGTAGGCAGAGAGTCAGGCAGAGAGAGAGAGGGAAGCAGGCTCCCTGCTGAGCAGAGAGCCCAACGCAGGGCTTGATCCCAGGACCCTGAGATCATGACCTGAGCCGAAGGCAGAGGCTTTAATCCACTGAGTCACCCAGGCGCCCCTGATTCTTCTCAAACTGTTCCGTAAAATAGAAATTGAAGGAAAACTTGCAAACTCATTCTATGAAACCGGCATTACCTTGATTCCAAAACCAAAGACCCCACTAAAAAGGAGAATTATAGGCCAATATGCCTGATGAACATGGATGCAAAAATTCTCAATAAAATACTATCAAAGCAAGAGGCACCTGGGTGCCTCAGTTGGTTAAGCATCCAACTCCTGATTTTGGCTCAGGTCATGATCTCAGGGTCATGAGACTGAGCGCCATGTGGGGCTCCACACTCAGCGGGGAGTCTACTTCTCTTTCTCTCTCCCTCTCCGTGTGCCCTGATCCCTGCTCCTGTGTGCTCCCTCTCTGAAATAAATAAATAAATAAATCTTAAAATAAAATAAAATACTAGCAAATCAAATTCAAAGGTACATTTAAAAAATCATTCACCATAACCAAGTGGGATTTATTCTTGGGCTGTAGGGGTAGTTCAATGTTTGCAAATAAATCAAGGTGATACACCACATTAATAAATGAGAGCATAAGAACCATATGGTCCTCTCAATAAATGCAGAAAAATCATTTGACAAAATACAGCATCCTTTCTTGATAAAATCCCTCATCAAAGTAGGGATAGATGGAACAAAACTCAACATCACAAAGGCCATATATGAAAGACACAAAGCTAATATCCTCAATTGTTAAAAATCCAGAGCCTTTCCCACATGGTTAGGAACAAGACAAGGATGTCCACTCTCACCATTACTATTTAACATAATACTGGAAGTCTTATCCTCAGTAATCAGACAACAAAAGGAAAGAAAAGACATCTAAATCAGCAAGGAAGAAGCCAAACTTTCACATTTTGCAGATGACATGATATTCTAGGTATAAAACTAGAAAGACTCCACCAAAAAATTGCTAGAAGTAACATAGGAATTCAGGAAAGGTGGAGGATATAAAATCAATGTGCAGAAATCTGTTGCATTTCTATACACTAATAATGAATGAGCAGAAAAAGAATTCAAGGAATTGTTCCCATTTGCAATTGCACCAAAAATCATGATATACCTAGGAATAAACCCAACAAAGAGGTAACAGATGTGTCCTCTGAAAACTATAGAACATTCGTGAAAGAATTGAAGAGGACACAAAGAAATGGAAAAACATTCCACGCTCACAGGTCGGAAGAACATTGTTAAAATGTATTAACCAAAGCAATCTACACATTTAATGAAATCTCTACCAAAATATTACCAACCTTTTTCACAGAGCTAGAACAATCCTCAAATTTGTTTAGGACCACAAAAGACCCCAAATAACCAAAGCAATTCTGAAAAAGAAAAACAAAACTGGAGGCATCATGATACCATATTTCAAGCTACATGACAAAGCTGGAGTCATCATGACAGTATCCTACTGTCACAAAAACAGACATATAGATCAATGGAACAAAATAGAGAATCCAGAAATGGACCCACAACTTATATCATCAACTAATCTTCAACAAAGCAGGAAAGAATACCCAGTGGAAAAAAAAAGAGTTTTTTCAAATGGTGTTGGGAACACTTGACAGTGACATGCAGAAGAATGAAACTGGACCACTTTCTTACACCATACACAAAAATAAATTCAAAATGGATGAACGACTTGAATGTGAGACCGGAAACCATCAAAATCCTAGTGGAGAACACAGGCAGAAACCTCTTTGACCTTGGCTGTAGCCGATACTAAGCATGTCTCTGGAGGCAAGGGAAATGAAAGCAAACATGAGCTACTGGAAATTCATCAAGACAAAAAGCTTCTGCACAGTGAAGTAAAGAATCAACGAAACTAAAAGGCAGCCTATGGAATGGGAGATGGTATTTGCAAACGACACATATGATAAAGGGTTAGTATCCAAGACCTATAAAGAACATGTGAAACTCAATGCCCAAAAAACAAGTAATCCAGTTAAGAAATGGGCAGAAGACATGAATAGATATTTTCCCAAGGAAGACATGCAGATGGCTAACAGACATGTGGAAAGATGCTTAACATCACTCATCACCAGGGATATACAAATCAAAACCACGACGAGATATCACATCGCATCCATCAGAATAGCTACCATTAACAGTATAAGAAACAACAGGTGTTGGTGAGGATGTGGAGAAATGGGAACGCTCTTATACTGTTGGTGGGAATGCAAACTGGTGCAGCCACTCTGGAGATGCCGAGATCATCTCCTGAGCTGAAATTGAGAGTCTGATGCTTAACTGACTGAGCCACCCAGGTGCTCCTGCACTGAATTCTACTCCGTAATCCAATATTGCACTGTATATTAACAATAATTTGATTTAAAAAATAAAATAAAATTATGATATGAAAAAAGGGGATAAATGTAATAAAAGATATTCAAGACATGCACTGAAAAGTAAAAACATTGTTGAAAGAAATTAACACCTAAATAAAGGATATGCCTTCTTCATAGATGTCAGAATTCAATACTATAAAGCCCTCAATTTTCATATCAATTCCAATAAAAATTCTGCAGTTTTTTTTTAGGGTGCGAAGATTGAAATGCTGATTTTAAATTTTATATGGAATTGTGAAGGGCCAAAAATAACCAAGATAGAAAATGGCAAACACCTTGAAGGACCCATCCTTCCATAGAAACACTGAAAAAATGAGCAAAACTGTCAGTATCAACTTTTCCAAAGCTCTGGAAAATATTCAAAAGTTGAAAGCAACCAAGTGAATGCTGAATCGAGAAAAGGCAACTTAAGCATGGTAGGAGAGCTTCATGCTGTTTTAGCCTTGCCCTATTTTCCCACTACAGTGCAGCCGAGTCTTGAATTCAGCAGTCTGTGTTCTCAGTGTAGGTAGCTGGTCCCAGAGGGCCCATTCACAGGGAAAAAAGACATTATACCTCAGGAAGCCTATATATTTTATTTACAAGAAAAAGACTTTAAATCAGCTATTTAAATTATGTTCAGAGAGTTAAATGAAACCATGTTCAAAGAACTGAGGAAAATCGAGTGAGCAATGTCTCACCAAACAGAGAATATTAATAAAGAGATAGATCATAACAACAACAACAAAATGGTAATTATGTGAGTAAAGGATGATGTGTTAACTAACCTAATTGTGGTAAATATTTCACAATGTGTATCAAATCATCATATTGTATGTCTTAAACGTATATGATGTTATATGCCAATTATATCTCAATAAAGTTGGGAAAATAAAACACATTAGTCTTGGGGGAAAAAAGATAAACAGATATCACAAAACGGAACCAAATACAAATTCTTGAGTTGAAAGATACAGTAGTGAAAAAAATTTACTACTTCAAAAACATATTTGATCAGGCAAAAGAAAGAAATACTAATCAGGAAGATAAGCCAATTACAATTATCCAGTTGGAGAAGCAAAAAGAAAAAAAGAATAAAGAAAATCAACAGAATCTAAGAAACATGTCTGACAGCATCAAGCACACCAATATACACATAATAAGAGTCACAGCAGAAGAGGACAGAGAGAAAAGGCAGAAAGAATATATGCAGAATTAATGGCTGAAAATGTACCAAATTTAATAGAAGACATGAATTTACATAAGCTCACCAAACTCCAAGTAAAACTTGGAGCTCTAAGAAGCTCACCAAACTCCAAATAACACAATAATAAAATAAAAACACATAAATAAAATAAAATAATAAAATAACACAATAATAAAATAACACAAAGAGATCCATATCAAGATAGGCAGACAGACAGAGAATCTTCAAAGTGCCAAGGGAAAACTGATTTGTCACTTACAAGAGATCCTCAATAAGATCAACAGGCAATTTCTCATTAGAAACCAAGGAGGTCAAAAAGCAGTGGGATGACATATATAAAGTATTGAATGAAAAAAAGTATATGAACCAAGAATTTTATTTTATTTTTTTAAATATTTTATTTATTTGACAGAGAGAGAGAGAGAGAGAGAGAGCAGAAGCAGGGGGAACTGCAGGCAGAGGCAGAGGGAGAAGCAGGCTCCCCTGGAGAGCAGGGAGCCCAATGCAGGATTTGATCCCTGGGATCATGACCTGAGCCAAAGGCAGTCACTTTAACCAACTGAGCCACCCAGGGTCCCCTCAAACAAGAATTTTAGATCTGGCAAAACAATCCTTCAAAAATGAAGGAAAAATTAAGATATTCCCAGATAAAAGCAGAGAGCCTTTGTTTCTAGTAAATCTGCCCAACAAGAAATATTAAAGGAAGTTCTTTAGATTAAAATTAAAGTACACTATACAGTAACTCAAAACCATATGAAGAAATAAAGATCACCAATAAATGTAATTACATGGGCAAATATAAAAGTCAGTATTAATGCATTTTTGATTCACATCTCCTCTTTACTTTTCCCTATGATTTAAAATAATATGTATAAAGCAATAATTATAAAAGTATGTTAAAAGCACACAATGCATAAAGATATATTTGATGATAACAACATAAAAGGGGAAGGATAGAGTTGTAAGAAATCACTGTTTTATATACTATTCAAGTTAACTTGGCATTAACTCACAATATATTGTGGCAAGTTTAGGATATTTACTGTAGTTCCCAGGATAGCCGCTAAGAAAATAATGTAAAAATATATAGAAAAGAAAATGAGAAGGGAATCAAAATGATACAGTCCAAAAAAAATCAATTAAATACAAAAATGAGTAGTAATGGAGGAATGAAGACCAAAGTATATGTGACATATAGAAAATAAAAGCAAAATAGCAGAAGTAAGCTCTTCCTTATCACTATTTAAATATAAATGTATTAATTTCTCCACTTAGAAGGCAGAGAATAGCAAAATGGGTTTAAAAAGCTCACAATCCAACTATAGGCTGTCTACAAGAGACACACTGTAAATTCAAAGACACGAATAGGCCAAGAATAAAAGGATAGCTAGAAAAACTTATTCCATGCAAATAGTAACCAAAGAGAGCTGGAGTGGCTGTCCTAATATCTGGCTTTAAGTAAAAAATTGTTATAAGTGACAAAAAAGACATTATGTACTGATAAAGTATCAATTCCTTAAGAGCATGTAATAATTATATATTGATAGAATTGAAGGAAGAAACAGACAGTTCTATAATCATAGTTGGAAACTTCCGTATTCCACTTTCAATAATTAATAAAACAAGAAGGAAGATCTCTAAGGAAATAGAGGGCTTGAACAACACTATAAACCAACTACAATGACAGACTTATACAGAACTCTCTACCCAACAGTTTCTTCTCTGACTACAATGGGACAAAATAAGAAATCAATAAAAGAAGGAAATTTGGAAAATTCATAAGTATGTGGAAATTAGACAGCATACTCTAATTAGACAATTATGGGTCAAAGAAGAAATCACAAGGGAAGTTAGAAAATAATTTGAGATGAATGAAAACAAGAACATAAAATACAAAAACATGGGATGTACAGAAATTATTGCTCAGAGGGAAAGTTCTATCTGTAAATGTCTAAATTAAAAAGAAGAAAGAGCTCAAATCAATAACCTAATTTTATAACTTAAGTAACTAGAAAATAAGCAATTATAGGTATAAAATAACCTAAATATAGAAAATATATAGAAGTAGTTACACCAAAATCTAGTAGAAGAAATACTAAAGATTAGATTAGAATGAAGACACACAAAATAGAGAATAGGAAAAAAAAAAGAATTCAAAAACAGTAGAGAAAATTAACAAACTCAAATGGTTTTTTGAAAAGATTAACATAATTGACGAATGTTTAGTTACACTAAGAAAATGAGAGAAGACTTAAACTGCTAAAATTAGAAATAAAACTGAGGATATTACTACTAATGTCACAGAAATAAAAAAGGTTATAATGGGATATTATGAATAATTATAAGCCAAGTAACTACATAATCTAAATGGAATTGGACAAATTTCTGTAAATGGACACACTACCAAAGCAGCATTGAAAAGAAATAGAAAATCTAAGGGTGTCTGGGTGGTGCAGTCTGTTAAGCATCCAACTCTTGGTTTTGGCCCAGGTCGTGATCTCAGGTCCTGAGATCAAGCCTCACATCAGGCTCCACATACGGAGTCTCCTTAAGACTCTCTCTCCCTCTCCCCCTGACCATCCCCTCTCTGCATGCGTGTCTCTCTCCCTCAAATAAATAAATAAATCTTAAAAAAAAAGAAAGAAAATCTGGACATATCTATAAAAAGAAAGATTGAGTCAATAATCAAAAACCTTCTGGGTTTTTGATAGATGTGTGGCTCAGTCGGTTAAGTGTCTGTCTTCTGCTCAGGTCATGATCCCGGGGTTCTGGGACTGAGCCCCATGTTGGGGGGGTGTCTCTGCTCAGCAGGGAGCCTGCATCTCCCTTTCCTTCTGCTTGTGCTCTCTCTCTCAAATAAATAAATAAATAAAATCTTTAGTGTGTGTGCTGTCAAAGCAAACACAATAAATAAAATCTTAAAAAAAAAATACTATCGGGGCACCTGGGTGGCTCAGTCAGTTAAGCATCTGCCTTCGGCTCAGGTCATGATCCCAGGCTCCCTGGGATCGAATCCCGCATCAGGCTCCTTGCTCAGTGGAGAGCCTTCTTTTCCCTCTCCCTCTGCCTGCCACACCCCCTGCTTGTGTGCTCTTTCTCTCTGTCGAATAAATCAATAAAATATTAGAAAAATACTATCAAATCGAATGCAGCAGCATATTAAAAGGATTATACTCTATGACAAAGTGGGATTTATCCCAGAAATGCAATGGTGATACAAAACTGAATCAATATAATATTCCACATTAATAGAATGAAAAAAATAACACATCATCATCTCAACTATTGCGGAAAAAGCATTTGACAAAATTCAACACCCATTTATGATAAAAATACTGAAAACTAGGTATGGAAGGGAACTTTCTCAATCTGATAAAAGGGCATTTATGAAAAACACACTACTAAGGTTTTAAGGTAGAAATCTCAGAAAGCTTAACCATAGTATTAGAATTTGGGGAGAGCACTTTTTAAAAAAAGATTTTTTTCTTTATTTGAGAGAGAGAAAAAAAGAGAGTGCACAAGCAGGGTGAGTGGCAGGCAGAAGGAGAGGGAGAAGCAGGTTCCCCATTGAGCAGGGAGAGGGATGTGGACCTGGATCCCAGCACCCTGGCATCATGACCTGAACTGAAGGCAGACATTAACCGACTAAAAGGTGCCCTGAAAGAGCACTTTTTAAAAATAATACTGAGCTGGAGTGCCTGGGTGGCTCAGTCCATTAAGCACCTGCCTTTGGCTCAGGCCATGATCCCGGGGTCCTGGGATTGAGCCCCATATCTGGCTCCCTGCTTAGTGGGGATCTTGCTTCTCCCTCTCCCCAAACCCCTGCTTGTGCTCTCTCTCCTTATCTCTCTCTCTCTCTCTCAAATAAATAAATAAAACCTTTAAAAAATAAAATAATATTGAGCTAAGGTTTATGTTGGCATAATTGCTATTTGAATTCATATTTGCCAGCAGAAAATGGATAGTTCTGTTGTTGCTTACACCAATTAAAAATTTTTAACTTTCTCCCATCAACTTTATAATATATTCTAATTGTGGGAAATTTGGAGAAAACGGAAAAATAGAAAACAGGAAAAAAAAAATCACTCGGACATATCACCTGAAGATAATTAATCTTCATGTCTTTGGATATATCATACAGGAATTTTTGCCCTAATAGCACCTTTTATTTAGACTGGAATTTTAGGGGGTGCCTGGGTGACTCAGTTGGTTAAGTGTCCAACTCTTGTTTTTGGCTCAGGTTTTGATCTCATGGGTGGTGGGATTGAGCCCTCCATTGGGGGGGGGCTCTGCACTCAGTGGGGAGTCTGCTTGAGGTTCTCTCCCTCTGGCCCTCCCCCCCACATGCTCTCTTTCTCTCTCATAAATATAAAAAAATCTTCAAAAAGATAAAATGGTATTTAAAAAATATTCAGGGTAAATTCTGTATTACTATAACTTAATTATTACTTTAATTTATTATTTATTATTTATTATTTAATTTATTATTATTTATTATTAATTATTATTACTTAATTATTACTTTAATGATTTGTATCATTCACATTGTGAGTGGTCCCTGACTTTGCCCGTTTTTTAATGAAGGTATTTGTTGTTGTTGAGTCATTGATGTTCCTTATATTCTGGATATTAACTCCTTATCAGATACATAATTTGCAAATATTTTCTCCCTTTCCATAGGTTGCCTTTTCACTCTGTTTATAGTCTCTTTTGAAGTGCAGAAATTTCAAAATTTGATATAGTCTCATTTGTCTGTTTTACTTTTGTTGCCTATGCATTTGGTGTCACATCCAAGAAACTATTGCCAAACCCAATGTCCTGAAGTGTTTCCCTTATGTTTTCTTCTAGGAATTTTATAGGTTTAGGTTTTTAATACATTTTAGGTAATTTTTTGTACATGCTGTGAGTTAAGGGTTCAATGTCACTCTTTCAAAAGTCAATATCTAATTTTTCCAGCACTGTTTGTTGTAAAGACTGTCCTTTCCTCATTGTGTAGTCTTGGCAACCTTGTTGAAAATCATTTGGCCTTATCTGCAAGGGTTTATTTCTGGGCTCTTTTTTCTGTTATATTGGAATATATGGATATATCTTTACAATAATACATTGTCTTAATTACTGTTGCTTTACAGTATGTTTTGAAATCAGGAAATATGTGTTCCCCAACTTTGCTCCTCTTTTTCAAGATTGTGTTGGTTATTCAGGGTCCCTTGAACTTCCATGTGAATTTTAGGTTTTTTTTTTGGTCTAATTCTTCAAAAATGCCATTGGGATTTTGACAGATTTTATTGAATCTGTAGGTCCTTTTGGCTAGTAGAAACATTTTAACATTAAGTTTTCCAGCAGTACATGAGAATGAGATGTCTTTCCACTGATTTGTATTTTCTTTGATTTCTGTTAGCAGTATTTTGTAGATTTCAGAAAACAAGTCTTTCGCCTACTTGGTTAAGTTTATTTCTAAGTATTTTATCCTTTTTGATGCTATAGTAAACAGGATTGTTATCTTACATTACTTTTTAGACTGGTCATTTTTAGTGCATAGAAACACAACTATTTTTTGTAAATGTTTTTATTTTAAGGAGCTATATGGTATTCTGTTGTATGGATAGCATAATTCATTTAACTATAGTCTTGTGGATATCTCATTTTTCCCACATAGGATATAAATGTTGGATAAATTCCTACAAGTTAAATTCCTGGATTACAGGACATATGCATTTAAATATTTAATTGATATTATCAAAGCACTGTGATTTTGACATAGAATAGAATTTGCAATGATGTTCATTAAAAATCACGAGAGTATCTATTTTCTCATCCAACTTGCTCTCTTAAAGGTAATCTACCTTGTCTTTCTTCCAAGCAAATTCACAAATTACACACATATGGTCAAGTCCAAGAAAGGGTTCTATGTTGATTTCTGTGGCAATGTGATGAAAAATGTGAGCGATGTGTACCACTGAATTTCTTCGAAAATACGGCTGAAGGAAACTCATTGTAAATCAGCTACTGAAAGTGATACAACTATATCAGTAAAACTATGTTAGTCATCTTTTAATACCAAAGGAATGCTCTTATGATTCATGAATACAGTGAGTTGTATATTTTAGAAATTCTGTGATTATAATTTTGTTATTAAGATATTTCTCTGTGGAATTTGTCATGTTACAGCTGCTTACTGTTAAGAAGTCTTGTCACCAAGAGCTAGCTTGAAAGTTGTGTGCTGTCTTGTAATGGAGTGTATCTCCTTTCAAATTAACTGCATTTACCAAGGAGGAATATATAGCTTCTTTAAATCGTATGTTTGAGTGATATTTAACATATGGAAGACAAGAAGAAAATCAGTATACCAGATATAGAAGGCTAGTTTCTACAGTTGCCAATAGTACTTGAATATTTGAAAGATGACTTGAAATGTGTATAAACTTCTTTCTTTAAACAGTTTTTTTTAATTTAAGTAATCTCTACACCCAACTTTGGGCTCAAACTCGTGACAGGAAGATCAAGAGCAGCATACTTTTCTGGCTGAGTCACCCAAGCGCCCCCAAACTACTCTTGATTAAAAATTTGCCTGTGTCTATCAGATTATCAAAGTGTTCTATTCAAAAAAGGCTCATCATTTGCAATTCCGGTAGAAAGCAGCAACTCTTTCACCTAAATACAATAGGAGCACTTGCAGATTTGAAAAAAAGCAAATAAAATGAAGTGAAACATGTACGTCAGAATAAATTGGAAATAAAATTAGAAACTATTAGACCTTAGAGAACTAATGTGTGACTTGCAGAGATTACCAGTGGACAATTAAATTCGAGAACATGAAAGCTGGAAAGGCTTTTAGAGATCATCTAGCCAAACCTCTGTAATGAGGAGGAAATAGACCTTGATTGGTTGGTTTTTAAGTTAAACCTAACATCACATCGGCGTGTGGGTGTGAGTGTGTTTCAGGTGGCAGTTTAGAGTTTATTCAGTATTTAAAGAATCACATGAAGATCTCAAGTTGGTCTTATATATGTATTTTGTAAGCATGCTGGCATGCTGAATAGTCTTTATAAAAATCTACAAAAGAACTTGATCATAACCTGAAATATAGGAAAGAAAAGATATAGGAAGGTCATATAGATCAGTGTTTAAGAGTGTGATGTCTGGTCTGAATCTTGGCTCCACTACTATGAGACTTTGTGCTTTGGTTTCCTCATCTGGAAAATGTAGTTAACAAGCGTCTGTCTGCCGCAAAGAGAATAGGGATTACACGAGCTAATCAGGATAAAGGATTAGTATAGTGCCGGGTATATAGTAAACACTCAATAAATGTAAATTGCTGTTATTGTTTTGTCACTATGTCAAGGAAAGGAGGATGGATCAAAAAGCATTTTCAGAATAAAGTCAAAATACGTCACTAGCACTTTCAGGTCATTGGGACTGAATAGGAGCCCCTACGAAAAGGTGGAGGGGATTAAATGACGTAGACCGCCTTAGCAACAGGCCCCCAAAGAAGGTGAATTTCAGTAACCAATAAGAGTCTGAGCTGTGGAGGAGGTAGCCAATCGGTAACGGAAAGAGGAAGAGGGAGGACGCGCCAATTCTTCTGCCTGAGCCTCGGCCCAACAAAATGGCGGCGGCGGCGGCGTCGCTTTGTTTCCGCGGCTCCTGCGGCGGGGGCAGTGGTAGCGGCCTTTGAGCTGTGGGGAGGATCCTGCACCAGCTATAGTGACGACTACGAGTCCATTGCATTTCTGTCGTAACCCCGTGCTGGAGAGCGCAAAGCGGCGTCCTACGGTCGTTGAAGCTACAAGGCGTTGAAGCGAAAACATGACTGCTGAGCCCATGAGGTAAAATACAACCCCGTCTCACGGGTCCTAGCAGTTTGGGCCTATGCGCCTTTTGAGTAGGGTGTTTGGGAAAGCTTTGGCTTGGTGGATTAAGCCTGTGTGTCGCTTAGCGGAAAGACATCGTTTTCTCTTTAGGTGAGAAGGGTTTCGGAGTTTCGGCGGTAGGCTCCAACCCGGGGTGGGGGTGGGGTGGGGGTGGGGGAGGCGCGGCCTGGCGTGTTGGGCGCTTCCTCCAACCTCCCCTAACCGGTGAAGCTTCGTTGGCCTCGTCTCGTTTATTCTTTGGTGCCTGTGGAATTGAGACCCCTAAGTCGGAGGTGGTTTTGGTATCCGGGTCGTTCTTCTTAATCTTTGGGCCTGGAAACTGCGTGGGGGAGGAGAGGAGGTTAGGGGGGTGTAGAGGGGGAGGGGCGGGCGAGCGGGAGGATGTGAGATCCTGGGACGAGTTAGTGGCGTTTGGATAGCTGGAGACGGGAAATACCCCAGCTTTGCGGATTTTTTTTTTTCCTGCAGCCTCTGGGGACAAGCTCATTTTTTAGGGGTGAACGAGTGAGTCCTTGCTAGGTTTTTACATTCCTTCCCTACTCCAGATCTTGAAGAAGATCCTTGAGTTTATCTCTAGGCAGGGGGTTACTAACGCAGGGTATAACCCAGTATACTTTTTTGTGAAGTCAAGCTTTAATGGGTGGTAAGGCAGACCTCAGATGTTTCTCCACTTTCTGGACATATTTCGAGCAAAAGTAATTAGACCCTACTTTTAAAAAATTTATTCCGTGAGGGACGAGGAGCAGGTTAATGTGGGTCGATGGGAAGTAAGATTTATTGCAAGGGAAGCTGTGCCTGGCAGGCCGCCTCTAACCAATCAAGCACGTTTATTAGGTTGAGGTTGTTTTTCTCTTGTGCTTCTGGTTTGCTTCTTGGTAGTGTCTAAAAATATGGGTTGTTAATATGAAGTGTATAGTACTTTTACACAGGTGGCTGGCTTGCTTTTCAGGCTTTTTGACATTTGGCTTTTCATCCCTTGTGAATTAAGTAATTTTTCTGCTCTGAAATGTATCCTTGGCGCCTAGTGGCAAAATAAAGAAAACTACAGGGAGCATGGATCAGAATTGCATTGGTAGTTGGCAAAATGTGCCTTCGAGTAAGTATTATGATGGTAGACACTTTTAGAGCACTTTACCTACCATGTGGAATTTGGGAATGAGCCTGTGATACCTATTATGCCTATTTTTCTACATTAATAAGCAGTAGATAGAAGATATTTTCCTTCTCTTGAGAAAAAAAATACACTTTAGTTCTTAGATTATAGATCCCTAGCTGTGTAAAGATTGTAGTCTCGGTTTCTGAATTTATGTTAATTGGTCCAGTCACAATAAACCTTTATTTATTGGGTATTGGGCATGTAAGAGGTAGCCAGTACAACTTGTTGGCTGGTTATTAGGTGCTCATGTTAGTTTACATGAGGGGTGTATCTTACAGGTAAATATAACCTCTAGATTTTACTGAAAGTCTCACAAAAAGGAGACTTCATTCATTTTATACCAGGGTCAGTTTTTTTGTATCGGTCTTCAAGAGTGCAAGAGTGCTTATTGTTGACCTTCACCTGTATAATCTTAATTCTCAAAACAATCCTATAGGGTAGGTACTTAGTGTTCCTCATTTTACAGCTGAGGAGGAAACTGAGGCATAGGGAGATCAAAGAACTTGACTAAGGTATACAGCTTGTAACTGGTGGAGCTGAAATTGAACCCAGTTTTGACTCCAGAACTTACGTTCTTAACCACAAGGCATTAATGCCCCCTTGAGCTGCCATGTCTAATGTGATTATGATCATTTTAATTTAGCCCAAGTATTACAGTGGAAGAAGTTCCTGTTAGCTACTATTGTGGTTATTTGATGTAGGTCTTAGAGCTTGTAGCTGTTAACAATATTTTGCCTTGAGATAAAATAATGAGATAATGAGAAAAACTGAAACATTTAATTCCAGGAAAGTCTTTTTTTTTTTTTTTTTAAAGATTTTATTTATTTATTTGACAGAGAGAGAGATCTCAAGTAGGCAGAGAGACAGGCAGAGAGAGAGGGGAAGCAGGCTCCCTGCCGAGCAGAGAGCCCGAGGCGGGGCTCAATCCCAGGACCCTGAGATCATGACCTGAGCCGGAGGCAGAGGCTTTAACCCACTGAGCCACCAGGCGCCCCAATTCCAGAAAAGTCTTAAGCTGCCTGAAAAACCCCTTGTAAAGAACCACATATATAAATGTTAATTTAAAAATGTATGATGCTCCCCGGTTGTTTACTGTGAAAGAGCACCATGTGGGTGTTCAGAACTGTTAGGCTGAAGTGTCATTCATCTCAACTCATAATCATAGTCAGGATAATCTGACAGGTAGTGCTTGAGTGAGTTGAACCCACAATACTAAATCACTCTTGATTCCCTCCTAATGTGAGATAGAAATAATAGAGCAATTCTATGCATTATCATTAATTTTATTTTACACAATAGTGCCAGATATTCGTGTATCAGAACTTTTGTTGAGCACTTAAAAATAGGGACAAAGAATAGTTCTAATTTTTACCAGTGTTTATAAAAAAGATATTTTCTACGATTCTGTGGTGAAAAAATAGCCAAAAGGCAAGAAGGGAGGGAAATAAACTGATGACCTGCCTAAAGCATACACTGAAAAATCAGTGGCTCAGTCTTTAAAAGATTTTATTGTTTTTAAGGAGCTTTTGTTATGTATTTTATTTTAAGTAAGATTGGCTTGATTCTTGAAATACTTATCATTATGAAAGATGAGCTTCTGATTGACAGATAAACTATTTTTGTATAAAGGTCGGAGATTTTTTTTTTGTCTTTCTTTTTTTTAAAGATTTTATTTATTTGAAATAGAGCACGAGCAGTGGGGAGGGGCAGAGGGAGTGGGAGAAGTAGGCTCCCCACTAAAGCAGGGAGGCTGATGCAGGGCTTGATCCCAGGACCCCGAGATCATGTCATGCCAAAGGCAGACAGACACTTAACCCACTGAGCCACCCAGGCAGGCTTCCCAGGACTTGTCATTCTAATCTTTATGGCAGCTGATTACTTGAAAACCTGATAGCAGTATAACTTGTTATTGGTCTTAAATTTTATTTTTTAATTTATTTGTTTTTAAGCAAGCTCTGTGCCCAGTGTAGGGCTTAAACTCATAACCCCGAGATCGGGTCAGATGCTCCACCAACGGAGACAGTGAGGTGCCCCATGGTCTTAAATTGTAAAAGGCAGAAGTTGTCTAAATTAAGAGATGCTTGGAAAATGTCTTAGAAAGTATCTGGTAGGGTAGTAATTGACAGTCATCGCCTACTAACCTAATGTTTGAAAAATGTTATCTGTGAAATATTTGCATTCCCACTAATTGGAAAGTATTAAGCCAGGTTGTGGAGCTGGAGTACATGCAATTTTTATAAAGGGTTTTGAAAGAATTTAAATACCAGTTGTTTGGTTATGTTGCTGAATGGGTGAAAAGACGTTTGTGACTTTAATTTTGATCATGCCAGTTCTCATTATTGGCAGCCCTTGGTATAGTTGACCATAAGCTCAGTTCTCATTATTGGCAGCCCTTGGTATAGTTGACCATAAGCTTTCAGTTATATATTATATTTCTAGAGATAAGATATATGTAGTACTTAAAGAAACTTCCATATAGATACAGGTGTGTGAAATAATTTTTCCTGTAAGAAATTGTGTGTATTTATGTGTCTGTTTCACTCTTGGAGTCTGAATAAATTTATGGATTATATCAGACAAATCTTGGGTTTACATGAAGTCCTTTCCTCCAGAACTTGAATGTTCTCTTGAACATTGGCAAAAGCTGTTCAAATGGTTTTTAAGCTATTGGAAAATGATGTTTAGATCTTCTCTTAGGAACATTGAATATAGTAGGACAGTAAAAGGAGCATCTAGGATAGATGTAGGATTTCTCTGTACCTGTATGCTAATGTTTGTCTTATGATTGGCTTGATAGCAGACATGCAAGATATTTATCCTCCGTTTCTCCACCTGTAAATGGGAGTAGGTTTAATAGATATGGATAAAGCCTGCAGTTCTGGAGGAAGTAACATGGTTATAACAGTGGTTCTTAAAAGGCAGTAAACTAAAGCTCTTTGTGGTCCTTGCTAATTCTTAACTGTTTTAAGAGTGTAAAGAGTTCCTGAGATTAAAAGTTTGAGAACTGCTGGTATAGAGGAATGAACACTGAACTCTGAGCCAAACCTGGATTTTCTAGGTATAGCTCTGTTGCTTAACTGATTGTAGGACCTTGGACAAATTTATCCTTTCCAGGCTTCTGCTTTGTCATTTGCAAAATGAACCCGTACTTGATGTTCTATAAGGTTATTAAAAAAATGGGGGCACCTGGCTGGCTCAGTTGGTAGAGCATGTGACACTTGATCTTAGGGTTGTGAGTTTGAGCCCCACATTGGGCATAGAGTTTTAAAAAAAGATAAAAAAATATAGTACTGTTTATGTGAATGTTGATCATTTTTTGATTTTACTTTGGGGGGTAGGAAGAAGGGCAGTGATAAAGGGAAGTTTCTTTAGCCATGTATGCATATCTTTTTTGTTTTGTTTTGTTTTAAAACTTACATGGTTTGGATACAGCTGTTTTGTTGATGGTATCATCTGTCATCAGTGTACATGTATTTGTGCAAACGTTGGAAAGGAAACCCTTTTTGTTGAGAAGTTAATATTTTTGTGGCTCAGGATGTCTTCTATTTTGAAAGATTATTATATCCAGGATATTATATTTCTGCCCCTTTTTATTTAAAGATTTACTTATTTATTTTAGAGAGCGAGAGAGTGCAGCGGGGAGGGGCAGAGGGAGAGGGAGAGAGAGTTTCAAGCAGACTCTGTGCTGAGCACAGAGCCCAGAGCCCAGTGTGGGGCTCCATCTCACGACCCTGAGATCACAACCTGAGCTGAAACCAAGAGTTGGATGCTCAACCTACTGCACCGCTCAGGTGCCCCTATTTCTGTCTGCCCTTTTATGATTAGAGATGATACTTCTGAAAAGACCTTTATTCTGGCCAATTGTGCTTTTTACCCTGGGAGAAGGTTCTGTGAATTGTGTGCTATAGTCACTATTTTCAGATCCTGTTTCTTGAGACTTTGTCTTTCAGTTTTGGCTTGAAGTAGCCATTCTTGGTATCTATAGTCCAGCTTTCTTGTTGACTGTTCTATACAATATTTGTTTAAGAAATAATTGGTATGGCAATGGTGTTCATGTGTTTATATCCTGTACTTCGTATTTTGGGAGAATGCTTTATTAGTTGACCAAATACTTGAGTATCAGCTAGGGGCTAGGCACTGGGCTATGGTATGCAAAGGTTAATAAGACAAAATTCTCATCTCCTTAAGGCATCCTTAACCTAGTGAGGGAGATGATAAGTAAATAAGCAGGTATAAAACTGTGCTAAAACAAAGATATATTGATTTTACTGGGTACCAGAAATGAAGGAAAGCCTCATTTTGGGGATGTCTAGGAAAGTTTTACAGAGGAGATGGTATCCGTATTGGGTCTTGAAGATGAGTTATCAATTAAGGGTTGGCTGTGAAAAAGGGCTGCCCATGCAGAGGAATTAGTATGGCTAAAGATTAGTCTTATTTTCCATATGGCAGAGGAAATTACAGACCTGTACACAAATAATTTTGAAGCAGGATATAAAGTAGTAAATGCTGCAGTAGATAAAAACTAAATTCAGAATAGGAAGATATTTCTGATGGGGTCCAGGGAAGGCTTTATGGAGAAAGCATTTGAATCTGGCCCTTGGAGGATGGATACAGTTTTGACAAAGAAAACTGGGAGAGAGTCCAGATGTGAGATACAGCAGCTTGAGCAAAGGATTGTTGTATATATTAGTGTTTTCTCTTTGGAAGCAGGTCAGCTTAGAATTTTTAACTCAGTTCCTGGACAAATATTGTATACCTATTGTGCAATTAGTATGTTTTTTCCCCAGATTTATCGATATATAGTTGAGATATAACATTGTGTAAGTTTAAGATGTACACTGTGGTGATTTGATATATGTATATATTTTGAAATGTTTACCACAATAAGGTTAGTTAACACATCCCTCACCTTACATAACCGTTTTTTTTTTTTTGTTGTTGTTCTTATGGTGAGAACATTTAAAATCTACTCTCTAGCAACTTTCAAGTATGTAATAGAGTATAGTTAACTATAGTCACCATGCTATGCATTAGATGTCCAGTACTTACTCATCTTCTAGTGCAGTTTGTATGTTACCTTTTGTGGCTTGATGATCCTGAGAAAGCCACATGTGCCTTTTGTAAATGAGCCTGATAATTTCAGTTCAGAAGAACTGTCAAGGGCACCTGGGTGGCTCAGTGGGTTAAGTCTCTGCCTTTGGCTCAGGTCATGATCTCAGGGTCCTGGGATCGAGCCCCACATCGGGCTCTCTGCTCAGCAGGGAGTCTACTTCCTCCTCTCTCTCTGCCTGCCTCTGCCTACTTGTGATCTCTCTCTCTCTGTCAAATAAATAAATAAAATCTTTAAAAAAAAAAACTGTCAAAAGTTTTCCACTTTTCTTAAAGATTGTGTAGAATTCAATGCACAGATTTTGGTTGACTATTGATTGTTCAAAATCTATCCTTAGTTGTTTTTATTTTGGTCATTTGAAGTGGTCAGTTGACTTTTGGATAATCATTGATTTATAAAGTCCAAAATCAAAGTAATTTCTTTTCATGTAATACTAGATTTGTTATTTTGCTTATTTGAATTATATTAATTATTTTTTGGTTTATATGATAGCATTCCAAACCTAGTTCTGCAATAATACATGTTTTGAATATGCATATTTGTCCCAACAAGATTGATATATCAGGGAACAATTTGAGCATAAGACAAAATTTGCATTTTCTTATGCAGGATTTTGTCCACAAGGTCAGGGATCAGCAAATTATCACCAACCAGTGGCCTGTTTTTATAAATAAAGTTCCGTTGGAACACACCCAAGCCCATTTGTCTATATTGTCTGTGGCTGCTTTTATACCACAATCTTGGATTTGAATAGCTGTAACAAAGACCTAACGGTCCACAAAGCCTAAGGTATTTACTATCTGATCCTTTATAGAAAGTTTTCCCTGGGCGAATGCAGGAAACTACACCCAGCTATACTGAACTGCATTAAATACATGCATATACATGCATATACCTCACACCTCAAACATCTGTTGCCTAGCTCAGTGGACCCCTTGTGTTATAAGCCACTCCCATCCACATCTGTTGTTACAGTTTTCCATCCGATTTCAGATAACCCTCCTTCCATCATTTCACAGTAATTCATGAGCTGCAGACCTTCTGATGTACTTCCACAAGCAAACTTCAGGTCTTTTTCAAGGTAAAGTGCTGTATTTATTGTTGTGTTTGTGTATTTCTTAATCAGTTCGTGTAAACTATGTAAAATTGTGCTATCATTTTTATTAGGTTTCTATCTTTTTAAAAAATGTGTCACTGATGAAGTATTTTGAGTGTTGTGCTTCTTTTTTTATTTTTAATTTTTATTTTTTTTCCCCAAATACTTTTATTTTTTCAGTGTTACAAGATTCATTGTTCATGTACCACACCCAGTGCTTCATGCAATATGTGCCCTCCTCAATACCCACCACCAGGCTCGCCCAACCCCCCATACCCACTCCTCCAAAACCCTTTTTGTGTTAGAAGTGTTGTGCTTCTAACCCCATTTTCCTTATGAATCCTGTGGTGTTCATTGCACAATTTTGCATAACTTGGTGAGTTTTAGGAACTCATGTTATGTGATTTCAGAACTGACTGCAGTTGTCATCCTGCAAAAAGTACTAATTCATTCACCGAATATTTCTTGGACTATGTGAAGATTAAATGAGTTAAAGGACAACAAAGCACTTAGATTAGTGTGTGGGACATACTAATTACTCAGATATTAGTTATTACTAATTACCATTGCCATGTGCCAAGAACTATTCAAAGTACTGCTTAGGTGAACAAGACAAATTAAAGCCTTGTCCCCATGGAGCTTACATTACAAAAAAATCTGTATTAATATACATTTTGGCTAGTAACTTAGTCCTACTCCCATAAAAAACATTTGGTGTTCCTATAAATAGCATTTTAAAAATATCCAGAGATCAGGGGCGCCTGGGTGGCTCAGTGGGTTAAAGCCTCTGCCTTTAGCTCGGGTCATGATCTCAGGGTCCTGGGATCGAGCCCCGCATCGGGCTCTCTGCTCAGCGGGGAGCCTGCTTCCCCCTCTCTCTCTGCCTGCCTCTCTGCCTGCTTGTGATCTCTCTCTCTGTCAAATAAATAAATAAACTCTTTAAAAAAAATATCCAGAGATCAAAGACATTTACTTAGAACAACTTTCTGGTCAATGTCTCATTGATCTCGTGCAATATTTTATCGAATGATTTTTAAAAATGTTTTCAATAACTGTACCTTCGGGAGATGAATCTGATCTACCTTCAAGGAGATAAAGAATAATCATCTCCTTTTTACTATATTTCAAAATAAAAAGTTAAAAAATACAAATTCAGACTTAATTTGCAAAAATAGTATGCAAAATAGTATGCAGATTCTCATAGGCCCTTCACCCAGATTCAGCAAATAGTAATTTTTTACATTTGCTTTATCATTCTGTCTATATTATTTTTGAGTCAGAGAGTAAATTACAGACATGATACTCCCCTTTTTTTTTTTTTTAAGATTTTATTTATTTGACAGACACAGTGAGAGAGGGAACACAAGGAGAGGGAGTGGGAGAGGGAGAAGCAGGACTCCCGCCGAGCAGGGAGCCCGATGTGGGGCTCGATCCCAAGCCTGGGATCATGACCTGAGCTGAAGGCAGAGGCTTAACGACTGAGTCACCCAGGTGCCCCCCCCTTTTTTTTTAAGATTTTATTTGACAGAGAGACAGCGAGAGACAGACATGATACTACTTTACCCCTGAATACGTCAATATGTATTTCACCAAAATAGGAATATTCTCTTACGTAGCCTCAGTATAGTTAGCAAAATTAGAAATTAACATTGATACTATTTCTTTTTTTAAAGATTTTTAAAAAATATTTTATTTATTTGAGAGAGAGAGCATGTGCATGCATGCACACACAAGAGGGGGGCAGGGGCAGAGGGAGAGGGAGAAGCAGCCTCCCCATTGAGCAGGGAGCCTGTTGCGGGGCTCAATCCCAGGACCCCGAGATCATGACCTGAGCCGAAGGCAGATGCTTAATGGACTGAGCCACCCAGGTGCCCTAAGATTTTATTTTTAAGCAATCTCTACACTCAGTGTGGGGCTTTAACTCAAAACCTCAGGAGTCACATGCTCCACTGACTGAGCCAGGCAGGCGCTCCCATACAATACAGTTTCTAATCTACAGACCTTATTCACGTTTTGCCAGTTGGTTCATAATGTCCTTTTATAGTGAAAGAAAAAAAATTCTTTTTTTCTGGTCTAGCATCCAATTTTGGAGCATGCATTGCAATTCATTGTCATGTCTCTTTAATCTTCTTTACTCTAGAGCACTGTACCTTGCCTTTTTTTTCCCCTTACATATTTTTTTAAAATTTTTTATTATTTTTTTATTTTTTAATTAACACATAATGTATTATTTGCCCCAGGGTACAAGTCTGTGGATCCTCAGGCTTACACATTTCACAGTCCCCTTACATATTTTTGAAGAGCAGGGTAGTTAATTTGGGTTTGTCTGATATTTCCTTGTGATCATGTATTTTGCTAGAAATACTATGAAGTGATGCTGTGTCTTTATCAGCACGTTTTATCAGGAGGCGTATGATAGCTTTGCTATTACTATATTTTAAAATGTATTTTCTTTTAATACTAAGATTATCAATCAGCTCATTCTCTGCCATTTAATTTAGGTATTTGAAGCTAGGTTTGGTTAATTTCTGTAGAGTTGGGAAGAATTTGCCCACCTCTTACTGGTTTTTTTTGTTTGTTTGTTTTTCCCCTTTCAGCCTTCTTCATATACCCCCAAAATTCAAAACCACAAAACACCCTATTTATAAATTTTCATTGTATATTCTGAGTGTCTGCTAAAAGTAGAGAATCAAGAGTGAATGTTTCATATTAAAGTGACTGCACCTGTTACTTGTTAAGTATATGAAATAATACATTTCTTTCAAAGGCTGACTATCATGCATCCAACACCGCTTACTGAATATCTGTTTAGACACAGAAGAGAAAATATTGGAGGGTATTAAATGACTTCAGGGTTGTTTTGTGTTTTTTTTTTTTTTTTTCTGGGGTTGTTTTTTTAAAATCGTCAACAAACCACCACTCTTCTTTTAAGGAATCCCTGAGCAGACATTGTCTTTATTTTAATAAGCATTTATTATTCCTCTGTACAAGGCAATTTGTTATTTCCCACATGGGGAAAAGACGAACCCAGACCAGTTTCCTCCTTTGAGGAGCTTACACTCTAGTAGAGAGTACTCTTAGTTTCAAAGAAGGAACTATAAGCAGAATGTATTGCTTATTATGAGAGCAGTTATAGAAAATTCAGTAGAAGAGGGGGAAGGGAAACTTCTTTGAGCTGAGTTGTGGTATGATTGGAAAGTCATGCGTGAATTATATTGCAGAGAGCTTTGAATGCTATGCTTAGGAATTTCATACTTTATAAACATGGGGAGCCTTTGAATATTTTGAGCATGTGGTTACATTTGAGTTTACTCTGTGCCAATCATTGGAAATACTGAGAAGATAGAACAGTCCTTTAGACAAGGAGTATATTTAGGAGAATATAGACATATATTTTCAAGTCACATTCCCCCTAAAAGTATAGTAGCAGATGCTAAGTACCAGCTGAGTGCTACTGCCATATATGGTATAAGAACACAGTAGTTTAGTACTTGAATCCGGTAGAATGAACTTGGGTAAAAGATGGAATTTCGAGGCAGGAAAGGATGACTTTTGGAAACTTCTTCCTCCTTTGTTACCATTCCAATAAATACTAAAAAATTTAAATGACTTGTATTCCTGAATACTGCCACCCACTTATTAGTGTATTCCATGATTTGTCTGACATCTGAAATCTAAACAATAACCTGATTATTCTGAATGGGAGCTAGGGTTACCTGCCTGACTTGAAGGATGAATTGTGGAAACAGGTGCTATTTTCTGTTTCTAAAATCTAAATGTCTTAAAATTGTTATTTTTTTTCTGCAGAGAAATAGAACCACAGTTCTCACCTAAAGACCCTTTTCTTATAACTCCTTAAAACAGGAATAAAACTTTTTGCTTTGCTTTCTTGCTCTTGCCACATTCTTTGCCTCTTGTCTCCATTTGAAGACTGTCTTTGGGTGGTGTGTGGTATATCATTGGAATGAACCATATTTATGAAATAATGAAACATTTCTTGAAGCTTTTAGTAATTAGGCCCACATGAACATAGTGACCTTTATTGAAATTTAATTTTTATTTAGAATATTATACTCAGACTGCTATTTAGACATAATAAGGCAGAATGCTGACCTTATTCAAATAGTGCTGCTTTATTACAAACTTATAATTTCTTACTTCCATAAGAGCATGTATACTTTTATATTTAAAAAAATAGGTCACCTGGGTGGCTCAGTTGGTTAAGTGTCTGTCTTCGGCTTGGGTCATGATCCCAGGGTCCTGGGATCGAGTCCCACATTGGGTTCCCTGCTCAGCATGGAGTCTGCTTGTCCCTCTCCCCATGCCCCTCCCCTCGTTCATGCTCTCTTTCTCTCTCAAATAAAGAAATAAAATCTTTTATTTTTTAATTTTATTATTATTATTTTTAAAGATTTATTTGACAGAGAGAGGGATCACAAGTAGGCAGAGAGGCAGGCAGAGAGAGAGGGGGAAGCAGGCTCCCTGCTGAGCAGAGAGCCCGATGCGGGGCTCGATCCCAGGACCCTGAGATCATGACCTGAGCCGAAGGCAGAGGCTTTAACCCACTGAGCCACCCAGGCGCCCCAAAGAAATAAAATCTTTTAAAAAAATAGACTGGAGTGTTTGTAGTCCTCCATTGTGTCTCTTTTTTTTTCTTTTCAAATTTTTATTTAAATTCAGTTAACATACAGTACAATATTTGTTTCAGAAAGTCTTCATTTTTTTTTTTAAAGATTTATTTATTTGACAGAGAGAGACACAGCGAGAAAGGGAACACAAGTAGGGGGAGTGGGAGAGTGAGAAGCAGGCTTCCTGCGAAGCAGGGAGCCCGATGTGGGACTTGAACTCAGGACCCTGAGATCATGACCTGAGCCGAAGGTGGACGCTTAACCATTGAGCCACCCAGGCACCCCAGGAAGTCTTCATTTTTTAAAAAAATATTTGAGAGAGGGGGAGAGAGAGAGCACAAGTAGGGGGAGGGACAGAAGGGGCAGGAGAAGCAGACTCCCTGCTGAGCAGGGGCCCCAATGTAGGGGTTTGATCCCAGGACCCTGAGATCATGACCTGAGTTGAAGTCAGACACTTAACTTAGTGAGCCACCCAGGTGCCCCCTTCATGGCTTCTTAAGTGTTTTGGAAAGTTTGACTTTTTTTTTTTAAGATTTTATTTATTTATTTGACAAAGAGAGAGAGAACACAAGCAGGGGGAGTAGCAGAGGCAGAGGGAGAAGCACGCTCATTTCTGAGTAGGGAATCTGATGCAGGGCTTGATCCTAGGATTCTGGGATCATGACCTGAGCCGAAGGTAGCCACTTAACCGACTGAGCCACCCAGGTGCCCTGGGAAAGGTTGACATTTTCATACAAATTCTGGATAGTGTTTATTTGCCCAAATAGGTATTATTGGTACTGGGTCTAATAAACCAGAAAAATTTAGACTCTGCCCTTAAGTGCTTTTAGACTAAAAATAAATAACACAAGACAAGAAGATAATTAATAAATCACAGAAATATATTTTCCTGGCAACAAATATGGCAGATATGGCGATAGCTTATATGTGCATACCTATGAACTTTCAAAACAGATTTTAGAGACTTTTCTTGTGCTGGAAGGGAGAATGGTAATGGACAAATATTAGTGTTACCAGCCTTGTTATTTGTATATTTCTTTTGTGATTTTGTAGTTGCAATAAAATATAAAATTTAGTGTTTTAACCACTTTAAACTGTACAATTCAGTGGCATTAAGTACATTAAATATATTCAGTGTTGTGCAACCATCATTGCTATCTAATTCTGGAACATTTCCTTTACCTCCAAAAGAATCCCCGTATCTCCCAATGTTCTGTATCTCCCAATATTGTGATTCCATTACTTCTGTCCAACTCCAGAACTTTTTCGTCATCTCAAACTGAAACTCTATACCCATTAAACAGTAACTTTCATTCCCCTCCCCTAATCCCCTGGTAACTACTATTTCACTTTTTTTGTTTTTTTTAAAGATTTTATTTATTTGACAGACACAGCGAGAGAGGGAACACAAGCATGGGGGGTGGGAGAGGGAGAAGCAGGCCTCCCACCAAGCAGGAAGCCCGGTGGGGGGCTCAATCCCAGGACCCTGGGATCATGACCCGAGCCAAAGGCAGATGCTTGACGACTGAGCCACCCAGGTGCCCCACCATTTCACTTTCTGTCTCTGATTTTAACTATTCTAGATACTTCTGTATAAGTGGAATTGCACAGTATTTGTCCTTTTGTGTTTGACTTATTTCATTATTTAGCATCATGTCCTCAAGGTTCATCCATTTTGTAGCATGTTATCAGAATTTCATCCTTTTTAAGGCTAAATAATATTCCATTCATTATGTATGTATGTACCATACATATTTAGTTTGTTCATCTGTTGATAGACATTTATTTGTGTTGTTTTCATCTTGGCTGTTGTGCATAGTGCTTCTGTACACATTGGTGGACAAATGTCTGTTCAAGTCTCCATTTTCAGTTCTTTTGAGTATGTACCTAGAAGTGGAATTCTAGCTTTAAATTTTTGATGAACCACTAAACTGTTTTCCATGGTGGCTGTATTGTTTTACATTTCCACTTACATTGTATAAGGGTAAGAATTTCTCTACATTCTTTGTCAACAATGCTTTTTGTTTTGTTTTGTCTTTTAGAAAAATGAGCTCATACAGTTTATTTTGTTTTAGAATTAAGTTAACTTAAAAAATTTAGTCGACTATGTCAACTATACTCAAAATATAAAACAAATGAGTTGACAAATAAGAAACTAAAATGAAATAAAGAGGATTAAGAGGTACAAACTTCCAGTTATAAAATAAATAAGTCATGGAGATGCAAAGTACAGCATAGAGAATATAGTCAATAAGATTGTAGGGACACCTAGGTGGCTCAGTGGGTTAAGCGCCTGCCTTTGGCCCAGGTCATGATCCCAGGGCCCTGGGATGGCGTCCCACATCAGGCTCCTTGCTCAGCATGGAGCCTGCTTCTCCCTCTGCCTGCCGCTCCCCCTGCTTGTGCTCTCTCTCTCTGACAAATAAAGAAAATCTTAAAAAAAATAAGATTGTAATAATGTTGTTTGGTACAGATAGTGACTACACTTGTGGTGAGCACTGAGTAATGTATAGAATTGTTGAGTCATTATTTTGTATACCTGAAATTAAGATAACACTGTATATTATTTATACTTAAGTATTTTGTTTTTTTATAATAGCTATATTAACAGATGTGAGGTGTTATTGTAGTTTTTATTTGCATTTCCCTAATGACTAGTGATATAAACCCTCTTTTCATGTGTTTATTGGCTATTGCTATATCTTTGGAAAAATGTCCATTGAAGTCTTTTGCTCAACTTTAAATTGTTTTTGTTGTTGTTGTAGGAGTCATTTAAAAATTCTGGGTATTGGGGCGCCTGGGTGGCTCAATCAGTTAAGCATCTAACTCCTGATCTTACCTTAGGTCTTTTTTTTTTTTTTTTTTTAAAGATTTTATTTATTTGTCAGAGAGAGAGAGAGAGCACAAGCAGGCAGAGGCAGAGGGAGAAGCAGGCTCCCTGCTGAGCAAGGAGCCCGATGCGGGACTCGATCCCAGAACCCTGGGATCATGACCCAAGCCGAAGGCAGCCGCTTAACCAACTGAGCCACCCAGGCGTCCTCTTACCTTAGGTCTTGATCTCAGGGTTGTGAGTCTTGCATAGGGCTCCATGCTGGGTTTGGAACCTACTTAAAAAAAAATTCTGGATATTAATCCCTTATCAAATATATGATTTGTGAATATTTTTTTTCCCATTCTGTGGGTTTTCTTTTCACTCTTGGTAGTGTTCTTTGACGCATGAAAGTTTTCAGTTTGGATGAAGTCCAAGTTATCTGTTTTTTCTTTTGTTGTCTGATTGTTTGGTGCCATCTAAGAAATTATTGCCAAATTTAAAGTCATGAAGATTTATTCCTCTATTTTCTTTTTCTTTTTAAAAGATTTTTATTTATTTGTCAGAGAGAGAGCACAATCGGGGGGAGCGGCAGGCAGAGGGAGAAGCAGGCTCCCCGCTGAGCAAGGAGCCCAATGCAGGACTCAATCCCAGGACCGGACCCTGGGATCATGACCTGAGCCGAAGGCAGATGCTTAACAGTCTGACAAAATTCAACACCCTTTCACAATAAAAACACTCAAAGAACTAGGAAGAGAAAGGAACTTCCTCAATTGGATGATGGGTATTAATGAAAAACCCACAGTTAACATCATACTTAATAGTGAAAAGACTAAAAACTTACAACCTAAGATCAGAAACAAGACAAGTATGCCTGTTTTTGCCATTTCTATTCAACAGAAGTTAAAAAAGAAAAAACAATCCAAACAGTAAAGGATGAAGTAGTTTGTACAGGACATGATCTTACATATAGAAAATCCTAAAGAATCCCCAAAAAACTATTAGAGATAATAAATGAATTCAGCACAGTTGCAGGATATAAGATCAACACACTGAGAGGAGTTATATTCCTATACACTAGCAATAAACAATCCAAAGAGGATATTGAGAAAAAACTTCCATTCACAACAGCATCAGAAAGAATATATAGGAATGAATTTAATCAAAGGGTTTCAAAACTTGTACAATGAACACTATGAAACATTGCTTAAAATAAATTAAACAATTCTAGGGGCGCCTGCCTGGCTTAGTCAGAAGCTTGCAAGGCTTGATTTCAGGGTCAAGAGTTCAGGCCCCACATAGGGTGTAAAGATTACTACAACTTAAATATTATGTGATTTCCCCCCTTTTTCTATTTATGTGCTATTTTACATTGATTTATTTTTGTCACACTTTGCATTCCTGGGATAAATCCTACTTGGTCATGGTGTATGATTCTTTGATGTGTTATTGAATTCTGTTTGCTAGCATTCTGTTTAGGATTTTTGTATCAATAGCTAGTATTTTGTTTAGGACTTTTGCATCAATATTCATAAGGGATATTGGCTTGTAGTTTTCTCTTTTTTTATGTGTTTGTCTGTGGTATCAGGGTAATGCTGGCCTTGTAGAATGAGTTAAGTGTTCCCTCCTCTTCCATTTTTGGGAAGAATTCGAGAAATGATAATTATTCATTAAATGTTTGGTAGAATTTACTGGTGAAGCCGCTGATCCTGGGTTTTTCTGTTTTGGGATGTTTCTGATGATTAACTCAAGTAAAGAGATTGAATAGTTACAAATCAAAAAAAATAAAAAATAAAGTGGCATTGGTATTTACCTAATGTGGTTGCTTTTACCATTGTTCTTTATTTTATAATATAGCTCCAGGTTACACTTTGGTGTTTCATTTCAGCCTGATAGTCTCCTTTTAGCATTTCTTGTAGGGCAAATATACTAGCAATTCATTTTCTCAGCTTTTGAATTTTTGGCATATTTCTTCATTTTTCAAGGTTATATTTGCTATATACAGAATTCTTGGTTGATGAAGGTTTTTCTTGCAGCACTTTAATACTCGGTTTTTAAAATTTATTTATTTGAGAGAGAGAGAGCGCACAAGGGGAGGGGTAAAGGGAGAGGGAGAATCTTAAATAGAGTCCACACTGAGTGTGGAGCCCCATGCGGGATTTGATCTCAGAGCCCTGAGGTCATAACCTGAGCTGAAACCAAGAGTCAGATGCTTAACAAACTGCGCTACCCAGGTGCCCCTTTTTGCAGCACTTCATTTATTTTTTATTTTTTTAATTTAATTTAATTTTTCCAGTGTTCCAATATTCATTGTTTATGCACCACGCCCAGTGCTCCATGCAATACATGCCCTCTTTAATACCCACCACTAGGCTCACCCAACCCTCCACTCAGGAGCACTTTAAATATGTCATCTCACTTTACTGGTTTCCATGGTGTTCAGCTGTTAATGAGGATCCACTGTACTTGTCAATTCTCATTGATTTTGAGATTTTCTTTGGCTTTGACAGTTTAATTATATTTTGTCTCACTGTGGATCTTTGTTTATCCTTCTTGGAATTCATTGACCTTGATATGTAGATTCATGTATTTCATGAATTTGGGCTGCTTTGACTATTACTTAAATATTCTTTCTCATTTTTCTTCTCTTTTGTGACTGTCATTATGCATGTGTTATGCTTGATGGTATCTCACAAGTTTCTGATGCTCTGTTCATTTTTCCTCTTTCTGCTTCTCATACTGGGTAATCTCAATTTGTGCTATCTTTAAATTCCCTTATTCTTTCTTACCTTGGTCAGATCTGTAGTAAATT
Organism: Potos flavus; assembly: GCA_028534135.1. Lineage (NCBI taxonomy): Eukaryota > Metazoa > Chordata > Mammalia > Carnivora > Procyonidae > Potos > Potos flavus. The sequence goes on from CM052901.1 coordinate 51,983,949, forward strand.
TTTCATGTGTGCTATTGTATTTTTCAACTCCAAAATTTTATTTGCTTCCTTTTTATAATTTTTTTCTTTGTGTATTCTTACTTTGGTAAGACACGCTGGTTTCTTTAGCTCTTTGATTATATTTAAAACAGTTTATTTAAAGTCCTTGCCTATTAATTCCAACATCTGGGCCTCCTCAGGGACAGTTCTGTTAATTTCTTCTTTTTTCCCTAGGACTGGGCCATACTTTTCTTATTTCTTTGCGTGCTTCTAAGTTTTTGTTGAAAACAGATACTTTGAATATTGTAATATGACAATTCTGGGAAACATTTTTCCCCCTCGCCAGGGTTTGTTGTTGCTTCTTGTTGTGGTTTTTTGCTTAGTGAACTTTTTTTTAAAGATTTTATTTATTAGAGAGAGCGAGCACGCGCGAGAGCACAAGAGCACAAGCAGCAGGGAAGGGAAGAGGGAGAGGGAGAGGGAGAGGCAGGCTCCTGGCTGAGCAGGGAGCCCCACATGGGGCTCAACCCCAGGACTCCAGGATCATGACCTGAGCCAAAGACAGGCATTTAACTGAGCTACCCAGTGCCCCTGCTTAGTGAACTTTCTAACCTATTTTCACAAAGGCTATATTTGTCATATGTGGATACTGAAGTGTTTGTTCTGGTAGCTTATTGGTCAGTTAGTGGTTTGACAGAAAAAAACAGTTCAAAAACAAACAAAAACCGAAACCAAACCAAAACAACTCTTTCTCTTCACATATTGGCTTAGCGTTGGGGTACTTCTCAGTGCTTAGCCATTTCATTTAAAACTCTTTGGGAACTCTCACTTCCTGATTGGGTAGAGACTATAGGTCAGCCAAAGGTGAAAATTTATGGTCTATTGTCTTTTCTGAGCATGTATCCAGCCTTGGGCATAGAAATGGCCTTCCAAATTCCTTGGTATGTGCTGGAGCTTTTTGGAGCTCTTATTTTCTCCTGTATCTCTATCTGGCTTCTTTCTTCCCATCCTTTTATGTGTAAAGTGCCTGGCCCACTTCTTATCCTTTGCCCTGGTGGCTGTGGATAGTATATTTGCCTTTAAATGCTTTGGACAAATCCAGTTTGTTTTAGGAACTTGCTCCTCCTGAGAAAGTTCTGAGGTAGGTGAAAGAAGGACAATCCCCATCCCAGTCTATGAGATAACAACCAAACAGGTTAAAACACACAACCACAATTCTTTAAGAATAGGATCCACATCACTACCTTTGGCATCTGCAAGTTCCCTAGGAATGTGAGCCACCATCTTCATGGCTACCATCGTGCTGGAAGTGGGATATGGTAGGTGCATAAAGTTAAAACACCACAGTGCTCTCATACTGATGTTCAGCATCTTTTTCTATTAACTGTTCCCTGTTGGTTGTAGGTTTTTGATTAGATTCTAGATTTCCAAAAATGTTGATTTGGAAATGTTTTACTAGTGTAATTGTTGCCTTAGTGGAGGGACAGAATTTTGGAGTTGCTTGCTCCACCATTGTATATGACGTCATTCCTGATGTGTTTGTTGTAATCCCTATGCCAGTGCCACATATTCTTAATAACTATAGCTTTTTATGAACTCTGCTAGGGCATGAATGCCCACATATCTTCTTCGTACTATCTTGGCAATTCTTGAGTCTGTACTGTTCCATATTATATACCTTTTTATGTTTCTAAATTCTTTTTTTTATTTTTTATTTTTTTTAAGATTTTTAAAAAAATATTTTATTTATTTATTTGACAGAGAGAGGGAGATCACAAGTAGGCAGAGAGGCAGGCAGAGAGAGAAGGGGAAGCAGGCTCCCTGCTGAGCAGAGAGCCCAATGCGGGGCTCGATCCCAGGACCCTGAGATCATGACCTGAGCTGAAGGCAGAGGCTTTAACCCACTGAGCCGCCCAGGCGCCCCTAAATTCTTTGATTAGTGTTTTATTCTAGTTTCATAAACATTTTTAAGGCCTAATGTGAGCCGGGGATTGTTTTAGGTCAGGGCTTTTCAGTCTTGGCATTATAGACATTTGGTCCAGATAATTCTTTGCTGTGGGAGGCTGTTCTGTGTATGCATTGTATCCCCAGCCTATGCCCAGTAGATACTAGCAACCCCCTCCACTAGTTTTGACAACTGGAAATGTTTAAAGACACTGTCAGATGGTTTCTGTGGGTGGTGAGGGTGTGGGAGGGGCACAGTCCTCCTGTTTGATAACCACAATTCTAGATGATAGGGATTCATAGGTAATTAATATTGAGCTGAGTGGAGGAATAAATACCTGAAATACACTGTGATGTGGTTAAGTACAATTACAAAGACGGGAACCAAGAAATGTGGAAGAATAGCAAAAAATTTCCTTGGAGAGTTAATGGCAATGTTTTCCAAAGAGAGGGATGGCAGTTTTGAGTTGGGACTTAAGGCAAGGTGGCAGTGTTGACAAGAAGGGGAGATGGTCTAGGTGGTTCGAAGGTCATGTCTAGGGACTTGATAGAAGGGCCCTTTTGTGTCTTAGAACAGTGAGACATTGTGATTGGGGAGGATATGGGAGGTAGAGGTGAAAAAAGGAAAGTTATTTGGATTAGACTTGAAAAGGCTTTTTTAAAGATTTGAAAAAGCTTTCTATGCTATATTAATATCTTCATTTTATGCCTTTTTATTTCATAGAAAATCAAATAATATATCTTAGGAGTAATATCAACTTCTTTTAATGAACAGTGTTAAAGTGAAATGATTAAAATTGTATGGTAAATATTATACTCAAGAAAATAGTTCTAGAATATAAAGTATGAAAAGAGGAAGGGATGGAGATTTATATAAAATTAAAACTAGATGTCAGATACTATTATTAAATCATACCATCCTTTGTGTAGACTGTTTTCATCCTGCATTTGTCAAATTCTTAAATGTTGTCATCACCGATGATGATTCTTGGTATTTAAATAGAGGAGTGAAGTGGGAACATGTACAAAATTGTGTGTTTTTTCAAGCAAATTATCAGAGTGATATATTTTAAACTGTTATCTGCTTTCTCAGATTAGGCGTGGAGTCAGATTAACTGAAACTGGTCTCCTATAATAGGTCTTTGTCCTTAGAAAAGGAAGATATTTGAAGAGTTAAAATACTACAAAATACAGAAGTGTTATGAGTACAAAGAACTCCTATTTACCCTTTTTCTAGAGTCACCATTGTTAACATTTTGTTTCAACTATATTATCATTTGTATATTCTCTGATAATATATTTTTTTCCTGAGCTTTCTGAGAGTAAGTTGCATAACATCATGTCCCTTTCCCCCTAAATGCTTCCGAAGGACAAGAGTATTATTTTACACAATTACTGGGTAATTATCATATCATAAAATTTTAAGTATATGTAATACTCTTATCTAGTCTGAAATCCATATTCAAAGTTGCAAGTTGCCCTAATAATATTCTTTAACTTGAAAGTTCTACCTCTCATTGTTTTCTTGACCTTGACAGGTTTTTTAGGTTTTTATTTAAATTCCAGTTTGTTAACATACAGTGTAATATTAGTTTCAGGTGTACAATATATATTGATTCAACACGTCTGTATAACACCCAGTGCTCGTCACAACAAGTACACTCCTTAATCCCTATCAACTATTTTATTTTATTTTTTTAGAGATTTATTTATTTTAAAGAGAGAGTGTGCATGAGCGGGAGGGGGAGAAGGAGAGAATCTCAAGCTGACTCTGTGCTGAGCACAGAGCCTGCCTGATGTGGGGCTTGATCTCATGACCTTGAGATCACGACCCATGCTGAAACCGAGAGTTGAAAAAAAAAAAAAAGGAAACAGCAACAAAAATGAAACCAAGAATTGGATGCTCAACCAGCTGCGCCACCCAGGTGTCCCTCCCTGTCAGCTCCTTAACCCACAGCCCCACACACCTCTCCTCTATTAAGCATCAGTTTGTTTTCTATAGTTGAGTTTGTTTCTTGGTTTGCCTCTCTCTTTTCCCACCAAATGCTTGTTTGTTTTGTTTCTTAAATTCCACATATGAGTGAAATCATACGGTATTTCTCTTCTAACCCTGACATTTTTTTTTTTTTGAGGGAGAGAGGGGTAGAGGGAGAGGGAGAGAGAGAATCTCAAGCAGCCTCCATGCCCAGCGAGGAGCCCAACGTGGGGCTTGATCTCACAACCCTGAGATCATGACCTGAGCTGAAATCAAGAGTTAGGCACTTAACTGCATGAACCACCCAGGAACCCCTGACCTTGACATTTTTGAAGAGTACAGTCTAGTTCTCTTTTTAGAATCCCCCTCAATTTGCGTTTGTATGATTCTTCCTTACGATTAGATTAAGTTATGGATTTTGGGCAGAAAAACAACAGGAGAGATGGTGTGTTCTTTTTTAAGTGCCTCTTAGAAGGAGACACATGATGTCAATTGGTCCCATTACTGGTGATAATAATTTCGACCATTTGGCTAAAGTGGTATCCACCAGATTTTTCTATGTGAAGTTAATTTTTCTCCATTTTTAACACATGATTCTTGGGGAGATACTTTGTTAATATCTTGTTCTTCCATAAACTTTCACTTACTAATTTTAGCTTCATTTATTACTTAGGATTTTAAAAAATGGTGATTGATTTCATTTCTTCAACATTTATTAGTTTGCATTTATAAAGCTGTGTTTGAGGAATAATATTTTTTAAAGTTATAATATCATGGAGAAACAATGGTGTAAGATAGTGGTAGGTCTCAAATTTGAAAACAAACAGCTATAATGAAACAAGTTGAGGGTGAGACGTACTAAAATATAATAGAGAATAAAAAACCACCATATGGACAGGTCTATGGAAATTGTGTTAAAGCCTATCAGTCCCAGATTTGTTGTTTGTTGTAATCCATTGAAGAACAGTTTGCAGAAAAATAATCCATATGTGACAATTTGCTGTTTTCCCCATTTTTGTCCTTTGGTTCCCCACCTCTCTCTCTCTTTGGGCTAAAAATTATGGATTGTGTTGGAAGTTTGTAGGGAAAAGGAAAAGAACCCAAAACTCTGAGCCTTTAATGCATTTTTATATTTACTCTAAAACCTTTAAAAATAGACACATTAAATATGGAAGAACTCTTCAAATCATATTACTTTAAACCAAGATTTCTGAATAGAATCACTGTTGACATTTTGGGCTAGATAATTATTTGTTTTGGGGGATTCTTGTGTGTATCATAAGATGTTTAGCAGTATCCTTTGTCCTTTATCCGCTAGAAGCCAGTGATAATCCCATCCACAGTTGTGAAAACCAAAATTGTTTCCAGACATTGTTATATGTACCCAGGGGGCAAAATTGCCCCCATTGAGAACTGCTGCTTTACAGCCAGTGGTTTGTCTCATCTCCCCCACAAAGATCCTTTTAATTCCTTGTACATGTGCGTATATAATGTTCACATAGTTATAAATAGTTGTGATTAAATTTAGAAATCAGATTTTTCACTTAAAATGTTTTTGTAGTTCTTTTTTTATAGTATACAGAATAAAATTTACCGTTTAATCATTTTTAGATCTACAGTTCATAAAATTTACCATTTAACCATTTTTGAGTGTACAGTTTGGTGGCATTAAGTACATTAACTGTTGTGGAACTATTACCACAATCAATTTGCAGAACTTTTTGATCATCCCAAAGAAAAACTGTTTACCCATTAAACGGTAATTCCCTATTTCTTCCTCCCCCAATTCCCTGGTAATTTCTATTTTGCCTTCTGTTTCTTTCATAGCTAATTTTAAAAAATTTAAAAAAATGATTTTATTTATTCATTTGAGAGAGAGAGAGCACAGGTGCATGCATGATGGGGGGTATTGGCAGAGGGGAAGGGAGAGAGACAAGCAGACTGAGTGCTGACCCTGATGTGGGGCTTGATCTCATGACACTGAGATCATGACCTGAGCCAAAATCAAGGTTGGATGCTCGACTGAGCCACCCAGGTGCCCCTCTTTCATAGTTATTTTTAATCCATTTAATTGCACCATAATTGACTCAACTCTCCTCTTACTGATTAAAATTCTAATTTTTATAATGTGACAACTTTACACATAAAATGCTTTTTAAAAGATCACCTTAGATTATATTCCTAAGAGAGGAATTAGTGAATTATGAGTGTTTATGATTCTTTGATCATTTACCAGTTGCTTTCTAAAGGGTTTACAGTTATTTACACTGTTATCAGAATGTGTGAGTGCTCATTTCACTGTACCTTGGACAGTGGACATTACTGCTATTTCAGTTGTAGGGTATAAAGTAGTATCTTGCTATAAAGAGGTTAAAGGTAGTTTAACATGTTTTACTGATTGCATCTTTTATAAATGTTTCTATTCTCTGCCCATATTCCTTTGATGACAAGATTTTTAAAATATATTTAATAAAATACAGATTTCTTTTCTGAGAGAGAACGTGAGTGGGGAGGGGCAGAAGGGAGAGGGAGAGAGAGAATCTTAAGCAGGCTCCATGTCCAGGGTGGAGCCTGATGTGGGGTTCAATCTTACAACCTGAGATCATGACCTGAGCCGAAATCAAGAGTCAGATACTTAACTGACTGAGCCACCCAGGCACCCCCAGATGTCAGTCTTTTGTATTTGCTGAAAGTATTTTTCCTGGGTTTCCTTGATTTAAATTGTTATGGTCTTGGGGCACCTAGGTGGCTCAGTTGGTTGGGCGTTTGCCTTTGGCTCAGGTCATGGTCCCGGGGTCCTGGGATCAAGGCCCTTGATCAAGAGAGCCTGCTTCTCCCTCTCCTCCCTGCTGGTGCTCTCTATGCTATTTCTGTCTCTCTCAAATAAATAAATAAATTGTTATGGTCTTGAAACTTAAATATAACTTTCTTGGCTTAGGTTTTCCAACATAAAAGAACGATCGTAATGGGAAAAGATAATAGCATTCAGTGAAAACCAGAAGTAATTTATATGTCACTATAACTGTGTTTTTTAAGATTTTATTTATTTATTTGACAGAGAGATCACAAGTAGGCAGAGAGGCAGGCAGAGAGAGAGGGGGAAGCAGGCTCCCTGCTGAGCAGAGAGCCCAATGTGGGGCTCGATCCCAGGACCCTGAGATCATGACCTGAGCCGAAGGCAGAGGCTTTAACCCACTGAGCCACCCAGGTGCCCCTCTAAATATTCTTCTTAAATAGTCATAGTCGTAATCTAAGAATATACTGTCTATGCTATTTATCTTAATCTTTAAGATTTTTCTCACTTGTTTTATTTCTAGTGTTCTATTTGAATTTGCTATTCCTTTCTCTAAAACATAGCTCTGAAAAAAATTTTGAAGATTGTGTTTTATAGAGAGAGTGAGAGCAGGGGTAGGGGCAGAGGGAGAGAGAGAGAGAATGTCAAGCAAACTCCTTTCTGACCGCAGAGCTCAAGGTGGGGTTCGATCCCACTATCCTGAGATCATGACCTGAGCCGAAAACAAGAGTCAGATGCTTAACTCTCTGAACCACCCAGGTGCCCCTGAATATTTTTATGTGATGTTTCGGAAGTGAGGTTGTCATGGTTTTGAGTGATATTATGATAATGGTATGTATAGTATTTTGCCTTCTAAAAAATGGCTAGGACTATATCTATAGGTAAATAAGAGGTGGGAATTAAATGTATTTCAGTTTTTCAAGAAAATTGTTGAAGAACAAATTTTTCTATATGTGGATACTATTCATATTTAATGATACCTGTCTAAGGAAGCATGGGTATGGTTCATATTTTGTTAGTTTTGAGTAGTATGGCCTAGGCGTGATCAATTTTAAATGTGAATTCAAAACATTTCCTTTTATTCATAAGTTTGTTTTATTAAAGTTATTAAAATTGTTTATTTGTATAATGATACAAATAAATTTTTGTTATTCGTGTGTTTTTCTAAAAATTAGGAAATGTGAGAGAGGGAGGAAGTCTGTCCTTACTTCTATGCTAGATCTTGGTGAGGATTGTTCAGTTTTCTGGTTTTGACAGGATTCTAAGTTAACAAAGATAAACAGCAGGATGATTGGCATAGTAGATTTATTATATGATATATCTCCCATTCAGTGATGATAGCTAGCTTGATTTCTGTTTATACTTAAATAGTTTGTAAGGGAATGAAATCACTTTGAACCTTTGGGTACTGTAAAATAAGTCAAGGTATTTTCAGGTCATGGAACATAGTGTTTCTAATAGAATGAAATATTGAGAAAGCACTGGACCAAGACCACGCTTTCTCTAACTTTTAGTTCTGGGTCTTCTGATAACTGTATGAACCTGGGCCTCAATTTTTGCCTTTTTATCTAGTCCAGTCCCTCATTTTAAAGTGCTTTTAGCTCTGAAATTCTACCCCTATGTTGGGTTATATAACAATCCTACGAGATAACCTAGTAAAAGAGGAAGGCAGTAGCATTTCAGAAATACGGTTTGGGGTTGAGTCTCAAGTGAACTAGAGTTTTCCTTAAGTCTGAGGATGGTATTAATTAAAATGGAGGGATGTTTTGATCTGTACATTGTAGAGGGAAAGGGACTTGCTGATTGGTTATTATTTCCAGGAGTGGACATGGAGCTGATTTACTCTTTTTTTTCTTTATTTTTTGAGTAATCTCTTTGCCCAGCATGGGGCTCAAATTTATGACCTCAGGATCAAGAGTTGCATGCTCTACTGACTGAGCCAGCTAGGTAGGCACCTCTCAGCTGATTTACTCTTTTTTTTTTTTTTTTTTTTTTAAGTAGGCTCCACAGTGTGGAGCCAAATGCGGGGCTTGAACTCATGACCCTGAGATCAAGACCTGAGCTGAGAGCTGAGATCAAGAGTTGGATGCTCAACTGACTGAGCCAACCAGGTGCCCTGCTGATTGACTCTTAATATCAAACATGAGGATGAATTGGTGATCCCTTTCAGCAAATTTAATAACTGGAAGGTATTTTAACAGTCATCTAGTAAAATTCTAGTTAGTTCTAGGACTATAACAAAGATTATTTCACTTCCAGTTCAGGGTTCTTGGTGTAGTACTATGTTTTTAATTGTCCATTAGGATGTTTCTATGTATTTTCTAACAATAAAGTAAGAATATTTTTATATGATGTGTGTCAGATCTCTTGTTCAAGAAAGTAAAGGACACTTGTTATGTTTTAAGGTGATTTTTCCATTTTTTAATCACTGCCACAAGTTTCAAGGAAGTAAATTAGCCACATGTCTGTTGTTGTGACACTGAATTATCTGGAATATTCTTGATTTCCTGTATACTCGTTCACATGCTTTAGAGTTGTTTCCTTACTATTTAAATTAAGATGAGGTAATTATTTACCGAAATCACCACAATTTAGCTCAGAGGGGCTAAGGGAGCTTTCCAAGAGTGTGCAGTTAGTTAAATAGTTTTTGATCAGAAAAGTTTTTCTTTCTTCAGTTCTTTTTTTTAAAGATTTTATTTATTTGACAGGGAGAGAGAGGTTTGATAGGGAGAGAGCACAAGCAGGTGGAGCAGCAGGCAGAGGGAGAGGGAGAAGCAGACTCCCTGCTTAGTAGAGAGCCCGACTTGGGGCTCAATCCCATGACCTTGGAATCATGACCTGAGCTGAAGCAGATGAGATGCTTAACTGACTGAGCCACCTAGATGGCCTGAAAAGTTTTTCTTCCTTCCTTCCTTCCTTCCTTCCTTCCTTCCTTCCTTCCTTCCTCCCTCCCTCCCTCCCTCCCTCCCTCCCTCCCTCCCTCCCTCCCTCCCTTTCATGCTTCCTCCCTCCCTTCCTTTTTTTCTTCCTTCCCTTCTTTTTCTTCCTTCTCTCCCTTCCCTTTCTTTCCCTTCTTTCTCTTTAGATTTTTATTTATTTGTCAGAGAGAGAGAGAGCACAAACAGGGAGAGGCAGGCAGAGGGAGAAGCAGGCTCCCCGCTGAGCAAGGAGCAGGATGGGGGACTTGATCCCAGTACCCCGGGATCATGACCTGAGCTGAGGGCACACGCTTAACTGACAGAGCCACCCAGGCCTCCTGAGAAGTTTCTTTTTCTAATCTTAAAGTAGTTTGTTACAATGTGTAGTTTCTCCTTTGGATTTGCATAGTCCATAGTTTTGACCCTTTTTAAAGTTCAATAACAAGTTTAAATAGTAAGATGTTTAGAGGTCAGAGATTCCATTTGCTAGAATAGTCCTGATGCCTTCTGGAGTATGAGGAAAAAGTGAGAAGAGTAAACCATTTCTGTTCTTTCATAAAATTTCAATAATTTTTACTAACCTTTCTTTTATGAAACATTCTTTATTTGACTTCTCTGTCATATGTCTTATATGTATCAGAACTTGGATCTCCATTTCTTTATTACCTATGTGATTTTGTTACGGTTAAAAATGTGGAATGAGTTAGAAGTTGGCCATAAAACAGTTTACTTCTGTTACCTTCCTTGATCAGAGTGGGCAAAGTCCAGAAGCTTGGATCAGATTTATGGAATTCAAGTCACATCTTGGTAACTCTTAATACTTCCTAAATGCACACTATAATAGTTGATCAGGGCATATGGAGGTAGCCTTCAGATTTAGAAATGTCCGTAAAATCCAGGATCAGTACCTTTTTACAAGATTATGGTTTAAGGTTTAGCCAGGATTTGTTATATCTTTAATATAAAAAATTGAGAGAAGATAGTGGAGGACTAGGAGGACCCTTGAGAGAAGATAGTGGAGGACTAGGAGGACCCTAGGCTTGTCTCATTCCTTGTACACAGCTAGATAACTTAAATCATTCTAAATAACCCAGAAATCAGCCTGAAGATGGACATAACAAACTCCACAACTAAAGGGAGAGAAGTCACACTGAAGAAGGTAGAAGTACAGAGACATGGTTTGGTGGAGAAACAGATTGTGGGTTCTGCAGAGGGGAGGGAGCCGTGGTCACAGAGAAAGGCAAGACAGAGAGGAAGACACATGGGAACTCACAAGGAGAGCATTTCCCCAACGCCACTTGCTGGGAAAACAAGGGGATGATTTTTCGTTGAATTATTGCAGCCAGTGGGGCTTAAAGACTAGAGTTTTAAAGGTGGCAGCCTTTTTTTTTTCCCTTCAAAGTTTTGTTTAAATTCTAGTTAACATACAGTACAATATTGGTTTGAGGAGTAGAATTCAGTGATTCATCACTTATATACAGCACCCAGTGCACATCATAAAAAATGCCCTCCTTAATGCCCATCCCCATCTAGCCCATCCCCCACCGACCTCCCTCCATCAACCCTCAGTTTATTCTCTGTTGTTGAGAGTTTCTTACGGTTTTTTTTTCCCTCTCTCTCACTCTTTTTTCCCCCTTCCCATACATTCATCTGTTTTCTTTCTTAAATTCTATATATGAGTGAAATCATATGGTATTTGTTTTTCTCTTAGGGACTTATTTCACTTAGCATAATACACTGCAGCTCCATTGACATCACTGCAAATGGCAAGATTTCATTTTTTTCAATGGCTGAATAAATTCCATGGCTGAATAATATTCCATTGTGTATGTGTGTGTACACACACATGCACACACATACCACATCTTCCTTATTCATTCATCAGTTGATTTGGCCTCTTTCCATATTTTGGCTATTATTGATAATGCTGCTATAAACACCACAGTGCATGTACCCCTTCAAATGCCTGGTGGACACGGGGAGATTATTCACTGATCTTAGAGCACCTCCCTGACAGGTAGAGTTCACCACAAGCTTCTCTGGGGACAAAGAAGCTGGCTGGTGCATTTTCTCTTCCCCGTTCCCCAGCATAAACACACATCTACCTGCAGGAAGCAGTACAGCACCCACATTGACTGGCTAACCTGCTTACACCAAGTCCCACACCCCTGCGTCCTGGTGGAACTGCCGTTCTTGGTCAAGTTCGCCTCAGTCCCAGAGTGGCGAGACGCTTTCCCAGACTAACAGAAACCTCTACCCATCCCACATCTCCGGAGCAGAGACCTCTGCAGGGCTTCAGTTCTAGTGAAAGTATTATCAAGTCTCATTTAACAAGCAGACCAGAGCCCACCTAATTTAAATTCTCCAGACTCTGGCCAAGGACCAAACACTGCCTGCTGTAGGAGAGCCTCTGGATACGACTGGCCTGAAGGACAGAGCAGCCAGTACATGACAGCAGAGTGCACGCGCACACACCACACCAGAGACACTTCTTTAAGTGCCAGGCCCTGGATACTATCTGACTTATTCATAAAGCTTTTACTCTCAGGAGCAGGAACCATAACTTTTATAACACACAGAAGAAGTCAGAGATTTAGACAAAAAGCCAGGATGGAGGAACTCAGCCCACATGAAAGAACAAGATAAGGTCACAGCCAGAGATCTAAGCTAAACAGATATTAAGTAGTATGCCTGGTGGAGAATTGAAAGCAACAATCATAAGCATACTTGCTGGGCTTGAGAAAAGCCTGCAAGACTTCAGTAAGGACTGTACCACAGAGATAAAATAATTAAAAAAGAATCAGAAATGATGAATGCAATAACTGAGGCCTGAAACAGGCTCAATGCAATGAACACAAGGCTGGAAGAAGCAGAGGAATGAATAAATGATATAGAAAACAAAATGATGGAAAATAATGAAGCTGAACAAAAGAGAGAAAAATTAATGCAACAAGAATAGACTTAGGGAACTCAGTGAGTCCATCAAATGTAATAACATTTGTATCATAGGTGTCCCAGATGAAGAACAGAGAGAAAAGGGGACAGAAAATTTATTTGGGGAAATAATAGCTGAAAACTTCCTTAATCTGGGGAAGGAAACAGACGTCCATATCCAGGAGACACAGAACTACCATCAAATCAACAAAAGCAGGCCAATACCAAAACATATTGTAATTAAAATTGCAAAATATAGTGATGAAGAAAAAAATCTTGGGGTGCTTGGGTGGCTCAGTCAGTTGAGCATCTGACTCTTGGTTTTGGCTTACGTTATGATCTCAGGATCATGAGATGGAGCCCCGTGTTAGTGGGAAGTCTGCTTGAGATTGTCTCTCTCTCTCTCCCTCTGCCTCTCCCCCTATTCATATGTGCTCTAAAATAAATAAATCTTTTAAAAAATTGTTAAAAAAAATTCAAAAGCAGCAAGACAAAAGAAGTCCTTAACTGACAAGGGAAGACGCATAAGGTTCACTGCAGATTCGTCAACAAAAACGTGGCAAACCAGAATGGAGTGGCATGATATATATAAAATGTTGAATGAGAAACTTCTGCAGCCAAGAATACTCTATCCAGCAAGGCTATCATTCAGAATAGAAGGAGAGATAAAAGAGTTTCCTAAACAAACAATAAAGGAGTTGGTGACCAGTAAACCAGTCCTGCAGGAAATGTTAAAGGGGACTCTGAGTGGGAAGGAGAGACCAAGAGTGATGAAGACAAGAAGGTAATAGAGAAAAACTCTAGAAGCCATGACAAATAATAAAATGGCAATAAATACATATCTAAATGTGAATAGACTAAAAACGTTCCAAACAAAAGACATAGGGTGTCAGAGTGGATAAAAAACCAAACAAGACCCATCTATATGCTGCCTACATGAGATTCATGTTAGATCTAAAGGCACCTGCAGATTGAAAGTGAGGGGATGTAGAAACATTTATCATGCAGATGGATGTCAGTAGAAAGCCAGAATAGTTATGCTTATATCAAATAAAATAGACTTTAAACCATACTGTAACAAGAGACAGTATAGGGCAGTATATCATAATAAAGGTGACAGTCCGAGAGAAGATCTAACAATTAAAATTATTTATGCACCCAACATGGGATCACCCAGATATATAAAACAATAACAAACATAAGTGGACTCATTGATAATGATACAATAATTTCAGGGGACTTTAACATTATACTTACATCAATGGACATGTCATCAAAAAAAAAAAAACAGCTAGGAAACTGTGGCTTTGAATGACATACTGGATTAGATGGACTTAAGAAATGTATTCACAACACTTCATCTAAAACAGCAGAATGCACATTCTTTTGAAGTGCACATGGGACATTTTCCAAAATAGATCAAATACTGGGTCGCAAGTCAGGCCTCAACAAGTACAAAAAGATTGAGAACATACCATGCATCTTTTCTGACCACAATGCTATGAAACTTGAAGTCAACTGAAAGAAAAAAATTGGAAAGGCTAAAAAACATGGAGGTTGAACAGTATGCTACTAAAGATGGAATGGGTCAACCAGGAAATCAAAGAATAAATTAAAACATACATAGAAACAAAGGAAAACACAACAGTTCAAAATCTTTGGGATGCAGCAAGAGCAGTGTTAAGAGGAAGGTATATAGCAATACAGGCCTACCTCAAGAAGGAAGAAAAATCTCAAATCAACAACCTAACCTTATACCTAAAGGAGTTAGAAAAAGAACAATTGAAGCCTAAAGACAGCGGAAGACAGGAAGTAATAAAGATTAAAACAGAAACAAATGATATAGAAAGTAAAAGAATAGATCAATGAAAACAGGAGCTTGTCCTTTGAAAAGATCAATAAAATTGATAAACCCCTCACCAGACTTATCAGAAAGGAAAGATAAAGGACGAAAATAAAACACAAATGAGAGGCGAAATAACAACAAACACCACAGTAATACAAACAATAAGTGAATATTATGAAAAACTACGCTAACATATTGGACAACCTAGAAGAAGTGGATAAATTCCTAGAAACATAAACTACCAAAACTGAAATAGGAGGAAATAGAAAAATTGAACAGACTGATAAGCAGCAAATTGAATCAGTAGTTAAACATCTCCCAACAAACAAAAGTCCAGGACCAGATGGCTTCTCAGAGGAATTCTATGGAACTTTTAAAGAAGAGTTAATAACTATTCTTTTCAAACTATTAAAAAAATAGAAATGGAAAGAAAACTTCCAAATTCATTCTGTGAGGCTAGTATTACCCTGATACCGAAACCAAAGATTCTGCTAAAACAAAGAAATACAGGCCAATATCCCTGATGAACATGGATGCAAAAATTCTCAATAAAATATTAGCAAACTGAATCCAACATTACATTCAAGGTATCATTCATCACAACAAAGTGGGATTTATTCCTGGGCAGCAACAGTGGTTCAGTATTCCTAAGTCAATCAGTATGATACACCACATTAATAAAAGGATAAAACCATATGCTCCTTGCAGTTGATGCAGGAAAGTATTTGGCAAAGTATAATATCTATTCTTGTTAAAAACCCTCAACAGAGTAGGGTTAGAGGGAACATTTCTTAACATCATAAAGGCCATGTATGAAAACCCCACAGCTAATATCATCAGTGGGGAAAAACAGCTTTTTTTCGCCTCTATGGTCAGGAACAAAACAGGGATGTCCACTCTTACCACCATTATTTAACATAGTATTGAAAGTCCTAGCCATGGTAATCAGACAACAAAAGGGAAGGCCTCCCAATTGCCAAGGAAGAATTCAAACTTTGACTATTTGTGGATGAAACGATACTTTGTATAGAAACCCCAAAGACTCTACCAATAAATTGCTAGATCTGATAAAAGAATTCAGTGAAGTTCCAGGATAGAAAGTAAACATACAGAAATCTGTTGTATTTTTATACACCAGTAATGAAGCAGCAGAAAGATAAATCAAGTAATCAGTCCCATTTACAATTTTATGGAAAAAAAAAAGATGTCTAGCAATAAACCCAGCCAAAGTGGTAAAAGATCTATATTCTGAAAACTACAAAACACTGATGAAAGAAATTAAAGCTGACACAAGGAAATGGAAAAACATTCCATGCTTATGGATTGGAAGAACCAATGTGAATCTACACATTCAGTGCAATTCCTCTCAAAATACCATCAGCATTTTTCACAGAGCTAGAAGAAACAATCATAAAATTTGTATGGTACCACAAAAGACACTGAAAAACCCAAGCAACCTTGAAAAAGAAAAGCAAAGCTGGAGGCATTACAATTCTGGACTTCCAAGTTATATTACAAAGCTGTGATCATCAAGACAGCATGGTAGTGGCACAAAAACACATAGATCAATGGAACAGAATAGAAAACCCAGAAATGGACCTACAACTATATGGTCAACTAATTTTTGACAAAGCAGAAAAGAATATCCAGTGGAAAAAAAGACAGTCTTTTCAACAAATGATGTTGGGAACACTGGACAGCCACATGCAGAAGAATGAAACTGGACCACTTTCTTACACCATACAAAAATAAACTCAAACTGGATGGATGAAAGATCTAAATGTGAGACAGAAAACCATCAAAATCCTAGAGGAGAACAAAGGCAGGAACCTCTTTGACCTTGGCTGTAGCGGCTTCTTATTAGACATGTCTCTGGAGGCAAGGGAAACAAAAGCAAAAATAAACTTCTGATTTCATCAAGATAAAAAGCTGCACAGTGAAGCAAACAATCAAAACTAAAAGGCAACCTATGGAGTGGGAGAAGGTATTTGCAAATGACTAATCTGATAATGGGTTAATATTCAAAATCTATGAAGAACTTAAAAATTCAATACCCAGAAAACAAATAGTCCAGTTAAGAAATGGGCAAGAAGATACGAATAAGACATTTTTCCAAAGAAGATATCCAAATGACTAACAGGCACATAAAAAGATGCTCAATGTCACTTATCATTAGGGAAATACAAATCAAAATTGCAGTGAGCTGTCACCTCACAGCAGTCAGAATGGCTAAAATTAAGAACACAGGAAAGAACAGGTTTTGGCGAGGACGTGGAGAAAGGAGAACCCTCTTACACTGTTGGTGGGAATGCAAACTGGTGCAGCCACTTTGGAAAACAGCATGGAGATTCATCAAAAAGTTAAAAATAGAACTACCTTATGATTGTGCAATTGTACTATTAGATGTTTACCCAAAGAATTCAAAAATACTAAGAGGGATACATGCACCTTGATGTTTGTAGCAGCATTATCTATAATAGCGAAATTATAGAAGGAGCCCAACTTTCCATCGACTGATGAATAGATAAAGTGGTGTATATATATACGATGAAATATTACTCATCCATAAAAAATGAAATTTTACCATTTTCAGCAACATGGATGGAGCTAGACAGTATTATGCTCAGCAAAATAAGTCAGCTAGAGAAAAACAAATAACATAATTTCACTCATATGTGGATTATAAGAATCAAAATGATCTTAGGGAAAAAGAAAGGCAAACTAAGATACAGACTCTTAACTATAGCGAACAAACGGATGGTTACCAGAGGGGAGGTGAGTGGGTGGATGGGTTAAATCGGTGATGTGTTTAAGGAGTGCACTTGTGATGAGTTCTGGGTGTTATATGTTAGTGTTGAATCCCTAAATTGCACACCTGATACTAATATTACTATGTATGTTAAGTAACGAATTTATATAAAAAGTTAAAAGAATGGAAAGGGCATATCTTATGTCAATGTATCAAACATCCAGGAGTAGAAAGAAGATAAGGACTGTCTAAATCGTTCTGTTTATTCAGCAAATAATTGTTAGATGGTTGTTTTGCTGGTTACTAGGGGATACATTAGTGAAATAGATATTATTCTTTGGCCCATGAGAGCCATTTTTTTCTAGTGTCATATATATTTGTGGCATTTTCATGTCATTGTATAGAGTCATTGTTTAATTATATCCATAATTGACTTACTGTAAATTCGGGACATTGGAGTGAATTGGTTAAAGGCCTGATCCATTGAAAAGTTGCTATGAATTTTTTTGAGTACTTTGATAATCTCTTCCCATTCCTTATTATTTTAAAAAGCGAACTTAATTAAAAAAATTTTTTTGTTTATTTGCGAGAGAGAGCATGAAGGGGGTGGGGGCAGAGGAAGAGAGAGATTCAGACTCCCTGTTGAGCCGGGAGCCCAATGTGAGGCTCGATCCCAGGATCCTGGGATCATTACCTGAGCTGACAGCAGCTGCTTAACTGACGGAGCAACAACCCAGGTACCCAAATCTTTACTTTTTAAGTAGTTTGTAATTAAGATCTGGCTAAGGTATGATTTAGGAGTTATCAGCTGTATTTAGATCCTGGCTCCACGGTTCATTTTTATTGTTACTTTGGGCAAATTACCTAACCTCTGTACCTCAGTTTTCTCATTTATAAAAGATAATAATAACCACCTATGTTATAGGGGTGGTTATGAGTAAATGAGATATTTAAGATCTTGGAACAGTGTTTGTCCTGTAGTGCTCAGTAAATATTAGCTGTGTTTTTTTTTATAAAGATTTTATTTATTTATTTGACAGAGAGAAAGAGATCACAAGTAGGCAGAGACGCAGGCAGAGAGAGAGGGGGAGGCAGGCTCCCTGCTGAGCAGAGAGCCTGATGCGGGGCTTGATCCCAGGACCCTGAGATCATGACCTGGGCTGAAGGCAGAGGCTTTAACCCACTGAGCCACCCAGGTGCCCCTTAGCTGTTGTTTTTATTTTCATTTGTGTGTGTATGTATTGTTGGTGGTTGAATCTTCTGTACAAACAGTCAGATGTAAGGGCAAGGGACACTGAAATGAGTGACTTGGATGTGTTTATGAAATGAATTCACAGACAAGCATTATCTATATTTAATTGAATATAACTGGATGTGTGTGAGTTTGCACTATTCCTACTTTTATAAAGTGTATCTACAAAAACTTTGAGTAGCTACTGTCCACTGGTCACTATACTAGGATATAGGACACTGAACTAGGTATTAAAAGAATACTCTATATGTTGAAGTTTTTTTATACTGGAAAATTGCAAAATTATGAACATATTAAAAAAGGAAGAAAATATGACCCCACAATTAACTGTTACAAAGCTTCAGTAATTATCATCTCATTGTTAGTTGAATTTCATATATAGCCACCCAAGTCCCTCCTCACTGATTTATTTTAAAACAAATTTCAGACATCATATTATTGTATGGAAGTCTAATTTTATGTTTTTATTTAAATTCTAGTTACTTGACATATAGTGTAATATTAGTTTCAGGTGTACAATTTAGTGATACAACACCTGGTGCTCATCACAATAAGTGCACTCTTCAGTCCACATCACCTACTTCACCCATCCCCCACCCACCTCCTCTCTGGTAAGCATCAGTTTGTTCTTTGTAGGTAAGAGTCTGTTTCTTCTTCTTCTTTTTTTTTTTTTTTTAAATTCTATGATCGTTTGTCTCTTAAATTCTACATATGAGTGAAATCGTATGGTATTTGTCTTTGTCTGACTGACTCTTTGCTTATCGAAATACTGTCTTGCTCCATTTCCATCGTTGCAAAAGGCAAAATTTCACTTTTTTATGGTTGTGTATATATACACCATATTTTCTTTTTTTAAATTTTTTTAAAGATTATTTATTAATTAATTAATTTATTTGAGAGAGAGAGAGAGAGTGAGAGAGCACATGAGAGGAGAGAAGGTCAGAGAGAGAAGCAGACTTCCCGTGGAGCTGGGAGCCCGATGCGGGACTCGATCCCGGGACCCTGGACCTGAGCCGAAGGCAGTCGCTTAACCAACTGAGCCACCCAGGCGCCCCTACACCATATTTTCTTTATCTATTCATCAGTCCATGCATATTTGGGCTGCTTCTGTAATTTTTGAGGAACCTCCATACTGTTTTCCATAGTGGCTGTACCTGTTTGCATTTCCACCAACAGTGTAAGAGGGTTCTCCTTTCTCCACATCCTAGCCAACATCTGTTGTTTCTTGTGTTGTTGGTTTTAGTCATGTGACATGTGTGAGGTGATAGCTGAGGGAAGTTTTTTTTATGGTAAAATAAACTGTACTGTGTGGTGTTTGCCTAAATTGAACTGTTTGCAAAAAGACAAGTTGTTGTTTTTCTTTTGTTTCCAATACTAAGGGTGGTTGCCTTCTTGAATTCTCTCTCTCTCTTTTTTTAATAGAGGGAGGGAGGAAGAGAGTTGGGGGAGATAGAGGGGCAGAGGGAGAGAGAATCTTAAGTAGGCTCCCTGCCTAGCTGAGAGCCTGGTGTGTGGCTGGATCTCACAACCCTGAGATCATGACCTGCACTGAAATCAGGAGTCGGATGCTAACTGACTGAGCCACCCAGGTGCCCCTGTATTCTTGATTTCTTTTATGTGATAGTGTTTTAGGTGTTTGGGGGCCATCAATAATTGTAGGTGAGAGGGTATTATACTCTTACATTATTGAAGTAAAAATTTTTCAAAATTTTATTATGAATATTTTCACACTTCTATCAAATTTGAAATAATTTTACATATACTCAAAACCTGGATTCTGCCTTTTACTGTTTTACTATACGTGTTTTATTACATATTTGTCAATCTATATAACTCTGTTGATGCAGGAATCCTGTTTTCTTACTCATTTGAAAGTAAATTGCAGAGATTAGTATATAACTGAAGTTCAATTTTTTATGTTGTCTTTTCAATCAGGTGTTACGAGATTTCTTGTTTTGCATGAACTTTATTGTTGTGAATGATCATCTATGTCCCAGATTTCCAGTTATGACAAGGCCTAGTGTCTGGTTCCAGTGCTTCTCAATTTGAACTTTGCTTTTATACAGTGTGAACCTTTATTAGAATATTTTGCTCATGTACTAGTAATTCATATTTAGCCACATCTTAATTGAATGTATAAGGAGGGTTTTGAGTGTTTTCGCTGGTCTTAAAAAAAAATTCTAGGACGTCATTGTATGTCCCAGGGTGGCATAGTAAACTAATCTGCTATTTTAGGAATCTCGTTTAAAATTTTCCACTTAAGAACTACCCTGAGGGCCAGAGTCACTGTTTTAGTGTTTAGCTCTTTTTAAATTTTTGATCTTGGTCTTTTGTAATGTGTCTAAATATACTTTGATCTATGGGTGACTTGTAACAGAAAAAGCCATTTATGATATTAGATTGTTTTGAATGCTCATAGTTGCCATATTATAAATGCTGATTGAATAAGTGAAGCAAATTCATTAATTCTTACACTTACTTAATATTTTCAAGTTTTCCTTCAGTTTTTTTTTAAAGATTTTTATTTATTTATTTGACAGAGAGAGAGATCACAAGTAGGCAGAGAGGCAGGCAGAGAGAGAGGGGGATGCAGGCTCCCTGCTGAGCAGAGAGCCTGATGCGGGGCTTGATCCCAGGACCCTGAGATCATGACCTGAGCCGAAGGCAGAGGCTTAACCCACTGAGCCACCCAGGCACCCCCAAAGTTTTATTTAAATTCCAGTTAGTCAACATGCAGTGTAATATTGGTTTCTGATATAGAATTCAGTGATTGATCACTTACATACAACACCCAGTGCTCATCACAACAGGTGTCCTCTGAGGGTAGTATTTTTACTTACTTAAATCTAAATTCATTCCTTTTGAGCTAAAATATACTTCATCTTGATAAAAACCTTCCAAAGGTTTCTTTTCTGAAAAGAATTTAGTATGCTTTTCTTACAAAATAAAAGCAGTAATACTTACTTTTTGTGTTAAAGTGAATAGAATGTATTGGATTTAGATTGCTGTGCCTCAAATGGAACAAAGTAAATCTAAGCTTTTCAAATGGTTACCACATATTTCCCACCCTCAAGTGATCTTTATTTTCTCTTTATTCTACATAAAATCATTACATCTTTCCTCTTTAAGTAAGCACTATGCCCAGCCTGGGGCTTGAAGTCACTACCATCAAGAGTCACATGTTCAACCAACTGAGCAAGCCATGATAAGTCTAGTTATGTCACCATTTAAGTTATTATAATATTATTGACTATTTTCCCTATGCCGTACATTACATCTTCATGACTTAGTTATTTTATAACTGTGAGAAGAGTTTAAATGGGAGTTTTTTAGGCAGGAGATAGTTGTGAAGATGACCTGAATTGCTTTTGCTTTGACATTTTAATGCATACAGATGCTTTAGAGGATTTTCAAAAAAGCATGAACAATTAGAAAGTTATATTTTTCAGTCTTATTCACTTATATTATTACTCCTAGATGACAACTCATCTTTGCACTGAGGTGTCAGCTCATTGAAAGAAACAGATGTATATGACCTTTTCAGATGTTAAAGCTAGACCTGAAAATTATAAACTCAGGATTTTGGGTGTTTCTGAATATCTTTTTATTTAGTCATTGTGAAATGATAAGAAAATCATTTAATAGTTAAAGAACATACAACATTTGCATTCTGGGAGTTGTTACTGATTTAAATTCTCCAGGATTGGAGCCATCAGCTGAAAAGAAATAAAGGAGGAAGTTTAACCAGAGAAACAAAGAATTGTTTGTAGCTTTTGGTCTTAAAACTGTCATAGAGTTAGGTTACACATGCAGGGCAAGATTCTCTAATATAAGTATGAGTACACATGGAGTAGGAGCTTCAGTTGTATTGAGGTAGGAGGATTAGGTTTGGATAGGTTTGTTGTATTTTCCACTCTCCATCGGAGTGCAGAATTAACTGATTTTTTTTTTTTTTTAATTTTTTTAGTTGAGTCCTCTCTGAATGCTAATCTTCATATAACTTTAATTTTTAGGCATGGATTGCATAATTTGGTTCTGAGCAACTCCTTTCGAATGCTTCAGTTTACTTATAAAGTCTTATAAAAGACTTAAAAGGACTTACCAGTCTTAAGATGGCTTCTACAAAATTTAGAACCACTGTTCTGCTTTTTAACTCAAATGAATTTGATCCAAGTTTTTGTGAAAAAAGAGATTGCCCCCTTTTTGTTTTTAGGGAAATGTTCAGTGATACTTAGGAAATTTTCGGTGGCTTTTTGTATTCAGGATACTTATTTATGAAGGACTGCCTTTTAAATATATCTTACTTTAGAACTTGAGAAGGTTTAGATTTTAATGCTTTGTTTTTTGTTGTAAATTTTGTATTCTGCCCTCAGAAAAATAAAATTTATCTTCTAAGATAATTATTCTGTGGTGCCCATGCTAGATGTAACTTGTCATCTCATATATTTAATTTTCATGTTTTTAGATGGCTGAGAGGCCTCAGTGATTTTTTTTTTAGATATGTAAAATAGATACCAGTGTTCTTTATTTCCTGTTTCACTATTTCTGTTCCCTTCCCTTTTTTTCTTTTTGTAAAGGAACAAATGTATATTATATCCCCTCAAATTCTTCAAGTAAAAGATGTTAATATTTCACAAGGGCGAAAAGAGGCATGTGGGCTTAAAAAGTTTTCATCTTTAGAAGATAACCTAGAGAGATCTCTGAAGAATTAAAAGGGAAGATACCTTTTAACTTCCCTTATTTGTGGCTCAAACTTTCTTTTTTTTTAAAATTATGTTCAGTTAGCTGACACAAACTTTCTGCCAGACAGGTCCATTGGTCCCTTCCTGTGTCCCACTATAAAATTAATGTTAAACAGTATTAAATAAAAAGAGTAATATAGTAAGTTTCAGATTGAGTTAAAGGCCAAAAAAATCTTATCATAGAGAATAGAAATTATAAAACCACATCGTAAAACTCTGTGCCCTGGATGCACATAAATGTGGGTACTGATTTTTTTTTTTAATAATGTGGAATTTTTTTTCAGGAAGCAGAGCTTCATTTAAGGCTATGATATCCTAGGATGAGATCCTGTTGTGCTGTTTTTATCTCATTCTTAATATATTAGTCAATAATGTTTACTGCTTTTTGGTCTCATAAGCCAACGAAGTAATCATCTAGCTTGACAGGTTAAGTTTAAAAAAATATATAAATAACAAATTATTTTAATTTCTATTTCTGTTCCATAGTTCTATAATCTCTGCTGAACAAAAACAAATTCAAGCAGTTATAGATTACTTCCTAATTACTACTTTTATTTATTTTTTTACTGGTTTTTTTTAAATTAATTTTATTTTTTCAGTGTTCCAAGATTCATTGTTTATGCACCACACCCAGTGCTCCATGCAATACGTGCCCTCCTTAATACCCACCACCAGGCTCACCTATCCCCCCACCCCCTCTTTTAAAACTTAAAGATGTTCACATGTCCTCAGATCATGTTAAGTCTTTTAGTTTGAGTCTGTTTTTTTTCTGATTGAAAAGCATTTTTTAAATTTGATTGTAGTTGACACATTCTAATTCTTGTTTGGAGCAGAAATTGTATGAAAGATAAAAATTCCAGTGCAGTTACTGTCAAAAGATCTATTAACAATTCAGCTAATGACCAAGTCACTTAAAAAAAAATTTAAGTAATCTCTGTCCAATCACTTAAGAAACCCCATACCAATTAGTGGTCATTCCTCATTTCCCCTCACATCCTCTACCCCACATTCTAACAGCTACTATTTTATTTCCTACCATTATGGACTTGTATATTCTGAACATTTCCTATAAAAGGAATCCTACAGCATGTGGTATTGTGTGACTGGCTACATTCATTTAGCATGTTTTCACAGTACATCCATGTTGTAGAATGACTCAGAACTTCATTCCTTTTTACCACTGAATAATATTCCATTCATCATTTGATGGATATTTGGTTTGTTTGTACTTTTTGATTATTATTTATCATGTTGCTGTGAATGTTCATATATAAATTTTTGTGTGAGCACGTATTTTTATTTCTCTGTTATACCTAGGAGTAGAATTGCTGTGTCATATGGTAACACTGTGTTTAACCAGCTGTTTTTCACAGTGGCTGTACCATTCACATTCATATCATCTGTGTATAAAGGTTCCAGTTTTTGGGGGTTCCTAGGTAGCTTAGTCGGTTTAGTGTCTGACTCTTAATTTTGGCTCAGGTTATGATCTTAGGGTTGTGAGATACAGCCCTGCATGGGACTCTGCACTGGGCTTGGAGCCTGCTTGACATTCTCTCTCTGCCTCTGCTACCACCGACTCCCTGCTCATGCTCAATCTCTCTCTCTCTTAAAAAAAAAAAAAAAAGGTTTCAGCTTTTCATATCCTCACCAACACCTCCTGTTGTCCGTGGTTTTGTTTATTCCCGTTCTGGTGGGTGTGAAGTGGTATCTTGCAATTATTTTTTATCTTGGTAAAGTATATATAACATTTACAGTATATATAATATTTATCATTTTAACTATTTTAAAATATGCAATTTAGTGGTATTAAATACACTTACAATATGTAATAAGTGTATATACCCCAAACTCTTTTATCATTCCAAACAAAAGCTTTGTACCTGTCTTGATAATTTCTTAAATAAATGGTGCTGAGTCAACTGGATATCCACATGCAAAAGAATGAAGGTTGGACTCTTAACTCCTATCATATACAACTCAAAATGGAGCAAATACCTAAATTTAAGAGTTGAAACTATTACAACTCTTAGGCAAAACATAGGGGCTAATCTTCATGACCTTGGATTTGGCAATGGTCTCTCTCTTTTTTTTTTTTAAAGATTTTATTTATTTATTTGACAGAGAGGAGAGAGATCACAAGTAGGCAGAGAGGCAGGCAGAGAGAGAGAGGGGGAAGCAGGCTCCCCGCTGAGCAGAGAGCCCGACATGGGGCTCGATCCCAGGACCCTGAGATCATGACCTGAGCCGAAGGCAGAGGCTTCAACCCACTGAGCCACCCAGGCGCCCCTTGGCAGTGGTCTCTTAGATGTAAAAACTCAGACAACAAAGAATACATAATTTGAACTTGATGAAAATGAAGAACTTCGTGCATCAAAGGATGCTATCAAGAGAGTGAAAAGACACCACAGAATAGGAGAAAATATTTGCAAATCATATATCTGATAAGGGTTTAATATCCAGAATACATAAAGTACTCTTACAACTCAGCAGCAAAAAGACAACTCAATTAAAAAATGGACAAGGGACTTGAATAGATATCTCTTTACTTAAAAAAAAAATTATGGTAAAATAGGTAACATAAAATTTACCACCTTAACCTTTTTTTAAGTGTATATTTCAGTAGTGTTAGGAACATTGCCATTGTTGTGTAACTAATCTCCAGAGCATTTTCATCTTGAAAAACTGAAACTCAAAAAAAAAAAAAGAAATAAAAACTGGAACTCTATTCCCATTAAACAACTTCCAATTTTCTGTGGGATCCCTTTACTTGTAATCATTGTCTTTATATTTAAAGTGTGTTTTTTGAAGACAGCCTATAATTGGGTCTTGTTTTTTAATCCACTCTGACACCTGACTATATCTATAGTGATAATATGACACACTCTCTTAATTGGATGTATTTAAATCATTCACATTTAAAGTGAAATTTGATATATAGTTGGATCAATATCGTGTTTGCACTTGTTTCCTTTTTTATATTCCCCCTTTTTATCTTTGGTTTTACTTGAACATATTATATGATTTCATTTACTTTCCTCTTTTAAATTATAAATTGTACTTCTTAAAATTTTTTTATTGGTTGCCTTTACTTTGCAATATACATTAATATCTTGTTTAAGTCCACTTTTAAATAACACTACAGGTTTCCCCTGCTATCTTAACATAGAGGATTCTTATGAAACCTTTCATAAGCTGAAATAGCTTACAGTGAAGAAGCAATTACCGTTAGTTTACATGGAAAAAATTTTGAGTATTCCCAGACCTGAAAAATAACCTCTTTTAGGCTTTTCTTATACTTTAGTACACATCTTGCTAATGGATTCACAAAATGAGTCAAGATAAAGCACAAATGCTCATAGACACAGTTAAAAAGTTAAGAAGCTGGGTGTAGTTCCCTAGGGAAGGAGCTTGGCAGTGCCATTCTTGCTGCTCAGTATGTGCACTGCCTCTTTAACAGCCTGCTGCAAACCAAACACTAAATGCTCTTTTGTCTTCTTTCATAAAAGTGAAAATCTTCCAAATTTCCTGTAGTTCGTGAAAACAAGTACTAATATAGGTTTTTCATAAAGTGAAGTGGTGGGGCACCTGGGTGGCTCAGTTAGTTAAGCATCTACTCTTGATTTCAGCTCAGGTCATGATCTCAGGACGGTGAGATTGAGCCAGGCGTAGGCACTGGGCATGGAGCCTGCTTAAGATTCTCTCTCTCTCCCCTCTGACCCCCCCTATCATGCATGTGTGCTCTCTCTCTTTCTCTCTCTCTCTCTCACACACACACACACACACACACACACAAGTGAAGTGGCATACCACAAACTTTAGAAAAGCAGAAGATAATTACATCACTTCATAAGCAGTATAGGTACCTTGTAACAGAGTAGTATTCTCAGTTCTCCTTACCCATAAGCTGTAATCACCCAATACATTTTTGCTATTATTAGTTTGAACAGTTAACTATTTGGTCCGTTAAAAATAAGAAACATAAAAGATGTTAATTTTACTTTAATTTGTTCCTTCTCTAATGCTCTTCTTTTTTTATGTGGATCTTTGTCTTTGACCTATATAATTTTTTTTCTATCTGAAGAACTTTTAACATTTCTTGTAAGCCAAGTCTGCTGGATTGGTTACTCAGATTACTTCTGTTTTTGTTTGTTGAGAAAGACTAGTTTGCTTTCACTTTTTTTTTTTTTTTAAAGATTTTATTTATTTATTTGACAGACAGAGATCACAAGTAGGCAGAGAGAGAGGAGGAAGCAGGCTCCCCGCGGAGCAGAGAGCCTGATGCGGGGCTCGATCCCAGGACCCTGAGATCATGACCCGAGCTGAAGGCAGAGGCTTTAACCCACTGAGCCACCCAGGTGCCCCTTGCTTTCACTTTTGAGGGATCATTTTGCTGGATACATTATTCTAGCTTGGTGTGTTTCCATTCTCTTCCTGCTTGTGTGTTTCTGACAACAGGTCAGATAGAATGCTTATCTTTGTTCCTCTATAGCTAAGGTATCTTTTTCTTCTGTCTTTTAATATTTTTCTTTCTCTTTGGTTCTCTGTTGTTTGCTTGTGATATAGCTACGTGTAGGTACTTGGTATTTATCCTGTTTTGGTATTCTCTGTGCTTCCTGCATTTATGGTATCTGTTATTAATTTTGGAAGATTTTTCCAATGTTATTATTTCAAACATTTCTTTTGCTCCTTTCTCCTTTGTGTTCCCATTACATGTATGTTACAACTTCTGTAATTGACCTACAGTTATTAGTTTTCTGTTCCCTTTTATTTTTCTTTTCCTCTTTGGACTTTAGCTTGGAAAGTTTCTTCTTTCTTTTTTCTTTTTAAAAATTTTTATCAACATATAATGTATTATTTGTTTCAGGGGTACAGGTCTGTGATTCATCAGTCTTACACAATTCACAGTGCTCACTATAGCACATACCCTCCCCAATGTCCATCACCCAGCCACTGCTCCCTCCCACCCCCT
This sequence comes from Potos flavus, assembly GCA_028534135.1. Lineage (NCBI taxonomy): Eukaryota > Metazoa > Chordata > Mammalia > Carnivora > Procyonidae > Potos > Potos flavus. The sequence goes on from CM052901.1 coordinate 52,012,051, forward strand.
TCCAGTCCAGCAACCCTCAGTTTGTTTCCTGAGATTAAGAGTCTCTCATGGTTTATCTCCCTCTCTGGTTTTGTACTGTTTAATTTTTTTTCCCTCTTTTCCCTTATGATCCTCTGCTCCGTTTCTCAAATTCCACATATCAGTGAGATCATATGATAATTGTCTTTCTCTGATTGACTTATTTTACTTAGCATAATACTCTCTAGTTTCATCCACACCATTGCAAAAGGCAAGATTTCATTTTTTTGATGGCTGCATAATATTTTATTGTGTATATATATCACATCTTCTTTATCCATTCATCTGTCGATGGACATCTAAGCTCTTTCCATTGTTTGGCTATTGTAGACATTGCTGCTATAAACATTGGGGTGCATGTGGCCCTTCGGATCACTACATTTGTATCTTTGGGGTAAACACCGAGTAGTGCAGTTGCTGGGTCATAGGGTAGATCTATTTTCAACTTTTTGAGGAACCTCCACACTGTTTCCCAGAGTGGCTGCACCAGCTTGCATTCCCCCCAACAGTGTAGGGGATTTCCCCTTTCTCTGCATCCTTATCAACATCTGTTGTTTCCTGACTTGTTAATTTTAGCCATTCCGACCGGTGTGAGGTGATATCTCATTGAGGTTTTGATTTGTATTTCCCTAATGCCAAGTGATGTTGAGCACCTTTTCATGTGTCTGTTGGCCATTTGGATGTCTTCTTTGCAGTAACGTCTCTTCATGTCTTCTGCCCATTTCTTGAGTGGATTATTTGTTCCTTGGGTGTTGAGTTTGATAAGTTCTTTATAGATTTTGGCTACTAAACCTTTCTCTGATATGTCATTTCCAAATATCTTCTCCCATTCTGTCGGTTGTCTTTTGGTTTTGTTGACTATTTCCTTTGCTGTGCAAAAGGTTTTTATCCTGATGAAGTCCCAATAGTTCATTTTTGCCCTTGCTTCCCTTGCCTTTGGCACTGTGTCTAGGAAGAATTTGCTATGGCTGAGTTTGGAAAGTTTCTGTTGACCTATCATCAACCTTCACTGTTTCTTCCCTCTTCAAGCTCATTGATTCTTTCCTTCCCTGGGTCCAGTCTACTAATGAGCCCATCAAATGCATTCTTTATTTCTTTCACAATGTTTTAGATTTGTAGTGTTTCCTTTTGTTTATTTATTACAGTTTTTCTCGCTCTGATTACCGATCTATTCTTGCATGTTGTCTATTTCTTATTTCTTTCATTAGAGTCCTTATTGTATTAGGCAAAGTTGTTTTAGATTCCCCTATCTGATAGGTCCAAAAGTCTGTGTCTTACCTAATTCTGGTTCTGATACACTCTTTGCTTGTTTAGATTGTGGGTTTTCTTGTTTTTTGTTTGTTTTCCTTTCTGACATGACATAATTTTTTGGAAAGTCAAATACAATATTTCTGGTAATGAGAGTTTAGGTTATTAGGCTTTTAGTGTGAGCTTTTATGTTAATCTGGCTAGGAATTGGGCTGTGTGTTATTTGCTGTAGCTGTAGGTACTAGAGGATTCATTTACTTATAATTTCTTTGTTTTAAGTATTTTTCTTCCATATTGTCTTTCAGTTTTGCTAATACCTCCTTCCTTTTTTTTTTTTTGAAGATTTTATTTATTTATTTGACAGAGAGAGATCACAAGTAGGCAGAGAGGCAGGCAGAGAGAGAGGGGGAAGGAGGCTCCCCACTGAGCAGAGAGCCTGATGTGGGGCTCGATCCCAGGACCCTGAGATCATGACCTGAGCTGAAGGCAGAGGCTTTAACCCACTGAGCCACCCAGGCGCCCCTGTTGGGAGTTTTTTGATTACTGATTCAGTTTCTTTGCTGGTTATTCATCTGTTCAAATTTTCTATTTCTTCCTGTTTCAGTTTTGGTAATTTATATGTTTCTAGGAATTTATTTCTTGTATGTAGTCCAATTTGTTAGCATTATAATTTTTCATAATCTCTTATAATTGTAGTTCTCTGGTGTTGGTCGCTATTTCTTTTCTCTTACTTATGACTTTATTCATTTGAGTCCTTTCTCTTTTTTTCTCGATAAGTCTGGCTAGAGCTTTATCAGTTTTCCCGATCTTTTAAAAGAACCAGCTCCTGGTTTCATCGATCTGTTCTATTGTTGTTGGTGGGTTTTTTGTTTTGTTTTGTTTTGTTTTAGTTTCTATATCATTTATTTCTGCTCTAATCTTTATTTCCTTGTTTGTTTGTTTTTCTTTTCCTAGCTCCTTTAGGTTTAAGGTTAGGTTGTTTATTTGAGATTTTTCTTGCATCTCGAGATATGCCTGTATTGCTATAAGCTTTCCTCTTAGAACCACTTTTGCTTCCTCCCAGAGATTTTGGACCATTGTGTTTTCATTTTCCTTTGTTTCCATGTCCTGTTTTATTTCTTCTTTGATTTCTTGGTTGACCCATTCATTGTTTAGTAGCATGTTATTTAACCTTCATGTATTTGTGGTCTTTCTAGATTTTTTCTTGTGGTTGACTTCTAGTTTCATAGTGTTGTGTTTAAAAAATATGCATGGTATGACTTCGATACTTCTTAATTTATTGGGGCTTGTTTTGTGGGCTGACGTGAAGATAAGTTGTTTTATTATTAAAATAAATGGCAATTAAAATTTAATGGTATTTCCTTTAGATTTTTATATTCCTAGAATTTTGTAGATGAAGCTGTAGTCCCATTTGAACTGTTTTTAGTCTGTATTGATTCATGTGGTTCTAGTTCATTCATTTAACTGCTGTATAGGATTGTGTTGCATGAACATACAGTCTATTCATTCTGTTTTTTGTGAATAATTGGGTTATTTCCAAATTTTCTCTAGTGTAAGCAGTGCTGTGATGTGTCCATTCTTTGTTCATATCTTTAGCAGCCATGTGCAACACAAACTTTGCAATAACTTTATAATATTTGATATATTAGACGTTTTTAAGATATTTACCATTTGAACCATTTTTAAGTGTATGATTCATTGCCTTTAGGTACATACATTGGCATTCTTGTACAGTCATTATCATTCTCCGTTTCCAGAACTTTTTCATCATTTTCAACAGAAAACTACCCATTAACAGTAACTGTGTATTACCTCCCCCTTCCAGCCCTGTAGTTTGCTTTCTTTTTCTATGAATTTGGCTATTTTAGGAACCTCAACTATGTGGAATTATACAATATTTGTCCTATTGCTGTGTCTGGCTTACTCATTTAGTGTAAGGTTTTCAAATTTCATTTATGTTATAGCATGTGTCAGAATTTCATTCCTTTTTGGGGAATATCATTCTTTTTATTTCACATATCTATTGCGTTTTATTTTTCCACTTATCTATCTTTTGTGGATTTTGGTTATTTTTACATTTTGGTTCTTATAAATAATGCTGGTATGAATGTTGGTGTGTAAGTCCCAGCTTTCATTTCTTTTAGATACATACTTGGAGGTGGAATTGCTGGGTCATATGGCAATTCCATGTTTTAACTTTTTGAAGTATTACCATACTATTTTTCTCCAGTGCTTGAGCCATTCAGTATTCCTACCGGAAGTACATTCAGGGTTCTAATTTCTCCACATCCTTATCAAGATTTGTTATTTTCCATTTTTTTGTAATATAAATGGGTACGAAATGGTATCTTATTTTGGTTTTGGTTTGCTTTTCCCTAATAATTAGCAATGTAGAGTCTCTTTTTGTGTGCTCATCAGATATTTGTACATCTTGTCTATTTAAGTCATTTGCCTATTTTTAATTTTTTTAGAAGTTTTTTTATTTATTCATTTGACAAAGAATGAGCACAAGCAGGGGGAGCAGGAGACAGAGGGAGAGGGAGAAGCAGACTTCCCGCCGAGCAGGGAGCCCGATGCAGGGCTCGATCCCAGAACCCTGGGATCATGACCCGAGCTAAAGGCAGATGCTTAACCGACTGAGCCACCCAGACGCCCCTTATATTTTTTGTTGTTGTTGTTGAGTTCTAAGATTTTCTTATGTATTCTGGATATGAATACCATTTCAGATATATGATTTGGAAATATTTTCTCATATTCTCTGGGTTGTCTTTTCACTCTCTTGATGGTGTCCTTTGATGCACAGAAGGTATTCATTTTGATGAAATCCAGTTTATGTATTTTTTGTTGTTGTTGTACTTTTTGTGTTGTATTAAAAAAATTGTCATGAAATACAATTGTCATGAGGATTTTTTTCCCAAGTTTTCTTCTAGTAATTTAATAGTTTTAACTACTGTGTTTAGTTCTTTGATGCTTTTTGTGTTAATTTTTATATGTGATGTCAGGCAAGGGTCTCGCTTCATTCTTTGGCATGTGGCTATCCAGTTTTCCTAGCACTGTTTGTTGAAAGAACTGCCCTTTCACAATTGAATGATCTTGACACCCTTGTTGAAAATCATTGACCATATCTATACAAGGGTTTAGTTTTGAGTTTTCTATTCCACTGGTCTATATGTTTGTCTTTTTGTCCATACCACACTCTTTCGATTATTTTAGCTCAGCTGTTTGTTTTGAAGTCAAGTAGTGTGAGTTTTTCAACTTTCTTCTTTTTTCATGATTGTTTTGATTTTTTGGGATTCCACGAGCTTCTCCATGAATTTTAGGATGGGTTTTTCTATTTTTGCCAAAAATGCTGTTGGGATTTTGATAGGAGTCGAAATGAATCTCTAGGTCGTTTGTGTAGTATTGTTATTTTAATAATATTAACTTTTTCTAATCCATCAACACAGAGTATCTTTCCACTTATATGTGTCTTTAATTTCTTTCAGCAGTGAAAACAGTACTGTTTTGCAATTTTCAGTGTATAAATCTTTTGCCTCCTTGGTTAAATTAATTCTAAAATATTTAATTGTTTTCAATGCTATTGTGTAAATGGAATCATTTTCTTAATTTCCATTTTGGACTGTTCATTGTTCGTGTATAGAAATGCAACTGGTTTTTGTGTGTTGATTTTGTATCCAATAACTTTACTGAATTTGTTTATTAACTGTCTCAGAAATTTTTTATGATATATTTAAGGTTTTCTACATATAAGATGCCATCTTGTGAACAGATAATGTAACTCTTTCCTGTATGGATAATAATATTTTTGTCAGTGCCATTTTAAACAATCATGATGTGAACAAAAATTTTAAATTACTTACTGTTCATTTTTCCATAAAAAACCATTTTGGTCAATGTGATGATACCCATGATCATATAACCAAATTTCAGAGACTGGTTCATTGTGTCTTAAGCACAGCAGCCCATCTGTGGGGACAGATAGATGATTGAGTTGAAAGTGAAAAATAGTTTTGTAAGATATTATCATTGAAGGGGCACCTGGGTGGCTCAGTGGGTTAAAGCCTCTGTCTTCGGCTCAGGTCATGATCTCAGCGTCCTGGGATCGAGCCCCGCATCGGGCTCTCTGCTCAGCAGGGAGCCTGCTTCCCCTTCTGTCTCTGCCTGCCTCTCTGCCTACTTGTGATCTCTCTCTCTCTGTCAAATAAATAAATAAAATCTTAAAAAAAGAAAGATATTATCGTTGAAGGAAAGTGGGTAATGAATACACAGAAGCTTTCTTACAAATGCATGTGAATCTACATTTATCTCATGATAAAAAATTTAAAAAGAGGCTAGTTCCTCTGTGCATAAACATCTCCAAAATAATAGTACAAAAGAATACACATAAAATATTTGGAATTCTGCAGTTCCTTATGGAAAAAAAATAAAGTAGTAAAACATCCAAGGGACAGAACACAGCCTGTAGTTATGAATACTGACATTAGGACTGAAAACTTGTCTAAAATCTAGTCATTGATGATATGGTTAGTTTACAGGAAGAATTAAATTTTTTTGATGCACTTGCAGATAGGCAGGTCAGATTTCACAAGTCATCTGCATCAAGCCACTGTTGAAATTGTGTGACTGTAAGCATAAAGACTGAAGACATTGTTTCTCAATGGAGATTTTTAACCACTCCTGAAGGATGCCTTTCAGGACTTACTTAGCATCTACAGTTAAGTAATGTATATAGTACTGGTTGAGTCAGCTTCATGTTTTGGTAGAGAGAGGAAGAGAGTGACAGCCATGTCTAGATTTAATAAAAAAATATCATTCATAGTAGTTCACAGTTATAAAACTGGTGAGTTAATGTGTTTGGTTTTGCCTTAGGAAGCTTGTTCACTTCACAAAAGGATTGATAAATGTTGCCTTTTTAAATAGTTGGTTTTGGTGTGTTTAAAATACCATTTCCACAGATAAGACTTACACAAATGCAAGGATCATTTCTAAAGTGTGATTCTAGAAATGAGTTAGATTTTAAAAAACTGATATCAGAGCTTTTATATGCAGATGAGTATTTTCCTTCTAAGTATTCACTATAGGAGGCCATGCTGATATCAGTGATGTCATTCTTAAGGACATTTTGAGAACTCTTCTTTTGTAACCCATTTAGAAGGCATACAAGAAAATAAATCTTCAGGAATACTTCAGATGTTGGCAAAAACTAATTTTACCCAAGTTGATAACTCACCACATTTGATTCTAAATGACATTTGGCTCTTTGTAAAAATCACATCCACCCTCAAAGAGAGAAGATTTTTTAAATAAATTAATTTTTCCAATAAATTCAAAATAAATTAATAAAATAAATTTCAAAAAAAATACTTAAATCTTTTAAGTATCAATTCTTTTTTTTACCGCTTGGCTTCTCCCTGGTCTCCTAATTTATAATATAACACAAACATGTTTATGCCTAAAAGTGCTATCCTTCACAGAAGGAAAGATTTCTACTGATTGTATCCAATTGTTTTAAATTTTGCATTTGATAAAAAAAATTAAAAAAAAATTTTGCATTTGATGATACTAATATTAATGGGTTATGCTGATTTATCCATAGTCCTGACCTTGGCCAGCTACAGCATGAATTCATGTGATCACCGGCTCTGTGGTTGGATTTCTGTGAATTCTAGGAATGAGTGAGACAGTCATTATTCTGCTAGTTTGCTATGCTCTTTTCTAAAGAACAACTTTTTTGCTCTTTGTAATCTGTTGATGGGACAAGATGTAAAATGACATCATTCATTCTTATTTTTGAATTTTGGTTACAAGGAATTTTGTGTGCCATTGGTAGACATGTAGCATCTTTTGCTCTGGTTCCATTTTCTGATTTAAGATTAGAGACTCTAAGTAACTTGGCAATTTTTCATACATCATTCGTTTTCAAAAGCGAGGTTATGGCAAAAAGTAGAAATTATACCAAGTCTTGGTATCTTTATTCTAGAGGCAAGTTTGTTTCAAAATTGTGTCAAAACAAAACAAAACAAAAAAACCCTCTTCATCGAAACAAAACCACCCAAATCCCACACAGTAGTATGTCTGTTATATTTCATTTCTTTTTCATTCCCTTAATATCTTGGGTTCTCTATAGCCAAACATAGGAAAATGGTGCAGAGGGGACTACTGGCCTTGGGGTGGGCCCAGCGCACTGCTTGAATGGGGATGGTGCCTGGCCCAGGAAGCACCAACATAGCTGTTACCCGATTCAGTGTTCTAATTTATATTCTGTTGATTATTAGTGAGGTTGCAGTGCTTTTTCTCCCAATTTTTTGTTACTCAGTTGTATTCCTGTTTTAAAAGTTGTTTCTGTCTTTTACTCATTTGTCTACTATGACTTTAGTATTTTTAAAAAGATATGAGGTTGTGCTTATCTCCTTATTTTCAGGTTATTTGCCTTTTACATTTTGGTTACAGATATCTTTGGAAGTGTATGCGTGAGTTTTATTTTTTATGTAAATACGTAGATATATTCTGTAATTTCTTCCTCTGTTTGCATTTTTATTGAGAAAATTTACATAAAATTCACTATTCAATTGAGTTTATAAGTCAGTTTTTTTTTTTAGAAAACTTTACAATATTGTGCAGTTGTCACACTTCATAATTCTAGAGCATTTTCATTGCCCCAAAAAGTAGCCCATGACTCCCAGTACCCCACTTCCTCCATCCCCTGGCAATCATTGATCTTAATGTTTCTATAGAATTGCCTATTCTGGACTATCTATCTGTATAGATATATAGAGGGAATCATCCAGTATGTGGCATTTGCATTTGCCTTTTTTAGCATAATGTTTCCAAGTGTCATCCATGTTTTAGCATGGATGTATATTTTATTCTTTTTTATTGGGACATAATATTCTGTTGTTTATTTATCAGTTGGTAGATATTTGGGTACTTTCTGCTTTTTTGGCTATTATTTATATTGCTGCCATGAACATTTGTGTACAGTATTTTTTGTGTGGACATATGATTTCATTGTTTTGGATATATATCTAGGAATGAAATTACTGAGTGAGTCATTTGGGAACTCTTTAACTTTTTGAGTTACTACTAAACTTTTTCACAATGACTGCATCATTTTACATCTCCATCAGCAATATATGTGGATTCCAGTTTCTCTACACCCTTGCCAACCCTTATTTTTCATTTAAAAAATTATTATATCTACCCTGAGTGCAAAATAGTATCTTGTGGTTTTGATTTGCATTTTTCTAATGACTTAATAATCTTGAACATTTTTCATGTGTTTACTGGCGCTTTGTATATATTCTTTGGAGAAGTGTATATTTAAGAGAGAATGAAAGAGAGAGAGCGAGCAAGCATGAGAGGGGCGAGGGTCAGAGGGAGAAGCCGACTCCCTGTTGAGCAGGGAGCCTGATGTGGAACTTGATCCTGGAACTCCAGGATTGTGACCTGAGCTGAAGGCAGTTGCCTAACCAACTAAGCCACCCAGGTGCCCATGTCCTTTGCCCATTTTTAAATTGAGTCCTTTCTCTTTTTATTGTTAAATTATAAAAATTATTTATTAAAAGGATAAAAATCCTTTATTTTTTTATTTTTTTAAAAGATTTATTTATTTGACAGAGAGAGAGACAGCGAGAGAGAGGGAACACAAGCAGGGGGAGTGGGAGAGAGAGAAGCAAGCTTTCCACCGAGCAGGGAGCCCCATGCGGGGCTCGATCCCAGACCTGAGCCGAAGGCAGACGCTTAACGACTGAGCCACACAGGCGCCCTATAAAAATCCTTTAAAGGAGATATACCATCTTATTTGAAGGATATATATATTATACAAAAGGATATTAATACCTTTCCAGATGTATGATTTGAAAATAGTTTTCTACAGTTGTATGGCTCATCTCTTCACTTTTTTTTTTTTTTCATCTCTTCACTTTCTTAATGGTATCTTGGTACACAAAAGTTTTGAATTTCAACCAAGTCAGTTTTATCTATTTTCCCTCTTTTAAGTTTAGGAAATCCTGTATTAGAAATGAGATTCATGTTTATTTTGTGCATTCTTTTAAGGTTTCAACTTTTATAAATCTCTTGGGTTAGAGATATACCTATTATATAACTTAGCAGGATATGCGGTAATAATTTAGTTACATAAATATTTCCCTGGGAATCTGTCAGCTCTACTAAGTCCTGTTTTAGATTTTCTTCATCTTTTTGTCATGTATACAATTATTCTGTAACAAGCAGAAGATAGAGTGATTAAAAAAATACAGAAGGCTTCCAGGGAGTAAGTATTTAGTAAATATATTTGATACATTACTCAATTATTATTTTAAATGATGTAAAGCAAAATCTCATCAGCATTTTACTCGTGTTTTCAAATCCTTAGTGAAATAATGAAAATTCATTTTCTTTTACTTTTATTTTGAATATGCATTCATTCAGATCACTTACAGTATAGGTATGTTTTCAGTTTGTTAAAACTTTACATTTGATTAAATACATGACAGGCTAATTAAAGAAATTCTTTAAATTTTTGTTTTAATAGTGAAAGCAAGTTGAATACATTGGTGCAGAAGCTTCATGACTTCTTGGCACACTCATCAGAAGAATCTGAAGAAACAAGTTCTCCTCCAAGACTTGTGATGAACCAAAGCACAGGTAAATTGAGAAATAATGTGCAATATCTTCTAGTCTATTTTCCATTTAGTTTTGGGAGGGAGCAGCTATTGAAGGCTTTATTAGCCCTTCTGAATCTAGTGTTTAGCTGGTATCTGATAATTGGAGATTTTAATTTAGATAAGTAAAATGTAAGGTTATATGGTTATAGGTGCTTAGAGAAGGATGCACTATGGTTTTATGCATAATAGAGATATCTTATAGCATGGGTGATAAATGTTCACTATGAAAAATAGGTAGTATTAGAAGGGGTGGGAGCAGTATAGAAATGTATTGTTTTAGTTATTTGTGTATTCTGAGTTAAATTTTTACATTGTTTCATAACTTCTCTGAGTAGAATTGGTGCATTTTTTAATAAAAAAAGATTAAATACTTCCTTTCTACCGTCCTTTCCTCCTTTTTAAAAGTGTCCTGTATCATGTGATGTCACTTTTGAGGCTTTTAAGGGTAGCTACATATATAAGAGCTGAATACACACACACACACACACACACACACACACACACACGCAAGTGCATGTGCACCACAAATACAGTATGTACAAAAAGTATAAGAGAGGTAGACCACAGTAAGAAGTTCAACCATATGTATAATTAGAATCTCAGAAGGGAAGAAAAGATAGAATGGGTCAGAAACCTAGCTGAGCATTTTCTGAAAGTGATGAAAGGCATCAAGCCATGGATTCATTAAACTCTGTGAACCTCAAGCAGAATAAATATAAAGAAAATTGTAACTAGATATATCATAATTAAGCTCCTAAAGAACAAAAACCAAGAGAAAAACTTATAAGCAGACAGAGGAAAAAAATCATTGCTTTCAAAGGAACAGCAATAACAATGATAGCACGGTTAAAAACATGAATGATAGAAGCTACATGATAATGAAATGATTTCTTTAAAGTACCAAATGAAAATAATTGCCAACTTGGAACTGTATATGCATATGCAGTGAAAGCATCTTTCAGAAGTGAAGGTGGAGTTAATATGGACAAAAAAGGAGAACTCTGTCATGTCAGTAGACCTACAATAGATGAAATATTAAAGGGTTTTCTTAAATCAGAAGGAAAATAATTGGAAATGGCAACACCAAAATGTAAGAAGTATTGAATAATGGGAAGGATAAGTAAGTGGGTGAAACTAAATATATAGTGTTATCTAATCCATAGTCCTTATTCTTAATTCAAAAATTGCCCCAGTAATGTTTTTATAGGTAAATTTTTCCTCCCAAGTCAAGTATCTACTTGAAGACAACGTATATAGATGGCATATAGTTGTCTCTTTAGTCTTTTTATTTTTATTTTATTTTTAAAAAGATTTTATTTATTTGAGACAGTGTGCACATGAGAGCAGAGTGGTAGACAGAGGAAGGGGGAAAGAGTCTCAAGCAGACTCTGTGCTGAACATGGATGATGGGCTCAGTCTCACCACCCATGAGATCATGACCTGAGCTGAAACCAAGAGTTGGATGCTTAGCTGATTGAGCTACTCAGGTGCCCCTCTTTTGTCCTTTTATTTTTTTTTAAGAAGATTTTATTTATTTATTTGACAGAGAGAGAGATAACAAGAGAGGGACCACAAGCAGGGGGAGTGGGGGAGGGAGAAGCAGGCTTCCTGCAGAGTGGGGGAGCCCGACACGGGGCTCAATCCCAGGACTCTGGGATCATGACTGAGCCAAAGGCAGACACTTAACGACTGAGCCATCTAGGGACCCCCTCTTTAGTCCTTTTAAATCTAAAACTGTTTCTTTGTCTGTTGGAGCCATGATACTTTTGAAATGTACAGGTCTATTACACTGGTGACTGTTGATGTGAATTTGATTAGTTAAATTAGATTCAGGTTATTTATTTTTGTTGGGGTTAATATGTGGTGTTCTTGTCAGTACATCATCTGACAAGATGTAATCACAAGGCACATGATGTAATTTTTTCTTTTTTTTTAAAGCTTTATTTTTTGAAAGATTTTATTTATTTGACAGAGAGAGAGCACACGTAAGTGCACAAGCAGGGGGAGTGGCAGGCAGAGGGAGAGGGAGAAGCAGGCCCCCTGCTGAGCAGGGAGCCTGATGTGGGCTCCATCCCAGGACCCTGGCATGATGGATGACCTGAGCCAAAGGCAGACGCTTAACCAACTGAGCCACCCATGCATGCGCCCCTGTAATTTTTTCTTTTATTGGTGATGTTAACTTAGGTTACTTGACTGTGGTCGTTATGCTAGATTAATCCACTACGAACTTATGATTTATTCCTTTCTAACTAATAAGTAATTTGTAGGATATTACTGTGAAACTATTTAGGTATTCTTTTTCATTATCAAAAGTTAACTTACGTGTTTGCTATTGCAAATAACCGTAAACAGGGCAGCTTAGACAATAATCCAAGTGTATTATTTCAGTTCTGTAGATCAGAAGTCCAGTGAGCCTTTCTGGGATCTCCTCAGGGTATCACAAGGGTAAAGTTAACATATCATTGAGACTATGTTCCTTTCTGAAAGCTCTGTGGAGAAATCCATTTCTGTGCTCATTTAGGTTGTTGCCAGAATTCAAGCCCTTGTGGTTATAGGTCTAAGGTTCCCATTTCTTGCTGGCCGTTGTCCAGGATCCTCTGTCTTAGCTTAAGGCTGTTTGTATTTCTTCTCACATGGCCCCCTCCATATTCAAAGCCAGCATGTTGAGTCTTTCTCATGCTTTGAATCTAACTCTTTTGCTTGCTTCTTCAGCCATCATCTGGAGAAAATTATCTACTGTTAAGGGCTCATGTGATTACACTAGCCAAATCCCTTTTACCCCTCCCTCCAATTTTTAAGGTCAGTGGTGCTATTTTACATAGTACAATCATGGAAGTGGCATTTCCTCACATTCATAGGTTCTGGAGATTAGGGAGCATGAAATCTTGGGGGCCATATGTAGAAATTCTGCCTACTGCAGTATCCATTCATGATTCTTGGCTGAATGATATATTACTTTGATGGGTTCCAAATGCTGAATAATCTATTATTATATGTTTTAGTTGATATATTACTATAAGTATATGGGCTTTACATTCTATTCTCTCTTCATTTGTTTAATTTGTATATACTAATATTCTTTATTCGTTAATTATCTCCATCATTATTTATTTCAATGTTCTTTTGTATCACTGGTGGCAAGTGGGAGCCCCTTCTACATGGCTCCTGCTGATCCTTTTACAAATCATCATCCTAGAGCACTTCATTACTTTCTGCCCTCATAAGATGTTGAATGTATATTTTGCACTATGCTTTACCTGGCCCAGAAATCAGTTATTTCTCCAAGGAGTTCCAATTCCTTTTAGTGAGATGCTGTATTTAGAAACTAAGATCTGGTTGTACAATGTTCTCATTGCCACCAGGACGTCTTTGGTTACAGGCCCTTTCACAGAGAAAGTGGATATCTATGTTAATGTTTTCATGAGTTGATATTGATAGTTTTATTTTTTAATTAATTTATTTTTAAATTCTAGTATAACTAACATACGGTTTTATATTATTTTCAGGTGTACAGTATAGTGATTCAACAATTCTGCACATTAGGAGTACTCTTAGTCCCTTTCACTTACTTCACTTACCCACCTGCCCTCTGGTAACCACCAGTTTGTTTTCTTTTGGTTGTCACTTTTTTCTTTGTTTTGTTTCTTAAATTCCACATACAAGTGAAATCATATAGTATTTGTCTTTCTCTGACTGACTTATTTTGGTTACCACTATATCCTTTAGATCTATTCATGTTATTGCAAATGGTAACATTTCATTCTTTTTTATGGCTGAGTAATTTTCCATTGTATATACATACCACATTGTCTTTATTCATCTATTGATGGACACTGGGGTTGCTTCCATATATTGGCTATTATAAATAATGCTGCAGTAAACATAGGTGTGCACATATCTTTTCAAATTAGTGTTTTTGTATTTTGGGGTTAATACCCAGTGGTGGAATTACTGGATCATATGGTAATTCCAATTTTAATTTTTTGAGGAACCTCTATATGGTTTTCAGTAGTGGCTGCACGGTTTGCATTCTCGGCAACAGTGCACAGGGGTTCCTTTTTCTTCACATCCTTGCCAACACTTGTGGTTTCTTGTTCTTTAAATTTTATCTATTCTGACAGGTGTGAGGTGATATCTCATTGTGATTTTGATTTGCATTTCCTTGTTGATGAGTGATGTTGAGCATCTTTTCATGTTGCCCATCTCTATGTATTCTTTGGAAAAATGTCTCTTGATGCCTTTTGCCCATTTTTAAATTGGATTATCTGTGGGGTTTTTTGGTGTTGAGGTGTGTAAGTTCTTTATATATTTTGGATACTAACCCATTATTGGATATGTCATTTGCAAATATCTTCTCCCACTCAGTAGGTTATCTTTTAGTTTTGTTGATTGTTTACTTTGCTGTGTAGAAGAATTGTATTTTGATGTAGTTCCAGTGGTTTATTTTTGCTTTTGTTTCCCTTGCCTCAGAAGACATACCTAGAAAAATGTTGCTATGGTGGATGTCAGAGAAATTACTGCCTGTGCTCTCTTCTAGGATTTTTATGGTTTCAGATCTCACATTTAGGTCTTCAATGCATTTTGAGTTTATTTCCATGTATGGTATAAGAAAGTGGTCCACTTTCATTCTTTTGCATGTTGCTGTCCAGTTTTTCCAGTATTTGTTGAAGAGACTTTTTCCCATTGCATATTCTTGCCTCTTTTATCTTTTTTTTTTGCTTGCCTCTTTTGTTGAAAATTAATCAACCATATAATCTTGGATTTATTTCTGAGCTATTATTTTCCATTGATCTATGTGTATTTTATTGTGCCAGTACCGTACTTTTGATTACTACAGCTTTGTAGTTTTTCTTGAAATCTGGGATTGTGATACCTTCAGTTTTGTTCTTCTTTTTCAATTGCTTTGGTTATTTGGGGACTTCTGTGGTTCTATACAAATTTTAGGATTGTTTGTTCTAGTTCTGTGAAAAATGCTGTTGGTATTTTGATAGGGATTGTGCTAAGTGTGTAGACTGCTTTGGTTAATATAGACATTTTAACAATGTATGTTCTTCCAATCCATGAGCATGGAATGTTTTTCCATTTCTTTGTGTCCTGTTCAGTTTATTTCACAAGTGTTCTTTAGTTTTCAGAGGACAGATCTTTTGCCTTTTTGGTTAGGTTTATTCCTAGGTATCCTCTTGGTTTTGGTAAAATTATAAATGGGATTATTTTCTCAATTTTTTTTCTAGTACTTCATTATTAGTGCATAGAAATTCAACAGACTTTTATAGATTGTTTTTGTATCCTGCAACTTTACTAAATTTGTGTATCAATTCTACTAGTTTTTTGTTGGAGTCTTTAAGGTTTCCTTTATATAGTATCATGTCATCTACAAATAGTTTGTCTATTTCCTTACCAATTTGGATGCTTTTTATTTCTTTTTATATTCTGATTCATGTGGCTAAGACTTGCAGTGTTATATTCTGTAATAGTGGTGAGGGTGGACATCCCATGTTTTGTTCCTCACCTTAGGGAAAAAGCTCCCAGTTCTTTCCCCATTAAGGATAATGGCTGCTATGGGTTTTTATAAATGGCCCTCATTATTTTGAGGTATGTTCCCACTAAACCTACTTTGAGTGTTTTTGTCATGAATGGATGTCATACATTGTCAAATCCTTTTTCTGCATCTTTTGAAATTATCATGTGGTTTTTATCCTTTCTGTATTGAATGAGATGTATCTCATTGACTTATTTGTGTATATTGACTCACCTTGCATTCCAGGAATAAATACTGCCTGATCATGGTAAATGATTCTTTAATGTATTGTTGGATTCACTTTGCTAATATTTTGCTGAGGAATTTTGCGTTTCTGTTCACCAGGGTTATTGCGCCGGGGTTCTCTTTTTTTAGTGGAGTCTTTATCTGGTTTTGGTATCAGGATTACACTGGCCTGATTGAATGAGTTTGAAAGCTTTTTTCCCTCTTCTATTTTTTGGAATAGTTTGAGAAGAATAGATATTAACTCTAATGTTTGGTAGAATTCACCTGTGAAACCATCTGATCGTGGATTTTGTTGGTTGTTTTTGAATACATACTCAATCTTAATGCTGGTATTAGTCTACTCAAATAAAATTTCTTACTGATTCACTTTTGAGAGGTTATGTTTCTAGGAATTTATCCATTTCTTGTAGGTTGTCCAGTTTGTTGGAGTATACTTTTTCATAATCTCTTATAATCCTTTATATTTCTGTGTTGTTGGTTGTTATTTCAACTCTTTTCATTTCCAGTTTTGTTTGAATTCTCCCTCTTTATTTTTTGATGAGTCCGGATAAGTTTTTTCAATTTTGTTGATTTCTTCAAACAACCAGCTCCTGGTTTCAGTGATCTGTTGTATTTTGTTTCTATTTTATTTCTGCTCTTACTTTTTTTTTTTTTAATGATTTACTTATTTATTTGACAGAGCATGTGCATGCGAGCAGGGGGAGTGGCAGAGGGGAAGCAGACCCCCCCACTGAGTGGGGAGCCTGATGCAGGTCTTCATCTTCCAAAACTGGGAAGATCATGACCTGAACCTAAACCAGGAATTGGACCCTCAACCGAGTGAGCCACCAGGTTGCCCTGGTTACCAGCCAACCAGGTGCCCCTATTTCTGCTCTTATTTTTATTATTTCCTTCTGCTGTTTTTGGTTTTCATTTGTTATTCTTTTTCTAGTTCATTTAGGTGTAAGTTTATTTATTTGAGGTTTTTCATACTTCTTGAGGTAGGCCTGTTTTGCTATAAACTTCCTTCTTGGAACAGCTTTGGCTGCATCTGAAAGATTTTGGACCATTGTGTTTTTGTTTTCACTTGTTTACACTTATTTTTATTTCCTCTTGGATTTCTTGTTTGTCCCATTTACTGTTTATTAGCATGTTATTTAATCTTCATGTGTTTATGTGCTCTCCAGATTTTTTCTTGTGGTTGATTTTAGTTTCATAGTGCTAGTGTTGGAAAAGATGCATGGTATGACTTCCACCTTTTTGAATTTTTGGAGACTTGTTTTGTGGCCTAACATACGATTGCTTGTGGGGAATGTTCCACGTGTATGTGAAAAGAATGTGTATTATGCTGTTTTAGGATGGAATGTTCTGAATGTATCTGTTGGATTTATGTGTTCCAGTGTGCCCTTCAAAGCCTCTATTTACTTTTTGATTTTTTGTTTGGATTATCTATTGATGCAGATTAAGTCTCCTACTGGTATTGAGTTATTATCAATTACTTCCTTTATGTTTGTTACTAGCTGCTTTGTTTTTGTGTGTGCTCCCCTGTTGGGTTCATACGTATTTGCAATTGTTATATTTTCTTTTTGGATTGTTCTCTTTATGGTTATGTATTCTCCTTTTTTGTCTCTTGTTATAGTCGATGTTTTAAAGTCTATTTTGTCCTGTATAAATATTGCTACTCCGGCTTTCTTTTCACTTCCTTTCACATAATAAATGTTTTTCCATCCTTCACTTCCTTTTTTTTTTCCCCAAATACTTTTATTTTATTTTTTCAGTGTTCCAAGATTCATTGTTTATGTACCACACCCAGTGCTCCATGCAATATGTGCCCTCCTCAATACCCACCACCAGGCTCGCCCATCCCCCTACCCCCCTCCCCTCCAAAACCCTCAGTCTGTTGCTCTGA